>JAZEWT010000007.1:26820642-26846364 GCA_036362905.1 Mordacia mordax | reverse complement strand
GTGGTGAGTGGTGAGTGTGTTGTGAGTGTGTGGTGAGTGGTGAGTGTGTGGTGAGTGGTGTGTTGGTGAGTGTCTTGTGAGTGTGTGGTGAGTGGTGAGTGTGTGGTGAGTGGTGTGTTGGTGAGTGTCTTGTGAGTGTGTGGTGAGTTAGTAGTGAGTAGATCGTTAGTGAGTATTGTGTGATGAGTGGGTGGGGGATGAGCGGAGTGGTGAGTGGGGTGGTGTGGTGAGTGGGGTGGTGTGGTGAGTCTGTTGTGTATATTTGAACCTCACCTCCCTACTCCTTAACCCTCCTCCTCCCCCATGTTGCTCACTGTGGTGAATGTGAATCCAACCTCCTAGGAGCCCGGCAGGCCGATAGCAGTCTTCCCACAGAGACATTGCTCACAGCACAGCGCACCGCTACCATCTGGCTCCTGCGAGGAGGTAGGAGTTGCTTTGCTTCACACCAACTCCGTTCACAAACTCGCACTCATTAATTGAACCCCATGCTGTGATGTAATGGATATGTGGTGCCTGACGGATAACCCTATCGTATGGAGTCGAAATCGTTGTATCTCCGCCAGACACCCGGGTTCCGACGTACGCGTATGGCCACGTGGCACAGGCTCCTGACAGCTTCAGCGGCAACACCACGGCGACCCCCAACACTCACTCTGCGATGCACTCACCCAGCCAGCGACAGATGAGCAGAGACTTCTGGGGTTTTCGATGCTTTATTGTCTAACATCACATAACGACCGGGGGTCGCGCCGCAGATCGACTCCTGCACCTCTCCCCCCCCGCACTTCAGCGTGTTCACACTGCTGCCTACATACTGACGCTGCCTCCTCATCACTTCCCAGGAGAGACTCCTTGCGCCAGCGCGCACGCGCTTCATATACGCTCACAGACGCCACATCGTGCCACGCAGCTGACCAGTCGGAAAGAGTCCGCACGCGCAGCCGCCACCAACACTGTTGTTGTAACCGACCACGTGTTGTTTACCAGTTTGCGGGTTGACCCCTAGTTACCCCTAGCGCTGTCATCCAGGCAACTTATTGCGTGCGGCACTCGTAATGCGCCCAGTCTGTTACGTGCGAGACTGGGCACCACAGATGTGTTTCCATGCCACTGTCAGCCTGCTCCCCTCCTGATATAACGCTAAGATATTGTTTTGTCTCTACTGTTGTATAGGTCCAAGACTCAAGTATCTCGGGCTGGTGATGTGACGTGCAGTGCTCTAAGCCATCGCGTGAGTGCTAAGTTCGCAAGTGTGAATATACAGAGAGAGTGTGAGTGAGCGCGAGTGGGACAGGAGCGTCTGGCAGCCAGCACGCATGTGCTGGTATCTGTTGTGTGTGTGAACTTTTTACAAACAACAAGAACCCTCCACTCTCTTGATTGCTTTACAGTCGATAACACTACGCATCATGGCGGGTCACAAATCGCTTAACATCACAGAGCTGCGGAGAGAATGGCACGTCAACAACAATGGCACCAGAATGGAAAATCAACAGCAACAAACATTTTTTTGGGTTTTTTAAAAATATGCACAGCGTTGCAGAACAACAAGCAAAACATGATCAGACCTTCAACTACAATCTTAAAATGGAAAATTATCAGTGAATGTAATACATTTATTGGGAATGGTTTAGTTCAACGGCAAATCAGCAACAACGTTTTTTTGGAGGTTTTTTTCTAAATACAAATCCGACGTGTGAAGAGAGCGGCATGCAAACAGCAACAGGACAACCCAACCGAAAGATGAAAAGCAGCAACAAACTATAGGACTAAATAAGCGATTTAAAAAAAATTCTGCTACAAACATGAATGGAATAAATGTTCCCGAGTAGGCACAGTTCGGAGGATTGCCATCTTCCTGGCACGACAACATTGAGCCATATCAATCAACCTAGAGAGCTGCGCATCCCTGAACAGCATGAGGAATGGATAAGTGTCACAGTGTAGAGACAGGAGTCTCAGTGTTAGAGATAAGAGTCAGAGTCCTAGCTGGAGGACTTGAAAGCCTTAGGGAACAAGTGAGTCTCAAGACGAGATTTTAAGATGCCCAAGGACTCAGCTGATCGAATCTCCAACATCCGCACCTCCTCAAAGAGAGACGGTCCTACCCGATGACGTTCAATTCTGCCTTGGTCGATTTTTTTGTGCACTGTTCATGTTCTCTTCCCCTGTTCTGCGAGGCTTTCTTCAGTGAGGCGAAGTGATAAGAGAGGTTGAGACAAATTACACACAATAAAAGATAACAAAGCAGACAATGAGTGAATCATCGTGTCTGTGTAGGAGGGTAATGTGGGCAGCAGTGGTGCAGCGGTTAGCATGATGCCCTAGAAACTCACCCGAAGTTGATTCCCACTCGTGACCAATGTCCCTGGCAGTGAACATCCGAACCGATCCAGGGCCTTCCATTGGCCGACTTAGCCTGTAATGAGTACCTCTTGCTGGGTGTAAAGATAAGATTTAGGAAAAAAAATTCGGCCATGCGTAGTACTGTATATGCCACAACCCCTGAGTGCCACTCCAGGATTAATAAGTGGTAGCCAAGAGTATATTTGGTGTCCGTGTACTTTGTGTTTGTGTGTGTAATGTTGTATATTTTGCGTGAGTGTACACTGTATGTAATATGTAATATAATTGCATTTTTCGAGCATTTTTCACCCGAGGGTCACAAAGCGCTGCACATAGCTGTGGAGAGAATAGCATGTCAGCAATAACGACATGAACGGCAAATAAACAACAGAAACGTTTATTTTTGTTAGAAATTTGAGCTGTGGAGAGAACTGAATGTTTTTAAGAACAACATCAGAGCAGTTCATTTGAAAGTCAAATAATGTCTATAATTTAGAGAAGGAGGTAAAAGAATCCATTACAAGGATTGTTCAACAAACTAAAGAAGAAATAAGTGTTCCTGAGCAGGTGCAGGTCGGCAGCGAGCCATCATCCCAGCATAACAACTGAGCCGCATCAACAGTCCTAGGGAGAAGACTTGAAAGCCGTATAGACGAGATTTGAAAATGCCTAGAGAATCAGCTGCTCGAATATCCAATGGAAGGGCATTCCAGAGTCTGGGAGCAGTGCGCGAGAAAGCTCTGTCACCCATTGAATTTAGGTGAGATCCGCGCACATGGCAAGTCTGCATTGGAGGATCGAAGTTGTATTAAGGAGGGTGCTGAAGTAAGTCACATTTATGTCGGAGCAGCACCAGTAAGAGCCTCGTAGGTGAGAAAGAGGATCTTGAATTCGATCCTATATTTATCTGGTAGCTAGTGGAGAGACGCCAGTACCTGGAGATATGTGATTGTGGATGGGTGTGCGAGTGAAGACTCGAGCAGCCGCATTCTGCACATGTTGAAGACGATTGATCGGGTAGACAGGTGCCGGGGAGTAGTGCATTGCAATAGTTGATTCGTGAAATGATGTGTATTAGCTTTTCAGCATCAGAGGGTGACAGGATGTTGTACAGTTTGACTAAGTTTCTCAGATGGAAATAGACTACCTTCGTCACCTTGTTGATGTGTGTCTCGAAGCTGAGGGAGGAATTAAGAGTCACTACTGGACTCCAGACTGCCTTAGCAACTTCATTGGTCTTGTCGTCGAGCATCAAATGGATGAGTTCAGCCTTGAACAATGGGTGCGTGGTTCTGTTGCCATTTAGGAAATTTGAACAGTTGACAGTAAGGACGACATGCATAGACCAGACACATTGATGGATGGCTTTGCATGGATATATATTTGGATGTCATCCGCATAGCAATGGTAGCTGAGATTTAGGCTGCACAGGTTATGGCCAAGTGATTGTATGTAGATATTGAAGAGGAGTGGGCCGAGAACTGAACCCTGAGGAACATAGTAGGATGGATCTCTGAGTTATATCATCCGAGGCTAACAAACTGCTCCCGGTTGGAGAGATAGGAGCTCAGCAAGTGCAGGAGACAGCCAGAGACCCCTATACCGGCCATTCGCTAAAGTAAAGTAGGGTGGTCAACAATATCCATGGCAGTGCTCAGTTCCAGGAGGACAAATATAATCGGCAAGCCTTCATCAGCAGCGACATGTAGGTCATTAACTACTTTGACCTGAGCAGTTTCAATACTATGGCCGAATCTGAACCCTGATTGGTAAGGATCGAGGAGGTCATTGTTGACGACGTGTTTTTGGAGTTCCACAGCTACTGCACGTTCAAGGACTTTAGAAAGGAATAGTAAATTTGAGATGGAGTGATAATTATCAAGGTTGTTGCAATCACAGCCAGGTTTTTTGAGCAGAGGGGTAACTGTGGTATATTTAAGTAGTGGGGAATTATGCCATAGGGAAGTGGGTTATTGAAAAGATCTGTGACGAAGGTTGCAAGGGATTTGATATTTGCCCGGATATGTTTCGATGGGAAGGGGTCCATTGAGTAGTTTGTAAGCTAAGATCTGATAACTAATAAAGATACATCAGATTCCGTTAACTTCGAAAATGAAAGCGTTTTGAGATCAACGTAGGGGAAGAAACATGTTAAGATATTGGTTGGTGGTTGAGGCTGGGTAGAGATATGGTGGGCTTCGTTTTTTTCTGAGAAAAACTGATCCGCATGAACTTTATTAATGAAGAGAGGTGAGGGTGAGTGACTGATTGGATAAAGGAGCCGATTAATTGTCCAGAAGAGGATCTTGGGCTTGTCACAGGTATCAGCCAGAATGCTGAAAAAGTGTTTGGTACTAGCGCAATCAAGTGCCTTCTGGTAGCGATTGAACTGGTCCTTAAACATTTGAGCGTGGCCGGTGAGGCCATATTTTCTCCAAGTTCGTTTGGACCTGTGTGAATTTGCCTTGATGTCTCGGAGTTCAGCAGTATACAAGGGGAATGGTTTTCCTCCTAAGACATAGTGTGATTTTAATGGGGCCAAGTCATCCGGTATGCTTGATAGCAGGCTATTCTAAGTTTCAACTGTCGCATCAGTGGCAGAGTAAGCCGAGGCAGAGAGTGATGAACTGTTGATTGTAGTAGTGAATAAGTTTAGAGTGATGGTGTTAAAATATTAGAATTTGATTTGATGCTTGTTGATTGAAATAAGTCGCGGTACCTGAAGATCAAACCACACAGCGGAATGGTCAAACGTACCCGGATCAGTAATTGACAGGTTGGTTACAGATATGCCCCTTGAGCAAACCAAGTCGAGAGTATGGCCACATCTGTAAGTGGCAGATGTCACATGTTGAATGAAGCCAAACGAGTTCAGAGTGGCCATGTGATCCCTTGCAACATGGATGTTGAAATCGCCAACTATCAGAATCCTCTCAGAACTGGATCACAGCTTAGAAAGCAGCTCAGTTCACTGACAAAGAAGTGGAGGCTCCTGGTGAGCAGTAGAGTAGCGCCAACTTAACAGGTTCAGCCGACCTCCAATCGAGAGACATATGCTCGAATGAATGGAAGGTTGGCGGCGCGATCCAAGAAATGTCGGCATTAACATGGTGGAGAACTGCAAAAACGCCACCGTGACCATGGAAACTAGCCTTTTGATGGAATGCAAAGTCCGGCGGTTGAGCCTGATTCAACGTGGGAAAATTATTTTGATGGTACCAGGTCTCTGTTAGACAGAGCAGATCCAGACTGTTGTCCAAGATTAGCTCAGCAATGAGTGGGGCTTTTTTGGTGTTCAGAGAGCACACATTGAGCAGGGCAAAATGGGTTTCAGTTGCAAACAATGTGTGTGCTGGAGGGATGCCGACCAGAGGTATTGTCCCCAAGTAACGCCGAGCTGCAAAAGGCCTAATTAGTTGCTTCCTCGGCAGCCGATATGTTGGATTTAATACAGGGATGAGGTTAGGAGCATCGATAAAGGACAGATTGATGCGCCTTTTGTATCCAGCACCGTGATAGATGTAACAAGGCCAGTGGATATTGCTAGCTGTTGGCATATGGCAAGAACATTGTGGATAGTGAGAAATTATTCAGGGCAAAGGCTCAGGAGAGCCGAGCGTGTGTAGGTGATCATGATGAATAAGGGTCGGAGCCAACCCCAGAAGGCATGGGGTGCAAGGCGGGGCCACACCCAGGATGCGACGCCAACAACTATATGCAATTATTATTATTATTTTCTTCCAGTAAACTGTATATTATGGACACCATTTAATAGAATACACTTAACTAATAGGTTATTGTTGCTGATTTGCCGTTCTTATGTCGTTTTGTTGATGTGCCGTTCTCTCCATAACTCTGTGCAGCACTTTGTGATCCTCAGGTGAAAAGCACTCTAGAAATGCAATTATTGTTATTATTAACAGATCATAGGGCACCTCCGTGGGGGGCAATTTACTCAGCAGGCCAATCAACCTAGAGAGCAATATATTCAGCAGGCCAATCAACCTAGAGCAGCACATCCCTGGATGGTGGGAGGAAACCGAAGAATCCGGTGAAAAACTTTCGCAACTCTACACTATAAGTTGCCTGAGCCAGGAGCCGAACCTGGGTAATCCCACTGTGGGGCAGCGGCGATATTTGGTCATGTCAGAGCAAGGTGGTGGGTAATCAGGTAGTGAAGTGATGAGTGGGTGGAGATAGTTATACAATAAGGACAAATGGGTGAGAGAAGATGTTTAATGAGCTGGGGCACGGTGAGGTGGTGAGCATGTGATACTGCTGAAAACTACTGAAAACTGCGACCGCAAGACAATGGCGCACTCTCGCAGTGACAAGAGGAGGCCTCAGAATCTAGATGTTAAATGACTGATTTAGACCACTAAGAATGAAATTAAAATAATTAAACTCTAAATGATTAAAACTGTTTCAAACAGTCAGAATGACTTGTAAAACACGCGTCACTACACTAGCGGTTTAAGACAGTTAAGGGACCACTGGAAGCTGCTGCCGCGAGACAAGATGGTGCACTATCGCAGTGCGAAGAGTAGGCCTCAATCGAGACATTAAACTACTACTTTAGACCAATAATAATTAAAGGAAAAAATAAAAAACGATTAAAACTCAAACACACTTAGAATGGCTTGTAAAATGCACTTTAAGACTATCAGTTTAAGACTACAATAGCAGTAACCAAGATGTGTGGCCTATGAGCGTGACAGTAAGGAGGCTAAAGCAGAAGATAAGGAGAGTTAAATGAGTGAATGAGGTGAGGGTGAGCGTGGAGTTTTTCTGTGCGGTGAGTGAGGTGCAGATACTGATTGGGCGGCGGAGAATGTTGCAGCTGTTGCGGGCAGCAGGCGACCGGGCAGCTACAAAGCAGGGTGAGGTTTCAATCTCTCCCTCAGTACGGAAGGCCCCAAGGGTTTAGGCGTAAAATATATTGATCAAGTACAATTAAGCATATCAAGATTTAAATGGAATGGAAATAAAAGCAGAGTAATAAAAATAAAGTGACTGAGGCTGCTTCGAATACACTCTGAAGTAGTCAAAACATCTGACGGTCGTCAGTGCGGTAAATCTGCCAGTGTACCTGATGATGATGTCAAATCAAGTATATTGTGTCTAGTGTACGCTGTATGTAATGTGAGTGTATATTGTGTGAGTATACGTTGTGTGTAATATGTAATGTCTGTGTGTGTGTATATTGTGTGTGAGTGTACGCTGTGTGTAACATGTAATGTGTATGTCAACCGAGGATGTCACGCGAGGTAGCACTCGGTTGTGGGAGCGTGTGTGAAGGTCGCTCACGGTATGTGTCATGACAACGGGGATCCTTGACTATGACACCCCCCCCTGTGGTAGTTGATGTCTTAGTGTACAGTGGGTTGGTACGGCTGAGACCCCCAGAACTCAAGAAATCAGTCATTATTAAGCAACAACTCACTAACGCCGAAAAATGAATGATCACCTTTAATATTCGGCGAACTAGCGTCTCCAACGTGTGAGGCGAAACGTCGCGAGGAGAGGAGAGAGAACTAGCGTGTTGTTATTTGTGCACTATCACACCCTGGTCTGTTATAAGTATCGGTACTATCAGAAGCACACGTGAATTCTACATATAAACACTAAATGGAATTACCACTCTAGTCTGTTAACTCCTTTGTAAAACCCCACTCAAGAAAAAGTTATTTTATAACATAATCACGATAATCCTTCTCTGGCACGCGTTAACCATCCTGAAATTATGGTGGTTTGTCCGTCTAACTGAATAGCATAAAAATCCCTTTACTCTAGTCTATACAGCAATTACATATTCTCTCTCTTATGCATCTGCACAACAGCATCCAATGTATATTCTCTGTGTGTATCTATACAACGTTTATCCAACAACCATAATCTCAACTTTATATTTAGCGTCGTAATCTAACACGCCGCTTAGTTTTACAAAGGTGGTATTTGCCACGTCCCCTTCGGTCAACGACCGTACCATGCTGCCACTCCCTTGCCCACGCTGATTAGGTAATTCTAGATTTCTCCGTGAGGGAATTTTACTCTGGAACTCAACGACACTGCGTATGTCGTCGTGGGTAAAAATGCATCCCTTATTAACTCCGATATACTCTTATCTCCCTCCTACAGGTAATTATGTTCTGTAACTGTACCTTTACTCTGTGGCCCACTCAAAATTAACGAATCACTCCTCACAATAATAATAATACTGGCCCTATCGTACACCCATTACCAGCACCCGCGTCCACACAACCAATTACCCAGGTGTACTGGGTATGTGCTAATCTGCTGGCTGGATGGCTAATCTCCTACAAACCCCTGCGTAGCAGTTAATGGTGTGTAGGTCTAATACAGTGTGTGTCGTAAAAATACTCTCCACTGCATTGTAGAAAGATGATCAAATACATTTGGCACTTTTCGGTATTCCGTGATGAGGCCATAGAGTTGCCGTCCACATGCATCACCGAGTCTTGCCCGTAGCGACTTGGCAACGACTGACAGCTGTTCCAAAGTGTTGACTCGAATGGTGGTTGTGTGGCCCCGTGCCAGTGATGGGTGCAAGTTCACCTGCCTGTGCGGTAGAGCCAACAGATCCTCTGCTTTCACCCGTGCGGGCTCGGGCCACTGCACAACAGGGCGTAACGGCGGCAGCCACAACTTAATGGTGGGATGGGGGACGACCAAGTGCCCCATCCCACAGCTCGTGCACGGCCGAGCCGTGCACGACGTGCTGCGGTCGTGCAGCACAACGTGCACAGTTCCCTGGGGCTTCGGCGAGAGACTAGACGGCCCATGTTCGTTCTGCATTAGAACGATGAGACGTGGAATGTCGATGCTCCGATACGACTCTCGCAGCAACCAGCCCATGCGCCGGCTGAGAGTCTGGTCATCGGCCGAGATTCCGGTCGTCGGCCTGCTGTTCTTGCGCTGAGGGTGTTTGTCCGGCGCCCGCTTGCTCTGCGTAGCACTACGTGGCTCGGTATCTCTCCTCTCCTTGCGTTGCGGTTAACGGGTTACTTTCACATCTTATGGCTGCTCAAGTAAGTATTTCTTGCCCTTCACTAGTCTCATGCCTATTCTGTCGATTGCCAGACTCTCGGACTCTGCTGGTCCGGTCTCCACGTGCCTGCCTGCGTCGTCATGTTCTCCTGTGTGCACCCGATCCCCTTGATGTCTCCAAGCTGTATCCCCCAGCTACTTCCTGTCTTGCTTTTATCTACCTTGAGCTGCTTAATCTGCGGCTGCTGCCTTACCACAGTTATGTTTCCAGAACCTCCATGGCTCTAGTCCCTCCCTTGGCGTGGGGTCTCATGCATTGCCCAGAAGCCCCCCTCCTCCCTCAGATGTCAATCATATACTCCTCCCCGTCTCATCCCTGCGCGAGTAGCCTGTGTTTGTGACAATTTGTGAGTGTACGCTGCATGTAACGTGTGTGTATATATTATGTAAGTGTATACTGTATGCAGTGTGTTTGTATGTTGTGTGCGAGTGTAATAATAATAATACATTTTATTTAAGGCGCCTTTCTGGGCACTCAAGGACACCGTACATAATTAAAACACAGCTGTATGTAATATGTGGATATATATTGTGAATGTACTCTGCATGTAATGTATGTGTTTGTGTATTTACAGGAGCCATCACATGGAGAAGAGACCTCTGACGCAGCTCGATGCTAAAAGGCACCAATGCGATCAGTGTTCATACAGCACAGATCTTACTGAGAACATGAAGCGGCACCAGAAAACGCACACGGGTGAGAAGCCCTTCAAGTGCACTATGTGTGGGAAGACATTTACACACTCAGGACATCTTACGAATCACCAGAGAACACACACGGGTGAGAAACCCTTCAAATGCACTCTGTGTGGAAAGGTGTTTACACAGTCAGGAACTCTTGAGAGGCACCAGAGGACGCACACAGGTGAGAAGCCCTTCAAGTGCACTCTGTGTGGAAAGGGGTTTACACAGTCAGAAACTCTTAAGAGGCACCAGAGAACACACACTGGTGAGAAGCCCTTCAAATGCACTGTGTGTGGAAAGGTGTTTACAGAGTCGGGAAATTTTAAGAGTCACCAGAGAACACACACGGGTGAAAAGCCCTTCAAGTGCACTACGTGTGGGAAGGTATTTACAAAGTCAGGAACTCTTAAGAATCATCACAGAACACACACGGGTGAGAAGCCCTTCAAGTGCAGTACGTGTGGGAAGATATTTACATGCTCAGGACATCTTACCACACACCAGAGAACTCACACGGGTGAGAAGCCCTACAAGTGCACTGCATGTACGAAAACATTTTCACAGTCAGGACATCTTACGAAGCACCAGAGAACACACATGGGAGAGAAACCATATAGGCACGCCGTGTATGGAAACGCATTTACACGGTCAGAAAATATTCCTATTCACCAGAAAAAACATAAACGAGAGGAGTTATGTGAGTACACTACGTGTGAGAAAGAATTAGCAATTTCAATAGTGCCAAAAATTCGTGAGAAGATCCACAAGGAGACGAAGGAAAAATCGACTCGTGAAAGTCAAGCTGCTGCAAAGATCCCAAGTCTCATGAAACAAGAGCCAGAAGAAACCCCCAGCTTTGATACGTGGCCAGGAGTGCAGGTGAAATGTGAAGTAGCGCAGGTGAAATTTGAGGAACTCAAGGTGGAATTTGAAGAATTGCAAGTGAAATGTGAAGATGAAGATTCGACTCCTGGACCTGACCTCCGGGTTGATGGAGGCCACTGGAAGCAGGTGGGGATTTCAGAAGCTCAGGAAGAGCGAGGCAAACCCCAGCAGGTTGTGGATGTGGAGGTGTGGGTAGAATTTTTGGACAGAGCATTGGAGGAGGGGACAGCACGTGAATGGAGTCTGTGAAGATGCGTAACCCGGAGCTCGAGGCAATGAATCTCTTCAGCGTTCATATTATCCACAGTCTCTTCTGATTACAACAATACCTGCAGGTGTAGGCATCAACCAGCTTAGAATAAAGCTAATATGACTGCTATGTAGCAGTGAGAGATTGTCAGTTTCCAAAGTCGTAGAGATGCCTTTTAATATTTAGCATTATTCTTTGTGGGTCAATTATTAAGTGATTTTGAGTCTATAAATTAACTGTTGGACATTGTGAGTAGGGCGGCGCGGTGGCCCAGTGGTTAGCGCTGACGCCTCACAGCAAGAAGGTCCCGGGTTCGAATCTCTCGGCTCGGGTGCCTTTCTGTGTGGAGTTTGCATGCTCTCCCCGTGTCCGCGTTGGTTTTCGCCGGGTACTCCGGTTTCCTCCCACAGTTCAAAAGCATGCTCCTGGGTAGGTTGATTGGCTCGCAGACTAAAATTGTCCCGCAATGCCCGGCGATGGACTGGCGTCCCGTCGTCGGGTGTATTCCTGCCTTACGCCCTGTGTTTCCGGGATAGGCTCTGGCTCACCGTAACCCTGTATAGGATTGAGCGGTTTCAGATAATGAGATGAGACATTGTGAGTAGATTTGTGGTGGTAGGCCTTGCGCTGTGCCAGGACGGGTGCACCAGGACACCCGTGTCAGGGCAAATAGGTGGGGTTAGGGTTACGGCAATGCAAGTGTACGGGGTCATCTGGGGCGGCCAAGCGTCAGGCAAGGTGGGGTGGGCCCTTTAGCGATCGACGCGGCTGTCCCGAGAGAGCAGCTTTCCGAAGCAATTATCATGCATCGAGCCGTGAAAAACCTACATCATTACAATACGGTGTTGTCCAATTTGTCATGAAAATATCTCTATTCGGCCGAAATAAAGGAAGTAGTGTTTGGAAAATGTTGATGTTGGTTTATACCTTGGCAGCCAGCCAAGCTGTAAAATTCAGACACATGGAGGGGGGGTGTCTGCAGATTATCACACGATTCGAGCTCTTTCACTTTGAAAGTAAATAAAAAAGCGCCTGATACAAATGTTGCAGATGATTCTCATTATTAGTTTTTTTTTGTTGGTAGACTATGATATGGGGTGGCACAGTGGCCCAGTGGGTAGCGCTGTCGCCTCACAGCAAGATGGTCCCGGGTTCGAATCTCGGCTCGGGTGCCTTTCTGTGTGGAGTTTGCATGTTTCCCCCGTGTCCTCGTGGGTTTTCGCCGGGCACTCCGGTTTCCTCCCACAGTCCAATAAACATGCTGCTGCATAGGTTAATTGGCTCACAGACTAAATTGCCCGCAGTACCCGGTGATGGACTGGCGTCCCATTGTGGGTGTATCCCTGCCTTGCGCCCTGTGTCTGCCGGGATAGGCTCCGGCTCACCGCTACCCTGTACAGGACTAAGCGGTTTCTGACAATGAGATGAAATGATACTATGATATGAACAGGGCGCAGAGCAAAACACAGACAACGGGGCCTGCAAACGTCTTCCTTTTTTGTCTTTGCATTGTGCTGCTTGAAACTCAGCCAACACCAAACGTCATTCGTGTAAAAGTACTGAGTTCTTATTAGTGTTAAGGCATATCACACATTTGAAACAAATATATAGAATATGGCTACATATTAATGACAGGTTTCTGATTATTAAAAAAAATAATATTATTTTGCCTTTATATAGCGCCTTTTACCCGAGGGAAACAAACCGCGACACAGCTGTGGAGAGAGAACGGCACATCAACATCAGAATACTGGACACATTGGACGATTTCGAAATTTAACACGGCTTAGACCAATATGCATTTTCGAAATACGTTAACATAGTTCTTTATTAAAGGCATTAAAGATAGTATCTCTGTGTGATTTGTTGGTAGCTCTCACACTGCTTGCATTTATAAGAAATCCGAACGAACCATGTTGTTTGGAACATTGCTAATAATATGAATAGCACTTCTAGAGCGCTTTTCATCCGAGGGTCACAAAGCGCTGCACAGCTGCGGAGAGAACGGCATGTCAGCAAGAACAACGACATAAGAACAGCAAATCAGCAGCCTTAATGGGTTTTGGGGTTTTTTTTGTTACTAATTTGAGCTGCGGAGCGAACGGCATGTCAACAACATCAGGATAGTTCAACTGAAAGTCAAATGATACAAGTGTTATCAAAACAAGTGTTAATCTCTGCAAGGATAGCACAACCCCTGCTCTTCCTGTGAGTGAGGATAAACGACCAGTTTTGAAGTAATCGATCCCGAGACAACGATAGCATCTACAATAATAATTAAATATCACAAATCATACAAAACGACAAAGGCCATCAAAAAGACGCTGTAATTTGAATTCGCTATATTAAATGTTTGACACCACTGAATCTGATATTAGAACACCAATGAAACGTGGGCGATTTTATTCGAGTGAAAAAAATCCGTGATCCCTGTGCATCCAAAACATTTTGAAGACGTCTACTGAACTTTTCCATAAATGCAGCGAATACTGCTTCAGTTATGCTCTTTACAGCAGCTATGATTTCCTTTCCCGCGAGTATTCTAACATTCCTTGTGGTCAAGGAATGGTAGAATGCCCGAGAAGGGGGGTTAAGTCTAGAGTCGTCAAGTGGGGTTTTACCAGATGGTATCATGAACGCTTGTCCCCTTCGTGCCTTCAGCACAAGCTTGGTTGGGAGTTTCCACCATTGTTTCAGGTAGGAAAAGTGCCAAGTGGAGGGGTTATGAACCCCTCACATACGCTGAGCTACATTCACATCTGCTCACATCCACCCCAGCCCTACCACCCTCACCCCAACGGCAATGGTCTCTTAAATATTCTTAACATATGTAATGCCATGGACATCACGCACCTCACACTCAACAATGATGTAGAGGCCGCATTGGTGCACCCCGAGACTAGGACTATGGGTTTAGTCCAGGACCCTCGCTAGGGAGGATAAATGCCAAGGTTTCGCCCAAGTTGTGGAAATTTAGCTAAGCTGGGGGCACCACCAAAGTGGCCGGGTTCCGGCGCGATCGCGCCTGGAGCCAGAGAAACGAGCTGCCATGTAAGGGACGAACAACGGACTGGACCACTCAGGAGCCGGCGTTTGTTTGGAGGGGCCAAAGAAGACAGGGTTGCGGAGACGGTCGCTGTTAGGGGAGGGGAGATGACTGCTAAAAGTAGGAGGGGTGGGGGGGAGATACGGAGAGGAGCCGAGGAAGAGGTATGGGGACAGTGAGATGAAGGCTGTCAAAGATAGGCTCGTGTAAAGACAGGGAGACACGTGTAGACAAAGGGGGAGGGGCGGCCATTCTTCAGAGGGAGTGCGCGGACACAGAGGAGAATATTGTTAGCAGGGAGCGAGACGCAGAGATTTTCAGAGGAACAGGCTGCGTGAGAAAGATACAGAGACAGGGAGATGGGGACCACGGTAGAGAGTTGAGCGACGGGGTGGCTGGGACACAGAGACAGGGAGACATGTAGGGTGAAGCGCCCGCCATTTCGTAGCAGGTTGGCAGAGTTGATGGGCGGCGGAGAATAAAGTTTGCCTACGTCACCCACCATGTGTATGGTAACTATATGGCTGGTAAGTGTGACAAGCGTCGGTGCAGTGTGAAACCTAATGCCGGTGACGAGAGCAGTGGTGGAGCCATAAGCGTTCTATGTGTGTGTCTGGGGAGTGGTGGTGGAGCGGTTAGCGTTGTGCGAGTGCTGTGGGTGAGTGGGGCACAACAGTTGGCGCACGGCGTTGGTGAGGATCGGTGGTGTAGTGATTAGCATGCTGTGTGTGTGAAGAGGAGTGGTGCAGCGGTTAGCGCACTGTATGAGTGTTTTGGTGGCGCAGCAGTTAGCATGCATACAAGAAATGCCGTGTGTGTATGGTGAGTGCAGGAGTGCGTAGAGGAACATAGAACTTGCAGCTAGGATGCAGGGTGGGGAGCGGCCGGACAGTGGGGCCCCTCTGGGTCCCGCCACGGCGGGTCCCCCCTCCCCTCGGGCTGAGGCTCCCTTTGAGGGGTCAGGGGGCCTGGACGGTGGAGGGCAGCAGCGGAGAGTCAGACCCCTCTGCTCCTTTCCCTGGCCGCTACCCCACTCGTTATGGATACAACAGGAATTTGAGGGGGCTCGGGACAGCGACCCTTATATTTATAGGGGCAGTGACCCCTGTGCATATAATATGGTTAGTGAGTAGCTGCTATGAAGGCTGGCATGGTACACAAGGAGATGGGTAGCCAAAATAGCCTGGCCAGCTTTTTATCCTTCATGTGATGTTTACATACTTGACCAGGTACTGATTTGAAACAGGTCGACCTAGGGGAGGCCCAGTATCGGTTTACAAAATCATGATCGGTGTTGCTGGCCAGCAGAGGGAATACAATTTTGGTCATGGCCAGATTAGTGGTGGAGCGAATGAACCGCTACTGTACCACTCCCACCCCATACACAGGTACCGACGACTCGTCTGTGAAATGCGGGGCCACAACAAGGAGCGGGACCGTGACGTGGGAGGAGCCAAGCTGGAGGCCGAAAAACGAGGTCAACGCCCAGATGAGTGAGGAGACCGAGGGGAGAGTTGAAAAGGAGAGAGTTCATGGAGCTTGGGGGGGGGGGTTGTTCTGCCGGTCAGGCAAGACTCAGAAAGGCTGTGAATAAAGGCCATAAAGGATTCACCACGTGCCCCGGATTGAGTCATTTACACACATGTATACATGTACACAACACCAAGTCATTCGCCACATGCACACACATCCTAAAGCCACACATACGGTACTATAATTTCATATATAACTGAACCACCACCCACACCTCCACCCCACTCACCACTCCATCACCACTCACCCACTCACTACTTCAAGATAGCACTCTCCATCGACTCAACACACACAAACTTACTCCTCATCGTTCACTAACAATTACAACTTACCAACCACCACCCACTCACCTTCATGTAAAGCGCCCAGTATAGCCTTGACAGACTGTAGGGGCAAGTGCTGTTAGAGAAGAGCACCAATAAAGCCCGGCACGGCACAAGAAGGGGTGGGTGGCCAGCACCACGCCCGGCCGCCTTTGTCTCTCCTGAATTAATTTAAGGCTGAGTCGACCAAGGGGAGGCCAATTACCTACTTGATGCTGTACAGGGTCGTGGGGCACTGAAAGTCAAACCTGGCAGACACAAGCAAGGGCTACACCATATAGGACGCCAGTTCGCAGGGCAATTAGGCATAGAGATGTTTATTATTACAGTTAAAAGTACCCGGTGAGCTTGCAAGTTCCAGATGCGGGATTGTTGCGACACAACAAACGTCCTAACTGACCAACATAGCAAAGCATAAAAACCAAAGGGTAAACAGACTTATAACAACAACCCAAATAAATGCATAAATGAAACTAATCGTAAGCAAACAAGTAAATAGTAACACAAGTTTGCACAAATAAAAATAACTTACAACACCAGCTTGTACAAAGACGAAACCCCAACCATAATGAAGTAAACAATAGCACTCAAGAGTACACGGTACAATACATTAACAACAGATTATCCTGGGAAGCAGAGAGCCTTTGGACTGTGGGTGGCCACCGCCGAAAACCCACGTGGACACGTGGGTTAGAAGCAAGAACCCACTTGCTGTGGTTCGAGTATGCCACTCACTACACCACCCCGCGGGTTAAAATTGACCACGAATACACGAGGGTTTCCATGAAAGTATATTTAAAAACATTTTCATTACAAAGCAGATGAAACGTAAATCCTTAAAAGTGTCTATTTTACAAAGTTGAGATGAAAAGTGCAATTTTAAAGCAAATTTACTTTTGACGTCGCGTTTAATTAACAGAAAGAAGGACCCGCAATGGGGTCCCCAGTGTCACATGCAACGGAATGGCAGCTCAAAAGAGGCAGAGATTCATGCCACACACTCAGCTGCACTCAAACCCTCTCACTGTTCTCACGACACTAATGACGCGCTCATATGCAGAAAAAAACTGAAGCCCACCATATCTCTACTCATCCTCAACCACCAACCAATACCTCAATAAATGTTCCTCTAGCTTCCTTGACCTCAACATCTTGAATTTTCCGAATCAATGGAATCCGAGGTCTTTTATTTAGTTACAAGATCTCGGCCCACAAACTGCTCCCTGGATCCCTTCCCATCTAAAATCATCCAGGCAAATTTCAAATCCTTTGCCATGTTCGTCACTAATCTCTTTTAATAACTCACTTCGCTCTGGTGTCGTTCCCCCACTTCAAATGTGCCGCAGTTACCCCCCTGCTTAAAAAAACAGGCCTTAATTGTAACGTCCCTGGTAATTATCGCACCATCTCAAATCCACCATTCCTAAGGTCCTTGAACGTGCCGTAGTGGCACAAATCCAGAAACACGTTCTCAACAATGACCTCCTCGATCCCTTCCAATCTGGTTTCAGATTCGTCCATAGTACTGAAGCTGCTCTGGTCAAAGTAGTTAATGACCTAGTCGTCTTTGCTAATGAAGGCTTGCAAAGTATTCTTGTCCTTCAGGACCCGAGCACTGCCTTCGATACCGTTGACCACCAGATCTTACTTGAGCGACTGGAGGGTATAGGGGCCTCTGGCTGTGCCCTGCATTGATTGAGCTCCACCTCTTCGACCAGAAGCAGTTCGTTAGCCTCGGAGGACAAAACTCAAAGATCCATCCTGTTTTGTCTGGAGTTCCTCAGGGTTCAATTCTTGGCCAACTCCTCTTCAGCATCTAACTACAACCACTTAGATATATCCTGCGCAGCCTCAATCTCAGCTACCATTGATTGCTATGTTGATGACATCCAAATCTATATTCACGCAAAGCCATCTATCAATGCATCTGGTCTTTGCATGTCGTCCTCACTATCTACTGTGAAGTCCTGGCTCAATTCAAATTTCTTAAAACTAAATGGCAACAAGACAGAAGTTTTGCTTGTTGGAACCCCACACCAATTGTCCAAGGCTGAACCTATCCAATTCATGCTGACGGCCAAACCACTGACGTTGCAAAGGCAGTCCGGAAGTCGAGGTGTAACTTTTGATTCCTCAACAAGGTGACGAAGGTAGCCTATTTCCATCTCAGAAATATTGCCAGAATGCACAACATCCTGTCACCAGCTGATGCTGAGAAATTAATACACATCTGCATCTCCTCACGAACCGATTACTGTAATGCACTGCTCCCTCGCAACCCTGCTATACCTGATAAATTGTCTCCAACGTGTGTAGAATATGGCTGCTATTCCTCACTTGCACACCCATCCACGATCACATATCCCCAGTACTGATGTCTCTCCACGGGTTACCGGTTAAATAGAGGATCGAATTAAAGATCCGCCTTCTCACCTACAAGGCTCTCACTGGCGCTGCTCCAACATACATCAATGACCTACTTCAGGCACCCTCTTCAACACAACTTCTATCCTCAAATACGGGATTGCTGCATGTGCCCAGATCGCACCTGCATTTGATGGGTGACAGTCTTCTCGCGTGCTGCACCCAGACTCTGGAATGCTCTTCCATTGGAGATTCGATCAGCTAAGTCTCTGGGCATCTTCAAATCATGTCTCAGGACCCAATTGTTCTCTAAAGCTTTCAAACCCTCAGGCTAGGACTGTTGATGCAGCTCAGCGTTGTCATTCCGTGTTGATGGCTTTCTGCCTACCTTCACCACTTAGGCACATGTATTCCTTTTTTCTTGAAGAAATCTTTTTTTTTTCCCGCTTTATGTCCTCTAATTAATTGTTACTATTTGACTTTCAGTTGACTTCCGTTTTCTCAACAGCTCGGATTTGAAAAAAAAACCCAAAAAACGTTGTTGTTGCAGATTTTCCGTCCTGTGATTGTTGTTGACATGCCATTCTCTCCGCAGCTCTGTGCAGCGCTTTGTGACAAACAGGTTAAAAGCGCTCAAAAAATGCAATTATTATTATTGTGTGGCCAGTGGGGAGAGCAGCTATAAAATTCCCTGGTTGCCGTGAAGTTTATCCACTCAAACATCAGATTTACAGTGGAAACCTCGAAAGCACCCAACGGGGTCGAAACCAAAACCGTTTGAAAACCACCGGTCTAAAGAGTGCTCCTATGCATGCTTGGAGCTGAACACTCCCCGCATTAAGTGTATGTGATCGTAACAACACTTAGGCTTTAAGCTCTTCCCTTCCTTCGCTCATATATTAAGGTTCCAACCCTAAATATAGATAAAATCGCTGTTTTCGAAACATTATCTGGACACGTAAGTCCAGTATTAGCTTACTCTGGTGTGTTACCGTGATCCATTGAGCCACCAATCAGCACAGATGGGGCCAGAGATGTCAGCTACAGCCTCATCAGGTGATTGCGGTATTCGTGCAGGTTAGTGACTGATGACAATCCTCAATCACTAGTTCGCTGTTGCTCTGTAGGGATCTGATATAATTCATTCATTATCAATAACCGCTTAATCCTGTACAGGATGGCAGGGTGGGCCAGCCTATCCCGACCAACAGAGGGCAAAAAGTGGGAGAATGCCCAGGATGTCACGCCAGTACATCGCAGGGCCCGCTTTTTGGAGCAATTTACTGCGCAGGACAATAAACCTAGACAGCAGCGTGGATTTGGACGGTGAGAGGAAACCAGAATACCTGGCGAAAACCCACGCGGTAATGAGGAGTACAGACAAACTCCACACAGAAAGATACCCGAGCCATGCATTGAACCCGGGTCCTTCTTGCTGTGAAGCGACAGTGCTACTCACTGCGCCATCATGCCACCAATCGTGATATATTTATTTTAAATATAATCGTTGTTTGTGTGTCAATACCTCAATATTTGCCACAATAATGAGATATGTTTGAATTCCTCAACGCAAGCAATAGCTATGCACCTACACACCACACTCAGATATTGTTTTTAATGCCTTTAATGATTATTTATTGAGAGTCAAAAATCTGAATTCTCTCATTAATATGTAGCGAGAATTCGGTAAATGCATGGTTTAAAACATTAGTAACACAAATGAACAAAATGAATAGAAACTCTGGAGTAATACATGAGCAATACTCGAGGTTGGGCAGGTTTTCAGGAGTCGAATACAAAGAACAATTAAATGAAAAGAAACAGCTCCGCAAATAAAGACTGGACAAAGCAAAACTGTTAAATCATCCAAGCAAGGCAGATTAATACCGATGCAGTGTTCAAACATACGACCCTTAAATCTCTGTGTCACTCAGGGTACTGCAAAGTCTTGTAATGCTGCCTGAGGCTGGCGCCGGGGGCAACCACAGCTGCTCCCTGTCGAACCGCCACCAGCCAACCCGCCACTCCTGACAGATGAGGCATATGATGGCGCCATGCATAATACCATTGGATGTCTCAAAATTATGATATTTGCATCTCTAAAGCTGAGGATGACAGCGCTGCACTAATCTGTCTAGACAACGGCATGTCAACATCAAAATAGATCAATTGAATAAAATAATAAAAAATCAATGAAGGACATCAAATAATAAATAAAATTATTGTTGTAAAAAAATAAGGAACAAGTGTTCCTGAGCAAGTATAGGTCAACAGCGTGCCATCATCCAAGCACACAGCAGTGAGCAGCATCAACAGTCCTCGCCAGAGAACTTCATAGATGATCTCAAATCAGTGGTCTCACCATGTGACCAAGCAGTATAACTCCCACCACCAGATGTCTCTCAGACAGACGATCTCGAAGGAAAGTTCTGAGCCTCTCGACTTTTGGTAAATACGTTGTGATCTGCACTCTGAGGTCGATGACACAGGCTGCATATTCGCAGTCTTAAAGTTACATGAAGTGAATGTTGTAACATGCATAGTGACTCAATCTCCTGGTCTTATTTTCTCACATGACCTTCATCATATCTCTTCTAATTTATGTTCTGTAACTTTAAAAGTAAAATTTATTCGCTAGCCGATACATGTGTCTCCTTCTCCAATACTTCTTTATTAATTACCTTGAATATCGTTAATTCCCACTTTTTGTATATTTTCACGTTGTTCTGCGCCCTATTTCGCGCACCTGTCAGCCATGGTTGTTTAACACTGCTACTCTCTTCAGCAAGAGCACATTGCTCTTGGTTGTACGCAGGCTATTAACACACACATACCGTTCTGTTTGATATTTTCCACCATGATATGCACCAAATGTTCCACGTACCTGGACACAACATCGCTTTTATCAATCGGGGTGCTGGATACAAAACGTGCATTAATCTGTCATTTACCGATGCCCCTAACTCCATTAATTAGGCAATTTGGCATTCAGTGCTGCTTGCAGACAATACCGCTGGTCTGTACTCCCCCAGCACATGCTGTCTGCAAATCAAACCCACCTTGCCCTGCTCAATTTGCTCACTTTGAATACAGAAAAAAACCTACTCATTGCTGAGCTGATTTTGGACAACAACCTGGACCTGCTCTGCCGAACAGAGATCTGGCACCATCAAGATGATTTTCTCACACTGAATCAGGTTCAACCACAGGACTTTTCACTCCATCAGAAGGCTTGTTACCATGGCCATGATGGTGGCCTTGCAGTTCTCCACTGTTTTACTGCAGACATCTGTCTGATTCCATCTCCGACCTTCCATTCATTCGATAATGTCTCTGGATTGGAGGTTGGCTCAACCTGTAAAGTTGGTGCTGCTCTGACACCCACCTGGAGCCTTTTCTTCTTTGATAATGATGTACTTCGTTTGTCAACGAACTGTCAGAGCTGCTTTTTAAGCTGTGCTCCAGTTGCGAGAGAATCCTGATATTTGGCGATTTCAATATCCATATTGACTCTCTAAAGGCACTCTAAACTAATTTGGCTTCATTCAATACGTGACACCTGCCACAGATGTGGCCATATTTTTAACTTGGTTTGCTCAAGGGACAGATCTGTAACCAAGCTCTCTATCTCTCATCCTGGTCTGTCTGATCATTCTGCTATTTGGTTTGATCATAAGGTACAGCGACCTATTTCCATCACCAAGCACCAAATCCGATTCTGAACTCTAAATGTCCTCACTCCAGGCTTATTCACTGCTGCAATCAACAGTTAATCACTCTTCATTGGGTCACTGTCTCTGATGTGCCAGTTTAAACTTACAAAAGTTTGCCATCAAGCATACTGGATGATTAGGCCCATTAAAATCACACTGTGACTCGGGCAGAAAACCATCCCCCTGGTATACTGCTGAACTATGGGACCTCAAGGTGAATGCACGCAAGGCCGAACGGACATGGAGAAAATTTGGCCTCACCGTTCACGCTCAAATCACAAGGACTAGCTGAATCGCCACAGAAATATACTTACTTAGGCCTGGGTGATACCTGGGACAAGCCCAATATCTTCTTCTCAACTATTACTCGGCTCCTACATCCAATCAGTCACTCAACCTCACCTATCTTCATTAATCAAAATGAGGCGGATCAGTTGATTCAGTTTTTCTCCGAAAAAACAAACCCCAGCGCATGTCTACCCTCTCTCTCTCAACCACCAACCAATACCTCAACAAATGTTCCTTCTCCTACCCTGATCTCAGGACTCTTGGAATTTTCCGAGTTAACAGAATCTGATGTCTCTTCATTAGTTACCAGATCTCTGCCGACAAACTACTCCCTGGACCCCTTCCCATCCAAACTCATCTGGGAAAATTTCAAATACCTTGGCACCTTTATCACTAATCTCTTCAATAACTCACTTTGCTCTGGCATTATTCCCCACGATTCAAATGTGCCACAGTTACCCCTCTGCTAAAAAAAAACCTGGCAGAACGATTGCAACGTCACTGATCATTATCGCCCCATCTCAACTTTACTATTCCTCTCTGAGGTCATTGAGTATGCAGTAGCCGTGCAACTCCAGAAACACGTCCTCAACAATGACCTCCTTGATACCTTCCAATCTGGGTTCAGATTCAGCCATAGTACTAAAACGTCTCCGGTCAAAGTAGTTAATGACTGACTTGTCACTGCTCATGAAGACTTGCCAAGTATTAATGTCTTTCCAGACCTGAGCCCTGCCTTTGAAAATGTTAATCACCCTACATTACTTGAGCGACCGGACAGCATAAGGGTCTCTGCCTGTACTCTGCACTGGCTGAGCTAGTACCTCTCGGACTGTAAGCAGTTTGTCAGCCTCCACGGATGTAACTCAAGAGATCCTTCCTGCTTTGTCTGGAGTTCCTCAGGGTTCAATCCTTAGCCAACTCTTCAGCATCTAATAATAATAATAATAGCACTTCTCGAGAACTTTTTACCCGAGGGTCACAAAGCGCTGCACAGACCTGTGGAGAGAACAGCATGTTGGCAACAACGACATAAGAACAGCAAATCTGCAACAAAAACGTTTTTTTTATGATTCACACTTAACCACACAGAAACCATACCACTACTCACGACACTATACACTCACCCACAACATGCTCACCACAGCATGCCCAGACCTTCACTACCCTGCACACTCACTTACTCATCACACCTTACCCTCCACTCTCACCCATTAACCTCGCCACATTCGCCACACATCACTCTCAGCAATCTACCCTCAATCAGCATCTACATAAAATCACTTTGCCATATCCTGTGCAGTTTCAATTTCAGCTACCATTGCTCTGCCGATGACATCCAATCTATAAACAAGCAAAGCCATCCATCAATGCGTCTGGTCTTTGCATGTTGTCCTAATTGTCAACTGTGAAATCCTGGCTGAATTCAAATTTCCTAAAACTAAATAGCGACAAAACAGAAATTTTGCTTGTCGGAACACCGCACCAATTTTCCAAGGATGAACCGATCCAATTGATGCTTGATGACCAGATCATCGAAATTGCTAAGGCAGTCCGGAGTCTCGGCGTGACTCTTGATTCCTCACACCTTCGAGACACATATCAACAAGGTGACGTAGGTAGCCTATTTCCAGCTCAGAAACAGAGCCAGCCTGAGAAACATCCTGTCAACCTCTGATGCTGAGAAGCTAAAACATACCTTCACCTCTTCATGAATCAATTATTGCAATGCACGACTCCCTGGCATCCCTGCCAACCTGATCAATTGTCTCCAACATGCGCAGTATGCGATTGCTAGAGTCCTCACCCACACACACATCTATGATGACATACCCACTACTGGTGTCTCCACACCGGCTCACCTACAAGGCTCTTACTGGCGCAGCTCTGAAATTCATCCGTAACCTCCTTCAGACACCCTCCTCAACACGAAAACTTCGATCCTCCACTACGGGCTTGCTGTATGTGCCCAGATCGCACCTCAATTCGATGGGTGACAGAGCCTTGTCCTGTGCTGCTCCCAGACTCTGGAATGCCCTTCAGTTTTAAATTCGGTTAGCTATGTCCCTGGGAATCTTCAAATCTCGTCTGAAGACTTACTAGTTCCGTAAGGCTTTGAAGTCCTGTGGCTAGGACTGTTGATGCTGCTCACTGTTGTTGAGCTTGGATGATAGTGCGCTGCTGACCTGCGCCTGCCCAGGAACACTTATTCCATCCTTTATTTGTTGAACAATTAATTGTAGCTCTTATTTTGCGTCCTCCTCTGATTTATAGCCATTATTTATCTGTCAATTGAACTGGTCTGATGTTGTTGTTGATTAGCCGTTCATACGTCATTGTCGTCTTTCTTGCTGACATGCCATTTTCTCCACAGCCCTGTGCAGCGCCTTGTGACCCCAGGGTGAAAGGTGCTCTGGAAGTGCAATAATTATTATCGACACACCACAGATGCCCGCACATGGGTGTTGACTGCAAGACACTCATGTTCCACTCTCCCTCACTCACACTCGCTCTCTACACTCACTCGGTACACTCACAGTCGCTCTGTACATTCACACTCGCTTTGTTAATTCGCTATGTACACTCACACTTGCTCTGTACAGTCACACTATCTTTGTGCACTCATACTCGCTCTGTACACTCACACACGCTCTGTACATTCAGACTTGCTCTCTACATTTTCACTCACTGTGCATAGTCGTTCTGTACACTCACGCTCGCTCTGATCATTCATGCTCGCTCTGTACACTGACACTCGCACTACACATTCACACTTGCTCTGTACACTCACGTTCGCTCTGTACACTTACACTCGATACACTCACACTCTGTGCACACTCACTCTGTAATCACACTGTACACTCAATACACTCCCACTCTGTACACTCTGTACACTCACACTCTGTCCACTCTGTCCACTCACACTCTATACACTAATATTCTGTACATTCACACTCTGTAAACTCACATGCTGTACACTCTGTACACTTAAACTCTGTACACTCTGTACACGCACACTCTATACACTAACACCCTGTACAATCACACTCTGTACACTAACACTTTGTTCACTATGTACACTCTCAATCTATACACTCTCACTCTGTACATTCCCACTCTGTACACTCTGTACACTCACACTCTGTACACTCACACTCTGTACACTCTGTACACTCTCACTCTATACACTCGCACTCTGTACACTCTCACTCTGTACAC
>JAZEWT010000007.1:26800001-26814740 GCA_036362905.1 Mordacia mordax | reverse complement strand
TCACACTCGCTCCATACACTCAATCTCACTCTGTACACTCACACTCTGTACGTTAACACTGTAAACTCACTCACACTCTGTACACTCACACTGACTGTACACTCTCACTCTGTACACTCACACTGTACACCGACACTCGCTCTATACACTCACACTCAGTCTCTGTAGACTCACACTTTGTACACACGCACTCAATCTGTACACTCACACTGTACACACACACTCACACTCTGTACACTCACACTATGCACTCACACTCGCTCTATACACTCGCTCTATACACTCACTCTGTACACTCACATTCTGTACACTCACTCTCTATACACACACACTCACTGTATACTCACACGCTGTACACTCACTCTGTACATTCACACTCTCGACACTCACACTCTGTACCCTCATACTCTGTACACTCTGTACGCTCACACCATGTGCACTCACACTCTCTACACTCTGTACACTCACACTCTGTACAGTCACACTCTGTACACTCACACTCTGTGCACTCTGTACACTTACACTCTGTACACTTACACTCTGTATACTCTGTACACTCATACTCTGTACACTCACACGCTGTACACTCTGTACACTCACACTCTGTACACTCTGTACACTCACACTCTGTACACTCTGTACACTCACACTCTGTACACTCACCCACGCGATTTTCCGCTCCCTGGCTCTCTGCTCTGCGAGTGACGTCATCAGCACGAGACGCGCTCACGGTGATGGAGGCGAAGAGAGCGTTTCCTCTGTGTTACGCAGGGTGCTGAGAGGTCCTCTGATGCTGCCTGAGGCTGACGCCGGGGGTCAACCACATCTGCTCCCTGTAGAGCCACCACCATGTGATCAAGGAGTGTAACTCACACCGCCAGATGGCTCTCAGACGATTTCGAACGACAGTTCTGAGTCTCTCGACATTCGGTGAATGCGTTGCGATCTCTTCACTCTGAGGCCGATGTCCCATGCTACAAATTCTCTGTCTCTCAGTCACACAAAGTCCCTCATGACCAGGAGACTAAGCCAGACTTAGTCTCCTGGTTTTCTATTCTCATATTTCCTTCTTGTATCATATCCTTCCCAACCTATCATCTTTAACTTTGAAAGTAAAATGTCTTCACCAGTAATATTTATAATGCTGTTCACATGGCTGACGCATGACTGCTGCGCCAATTGAAGCTCTAATCGCGTAATTAAGTTTGGGGATATTACGACAGTGGTAAGCCTCATCAATAATAACGATGAAGCTGCATATAGACGAAAGTTGGAGCGGCTGGCAGTTTTGGTGCAAAGACAACAACGCATGTCTCATAATTTTGACAAAACGAGATGACCATAGACTTCAGGAAGACCCACTGCGACGTTACCAATCAGCATCCAACATCGCATTACGTAAAATTAACCCACGATTTCATTCTGCTCTTAGATTTACTTTGGATGCCCCGTAAAAAACTCACCATTGTAAATTTTATATTGGTTCTAAATTGTCTTTCCTAAATAATCGTAGAATAATTCATTGGGCCCTTTTCAAACTTAAAGTCTTAAAAAGTCAGAAAAGGGTTTCTTGATCATACAGATTAAAACGTAAACCTTAGAAGCTCAAAGTACTTTCAACTAAATGTTCCTTGGTTCCCATCAAGATATGGGGAAAAAGGCTGCCTCACGTATTTGGAAAAAATATTGCCTTGAGCTTGAAGCAAGAGTCACTACCATCGATGAGCAACCTTGGATTCCAATGAGAATTTTAATATCTGCTTAGCTGTAATTGCAAATAGCGATTCGTGTTTAAAATGTTGCTAATGTTACATTTGTTTCCTCTCAATGTGCAATATGGTACCTATAAAATATGCCATTGCAACGTTTAGATGTGTTTTTATTTATTTAGCTAATTATGTGTATGCAATGCTGCGTGTAAATGGTTTATTTTTGTTTTTGTTTTCATTCTGTTTGGTTGATTTGTCATTTTGTGGTGCCCAGCCTCGAGCGTGCTAGGGCACGTGCATGTGGGCAGTGCGCTAAAATCCCCCATGCCAACTACGCTGGAGTCACATGGTGTTGTGGCACCACGACTCGGACCGCAGACTCGTGGCGGCTCGATGATAACGGCACGGCGAGGACCGGCATTCACTCCGCGACCGTTCAGCCAGCGAGCAGAGACTTCTTGACTTTTGATGCTTTATTGAACAGCACGACGCGGGCCCCGGGGCACGATGAACACAGTGAGAAGTCGACTACATGTTGACGCCCTGATGACTGCCCCGTCTGACCGCCTGACGAGCAACTGACGAACGTTCCGTCTGACCGATTACTGACCCACGACTCCTCCGTCTTTATATCCCTCCGTGTCGCCCCCCCCCCTTCACACCTTCCGGATGACCTCACCCGTAGTCATGAGGCCCAATGAATCACGAGATGAGTAAACAAGAAAAGTCTCGTAATCGCCCGTTCCACGGGTTCACGTGAGCCAACAACAGGAAACTGACACACCGTCCGCTCGCCCCCCCCCCCCCATGCACGGCCCCCAGAAAGCTTTTACCCCACAATTCTAAGACGGCCTGGCAGAGGTGACATGAGGACAACCCGCACAAACTCGAAAACCACAGATGGTCGTCTGCAAGGACGATGATTGTAGCTGTGGTGGCTGAGACTGCGGACGGACTCAGACTGGTCGATCTGCGCGTGATCGGCACACGATGGACATGTGCTCGCGGCGTGACGTGAACGAACTGCCGGGAGTGGATAAAAGCGCGTCAGGCGTTCGGTTGTCAGTCATTCTGTTAAGCGCTGTTCTGTTGGAGTCTTCGGTTCAGTCCTGTCCTGTGAAGTTCCGCTACAGCTTTCGTATCAGTCGCGTGGCAATACTCTGAGTGGCCATGTGACCTTTTGTTCGTGGCTAATGTTAAATAATCCCGGCTTGTGTAGCCAACGCCAACTTGCACCGTCTCTCTACACCCACGATACGACCGCCGATCGCACGAGAGACTGCAGGCCAGCGACTAAGAGAGCGAGAATGTCAGACACCAGGTGAACTCAGCGCGCGTGAGTGCACACGTGGCGAGGAGGAGATTCGGATAGTAAAGTTCTGTGTTGTGTTTTTGTTTAATCCGTCCTCGCGCTTCGCATGCACAGCTCCCGGTTCTCTGACACTCGATGCTCTTTTCCACCACAAGGATTTGCTTCCACATGTATCTTCCTTCGAAATTATGTTTATTCACTCTGCAGACACAGCACCTTCATACACACTGTGGGGGCCGTATGTGTAGACATAGAGAAAGTTGGTCGTGCAAAGTTGGTTGGGTGTGTGGGGAGTTTGTGCAAACTCCACACGCAAAGGAATCCGAGCCGTGAGCCGAACCTGTGACTTTTTTGCTATGGGGCTTCTTTGTGTGTATCTGTAGGATGTTTGTTCGTGTGCGTGTGTGTGTGCTTTGTGTGTGTGCGTGTCGCAATGTGTGTGAGTGTGTGTGGCTCAGCAGTTAGGGCGCCGGGCTACAAAACCTGAAAACCTGAGTTTGATTTCCGCTCACGGCCAACACCTGACGAGTTTCTGGACCGGTCCTGTGCTTCCCCTCGGTCGACTCAGCCTCAAATGAGTACTTATTGCGTTGTGTAACCCTTGCCAGGTGGCCGAGCGTGGTGCTGGTTACCCACCCCCTTGTGTGCTGTATCGACCTTCATAGTTGAGGTGCTGCCTAACCGCACTTGACCCTAGAAGCCGTTAGAGCTAATAGGGGGATCTTTGCTTAGTGTGTGTGGAATTTTTTCCTGCTTTTAGGAGAGTTTTAAGACATTGAGCGAGGCCAGCAGTGAGATTGTCTGTGAAGGCAAAGGGGGTGGGGAGTTCAACCAAAGTAAGATAGCAAGTGGAATGACCATATAATGAACAATGCTTAATTAAAAGAAAAACAGGTGCAGCCAGAGTTGTGTGTGGGGAGGATCCGGCCAAGGTTAGAAAATAACATTTAGGAACGTTTCCGCAAGGGTGGGCGTGGTTCCCTGCACGTGGGGGCGGGTGCGATGCAAACATGCCAGCATTTTAATGTGCGACCATGAATATGTACTACTCATTACCATAACCAACGGTTACACTTGCTATACTAAGGAGATTCCCGGTGTCGATATGCCAGAGCGGGCGGCGCGGTGGCCCAGTGGTTAGCGCTGACGCCTCACAGCAAGAAGGTCCCGGGTTCGAATCTCTCGGCTCCGGTGCCTTTCTGTGTGGAGTTTGCATGCTCTCCCCGTGTCCGCGTGGGTTTTCGCCGGGTACTCCGGTTTCCTCCCACAGTCCAGAAGTATGCTCCTGGATAGGTTGATTGGCTCGCAGACTAAAATTGTCCCGCAATGCCCGGCGATGGACTGGCGTCCCGTCGTCGGGTGTATTCCTGCCTTACGCCCTGTGTTTCCGGGATAGGCTCCGGCTCACCGTGACCCTATATAGGATTAAGCGGTTTCAGATAATGAGATGAGATGAGAGATATGCCAGAGCAAGAGCCAGGTCCCGGCCCGTCGGTCCGCGTATCTCGTGAGGATTACCCTACTACAGCCGAGCCGCCCGCACCAGCGCGATGGTCGGGGATGCGTGAGCAGGAGGAGCCGACGCCATCGGCTCCGGGAATTCTTGCAACTCGCGTGCTTGTTGTGTCATAAGTATTTTTCTGCTGTAATAATAAACATCTTTACATGTTGTTCATCAACAGCTACTTTGTGGAGACAGTCAGGAGCACCACATTTCTTGGTGTGCATAGTACATATTACAGATGACCTCCCCTGGTCACTCAAAACTGCTTCTGTAACCGGCTCCAACCTGCACCGTCTCTCTCTACACACAACTATATGGCCGCCGATCGCACGAGAGACTGCAGGCCAGCGCCTAGGCCAGTTAAAATGTCAGATAACAGGTGAACTCAGCGCGTGTGAGTGCACACGTGGCGAGGAGGAGATTCGGATGGTAAAGTGCTGCGTTGCGTTTTTTGTGAATCCCCCCCTAGCGCTTCGCATGCACCGCTCCTGGTTCGCCGACACTCGTTACTCCCTTTCAATAAGGACTTGATTCCACACGTATCTTATTCCGAAATATTAATATGTATTACTCTGCAGACACAGCACCTTCATAGACACCCACCAACATACGTAGTCACATCAAACTCCACAGCCCTCAATCACGCTTCACTCACACTCGATAAAAAAAAATACCGCGCGCACCTAAGATGGCCGCCGCGTGCAGCCACGTGCTCTTCGCGCCAACACTCACAAAAGATTCCCCCCTCTACTAAATAACAATACCTTCATTGAACCACTTAATACGCGTAACTTCATACACACCCACCAACATACGTAGTCACATCAAAACTCCACAGCCCTGCGGATAATACAGAACACCTCATTATAAACCAACTATGGATATTATTTTATAAAAATGTGTAAAGCTCGTGCTGCAAGTGTTCTCATCTCAATCACGCTTCACTCACACTGAGGAACGCTTCCGCAAGGGTGGGCGTGTTTCCTTGTACGTGGGGGCGGGTCCGATGCTAACACGCCAGCATTTTAATGTGCGACCCTGAATATGTACAACTCATTACCATAGCCACCGGTTACACTTCCCTGGCCAAGAAAATACAACAACGTCTCCACTTCCTCCGATAACTGAGGAGAGCCAGCCTTTCTCCACCGATCCTCTCCACATTGTACAGGGAAACCATTGACAGTGTCGTGATTAGCTGTGTGGCACCACGACTCAGACCGCAGACTCTTGGCGGCTCGACGATAACGGCCACGGTGAGGATCAGCGTTCACTTCACGGACTTTCAGCCAGCGATCACAGACTTATTGTCTTTTGATGTTTTTATTGAGCAGCGCGCGCGGACCCGAGCATAACGAACTCGAGCGGTGACTACATGCTGATGACTGATGACTGCCCCGTCTGATGATGACTGACCCTGACTCCGTCTCCAAACAGCAACTCCCCCCCACTCACGAACTCCGTCTTTATATTCCTCCGTGTCGCCCCCCCCTCGCACCTTCCGGATGACCTCATGCATAGCCACGTGCTACAATGAGTCACGCACCACGTGTGTAATGTGTATTGTGAACCGGGGCTCGCCAACAAGGGATTATGTAAATCAACAATCCGAGTTCGATGAATCACGGGTCTCGCAAGTAATCGCACTGTACGCTCGTAAACTCTTTAACCCCACAATTCCTCCCCCTCCCGGGCATTAGACCCGTCCTCGGGCCACAACTGCCCGCCAGCAATTTTTCATAAAGCTCTCCCACCCCACATTCACACCGCGCCAATCTCTCCCCATGGCCACAGCGCCAATCGCTGCGCCACTGCTCTCCACCGTGGCTATGGCGCGAAACGCTGCACCACCCGCTCTGCACTCACCTCCCCTTGGGGTCTGACGAGCCAGGTGATCCAAGGGGCCCCCCTCTCCCCGGCTCCAGCGCCAACGGGCGCCACCACAATGGCAGCCCCACCTCTGCGCAGCTTCACCGCGCTACTGCACCTCACCGCGGCTACCGCGCCACCGCTATCTACTGCGCCATTGCGCTACCCCGCGGCTATCGCGCCACCCGCTGCGCTACCACTATCCACCGTGCCATTGCGCTACCCCGCGGCTACCGCGCTACCCGCTGCGCTACCGCTATCTGCTGCTATTGCGCTACCTCTGCGCCACCGCTATCCACCGTGCCACCCCGCGGCACTTCCCTCTGGGGTCTGACGAGCCGGGCGACCGCAAGGGGCCCCGCTCCCCCGGCTCCAACGCCGACGGGCGCCACCACAATGGCAGCCCCACATCGGCGCGGCTCCACCGCGCTACTGCGCCTCACCGCGGCTACCGCGCCGCCCGCCGCGCTACAGCTTCCCACTCACTACACACACGCAGTGCGCTAACCATTGCGCCACCGCTCCCCACTCACTACACACACAGTGCGCTAACCGCTGTACCACAGCTTTTTCACCCACACAGCACACTCAACTGCCGCACCACAGCTTTCTCACCCACACAGCACACTCAACCGCTGCACCACAGCTTTCTCACCCACACAGCACACTCAACCGCCGCACCGCAGCTTTCTCACCCACACAGCACACTCAACCGCTGCACCGCAGCTTTTTCACCCACACAGCACACTCAACCGCCGCACCGCAGCTTTTTCACCCACACAGCACACTCAACCGCTGTACCGCAGCTTTTTCACCCACACAGCACACTCAACCGCCGCACCACAGCTTTCTCACCCACACAGCACACTCAACCGCCGCACCGCAGCTTTCTCACCCACACAGCACACTCAACCGCTGCACCGCAGCTTTTTCACCCACACAGCACACTCAACCGCTGCACCACAGCTTCTTATTCATGATGCACACAGTGCGCTAACTGCTGCACCACCACTCCCTACTCACAATACACACAGTGCGCTAACCGCTGCACCACCGCTCCTTAATCACTACACACACAGTGCACAAACCGCTGCACCACCGCTCCCTACTCACAATACACACAGTGCGCTGACCGCTGTGCCACCGCTCTTTACTCATTACTCTCACAGACACAGAGCGCTACGCTCGCTCACACAGACACAGAGCGCTTCGCTCGCTCACACAGACACAGAGCGCTTCGCTCGCTCACACAGACGCAGAGCGCTTCGATCGGTCACACAAACACAGAGCGCTTCGCTCGCTCACACAGACACAGAGCGCTTCGCTCGCTCACACAGACACAGAGCGCTTCGCTCGCTCACACAGACACAGAGCGCTTCGCTCGCTCACACGGACACAGAGCGCTTCGCTCGCTCACACAGACACAGAGCGTCACACTCGCTCACACGGACACAGAGCGCTTCGCTCGCACACACAGACACAGAGCGCTTCGCTCGCTCACACAGACACAGAGCGCTTCGCTCACTCACACAGACACAGAGCGCTTCGCTCGCTCACACGGACACAGAGTGCTTTGCTCGCTCACACAGATACAGAGCGTCACACTCGCTCACACGGACACAGAGCGCTTCGCTCACTCACACGGACACAGAGCGCTTCGCTCGCTCACAATGACACAGAGCGTCACACTCGCTCACACGGACACAGAGCGCTTCGCTCGCTCACACAGACACAGAGCGCTTCGCTCGCTCACACGGACACAGAGCGCTTCGCTCGCTAACACGGACACAGAGTGTCACACTCGCTCACACACACTGACACAAACGTACTCGCACACACACGTGCCCACACACACACGTGCCGACACACACGTACACCTCTACACCAACCGCCGTACAACGCAGGCCCGCCGAGCCACGCTGCAGATTCGCCTCCTCCCGCCTTCGCCGTCATCTCTTCTCGGCTTGGGACGCGCCGGGAGGGACGCCAGCACAATGGCTCCCAGCGGGCTCCAACACCACGCGCGGCCGCTGGACAATGGCCAGCCCGCGCAGCGCGGCCGCTGGACAATGGCAGGCCTGCGCGGCGTGGCCTGGCAAACAATGGCGAGCCCGCCATCGCTCCACCATCCGCAATCGTCGCCACCATAGCCATCCGCCGTCATCACCGCCACCATCGCCGTCCGCCGTCATCGCCGCCACCATCGCTGTCCGCCGTCGTCGTCACCATCACCGTCGCTCGCCACCCTGCGACTCCCGAGTCGATCCGCCATTTTTCTGCAGCGATTTCTCCCCCGCGCCTCGCTTTCGCTGTCGCTGCCCCGCCCCCCGGCCTACGCCGCTGCACCGCCGGCTCACTCTGCTCGCTGCACCGCCGGCTCACTCTGCTCGCTGCGCCGCCGGCTCACTCTGCTCGCAGCTCCGCCGGCTCACTCTACTCGCTGCTCCGCCGCCACTCATCGCAGTCTCAACGTGAGTCCGCATCGCACTTTCTGACACCATAACTGTGGCACCACGACTCGGACCGCAGACTCGTGGCGGCTCGACGATAACCGCCACGGCGAGGATCAGCGTTCACTCCACGGACTTTCAGCCAGCGAGTAGAGACTTCTTGTCTTTTGATGTTTTTATTGAGCAGCGCGCGCGGGCCCGAGCATAACGAACTCGAGCGGCGACTACATGCTGACGACTGATGACTGCCCCGTCTGATGAGGACTGACCCTGACTCCGTCTCCAAACAGCAACTCCCCCCCACTCACGAACTCCGTCTTTATATTCCTCCATGTCGCCCCCCCCCGCGCAACTTCCGGATGACCTCATGCAGAGCCACGTGCTACAATGAGACATGCACCACGTGTGTAATGTGTATTGTGAACCAGGGCTCGCCAAGAAGGGATTATGTAAATTAACAATCCGAGATCGATGAATCACGGGTCTCGCAAGTAATCGCACTGTACGCTCGTAAACTATTTAACCCCACAGCTGCATCACCGTCTGGTATGGGAATTGCAATGCCCCTTACCACAAGCTCTTACAGCCGATACCCAAGTTAGCAGGGGACCCCTTTCTCCTCCTTGACATCTACCTCAAACGCTGCACACACAAAGCCTTCAGCATTGTGGAGGATCCCTTCCACCCCTCTCACGGACTCTTTACCCTCCTGTCATCTGGCAAGAGGTACCGCGGCATCCTGGCCAGGTCTGCCAAACAACGCAACAGTTTCTTCCCCCAAACCATCAAGCTCCTCAATACTATGCTGCCCCTTTCCTCATCACAAGTAGGACTCAAACGCTCCAGACAAACACACTGATGCATACCTGCAGTGACCCCTCTACTTTACAAAAAGTAGTCTACGTCGACTGCGTGCTTTGCCCTGCCCTGTTGAAGGTGTATTCAGCCTTGTTTCATTTTTGCACCAGGGACCATGAGAAACGGAATTTCGTTCCTCTATGTACTGCAATTATATACAGATGGGATGATGATAAAATGTATATATCGATCTATTACTTGGGCATTAAAATCAATGATCAAAATTAATTCGTCTCGATGGGCCATCTTAGCCCACACCTGTGACAGGAGGTCATATAAGGCATCTGACTCGTCAGCTTTATCTGCATCCTTCCACTGATGATGCATCATGAATATAGGTTTGTGCATGTTAATCTTCGAGGTATTTTGTCTAAATGCTAGCAGTTCAACCTAGAATTAAATAACATTTGTCCTGAAGTGCCCAACAGAAATACTGCTGACTCCTAATACGAATAGTGTTCAAATTAAAATTGAAATGTATAATCTCTTTAGGCTATATAGAGGGTCAAAAGAGAGAGGCATAAGCATATCAGAAAGAACATTCCCTCCTCTTTAACCAGCTCCATCCTACAAAAGGATTGCCTTGAAGTGTTAGTGGTTAATATTCTTCTTCCTCGAATAAACATTTTACTAAACTTCATGTGTTGCTACAGACCTCCTAAAGGCAATACTACAGATGTGGAAAAGTTTCTGTCCGAGATATTTCTGCTCTCCCCAAGGGTGAGTTAATTCTTATGGGTGACCTAATTTGGAACTGGATTGACCCACCACAAGAGGCTCTGTCCAATGCAGACGAGTTTAACATTTTTCAATTGATAAACTTATCCATCAGGCCGAATATAAAAAAAAAATGAAACCACTCTTCCCTGTTGGAAGTTATTTTCACGATAATGCACCGGACAAATTTTCTGCTGTTGGTGTCCTGGGCAATCACCTCACTGATCAATCAACAACCGTTAACGTTATGACAACATTCTAAAGCTCACTCCATTTTTTTCTTGAAACGCTCAATGAAACATTTTGGCATTCAGGCATTCACACATGGTATATTCCATACCGACTGAGAATCTGTGTGAACTATTCCATTCCTGGATATAACGTGGACATGTAAAAAAAAACAATTTCTGCAGTTCATTGATGAACATCCTCCACTAATAAAATTGAAGGAAATCGGCTACCTTGTTTTCACCCATAAATTGCCATCCTCGAGAGGAACAGAGATGCAACATGGAAATCAGCAAATACGAATAATCTTGTAATTAACAGAACAGGTTTTTAACATTCCTGGCAATTATGCAGGTGTTAGGATTTCAAAACACAGATTTCAAAACACATTTCGCAATGTGTGGCAAAAAGTACCCATAGCGTAAACAGCTCCACCTCAGCTACTAAGCATTGATAGTGCATTGTCCTGAGCTGACTTTGGCTGACACCGACAATCAGGCTCAAAGGAAAGCCATGTCTGGTGGAGGCCGAACAGTTTGAAGGACAATGTATATCAAAGTATCCTGTTTGCATAGTTTGCCACACGTATTTGTGGCTTTTGCAAACTGGACACATTGTCTCATCTCATTATCTGAAACCGCTTAATCCTATATAGGGTCACGGTGAGCCGGAGCCTATCCCGGAAACACAGGGCATAAGGCAGGAATACACCCGACGACGGGACGCCAGTCCATCGCCGGGCATTGCGGGACAATTTTAGTCTGCGAGCCAATCAACCTATCCAGGAGCATGCTTTTGGACTGTGGGAGGAAACCGGAGTACCCGGCGAAAACCCACGCGGACACGGGGAGAGCATGCAAACTCCACACAGAAAGGCACCCGAGCCGAGAGATTCGAACCCGGGACCTTCTTGCTGTGAGGCGTCAGCGCTAACCACTGGGCCACCGCGCCGCCCCACTTTAAATATGTTTAATTAAGTTGTTCAAACCACTCGCTCCCCCTCTCATCTCCTCTCCTCAATCTCCTCTTCCCCTCACTTCTCCTCTCCATCTCCCCTCACTCCCCCTCCCTTCCTCTACTCCTCACTCCACCTTCTCCCCTCACTCGCCTCCTCTCCACTACCCATCTCCTCTCCTCATTTCCCTTCTCCCCTCACTCCCCCTCCCTTCCTCTCATCACTCCCCCTCTCATCCTTTCCTCACTCGCCTCCTCCCCTCACTCCACCTCCACGCCTCCCTTCACCCTCCCCCTCCTCAATCCCCTCCTCCGCTGGCAACGCCTGGCTAAAACTGGTAAGACCAGATTGTATCGAGAACCGTCTCTGATGTGTGCTAATCAGGTTCAAGGACAGTGCACGTGTTTTTCTTTAAGGTCAACACACGTGTGGGTTTTTTTGCAAACTGTTTAGTGTTTTACGACCTTAACACTTCAGGTAGCCGAGGACCGGAGTGTATCCAATTTGGGCGTATGAGTGTGGCATCTCTGCTTTTTGCAGATGGAGTTTTCCATTTGCTTCATCAGACTGCGATCTCTAGCGTGTATTTGAACGGTTTGCGGCTGAGTGTGACGCGGTGGGGAAGAAAGTCAGCATCTCTAAATCTGAGGCAATTGTTCTTGCCCGGGAAATGTAGCTTGCGCGCTCTGGGAGGAGATTGAGCAGCTTACCCAAGAAGAGGCGTTGAAGTATCTCGGGGTTGTGTTCACGATGAAGAGTCAAGGGGAGCGTGAGATTAACAGATGGATGGGGTTATCGTCTATAGTAATGGAGGCGTTGCACGACACCGTCTTGGTGAAGAGGGAACTGAGTCAGGAGGCAAAGCTCTCAATTTACCGGTCAATCCTCGTTCCAAACCTTCACCTATGGTCATGAGCTTTGGGTAATGACCGAAAGAGTAAAGTCCCGGATGCAGTTGAGGTGGGTCGGGAATCTGATAAAGGATGCCTTCTGAGCGCCTCCCTCTGGAGATGTATTGGGCACGGACAACTGGGAGGAGACCCAGGATCCATTGGAGGGATGACATCTCTCAGCTGGCCTGGGGATGCCTTTGAATCCCCCGGCAAGAGCTAGGGGGAAGTTGCTTTGGAAAAGGACGTCTGGGCTGCTTTGCTGAGCCTGTTGCTTCCGCGACCCGAACCCTTATAAGTGGCATGACAATGGATGAATAGATGGAGTAAGTTATTTAAATAGACAGCAAACAGTTAACGTAAAGGACCAAAAAATATTTCTGTTATTAAGTTCAGATACCCGTGTATATACTGAAAAATGTTTTTCTTAATAATCTTTTATTACTTGGAAAAAAGGGATTGTGCTCCAAAAATCCACGCGGACATGGAAAGAATAAACAAGCTCCTATCAAAAGACATCGGAGCCGAGATTTGAACCCAGGTTCGTCTTGATGTAATGAGCAGATAGTCTTACCACTGGTCCACCAGGCGTGCTGCCCAGTCAGCCTGTCAAGCCATACAAACACACAGAGAATCTCTCTGCGGGACACTCGCTCCTCCTCATCACACTCTCAAATGCACTCCCATTCCCGTTCAATCGAGACCCCACACAACCCTAACCTTTACAATTTTATTTTAGAATGTATTAACTTGGCGGCGCGGTGGCGCAGTGGTTAGCGCTGACGCCTCACAGCAAGAAGGTCCCGGGTTCGAGTCTCTCGGCTCGGGTGCCTTTCTGTGTGGAGTTTGCATGCTCTCCCCGTGTCCGCGTGGGTTTTCGCCGGGTACTCCGGTTTCCTCCCACAGTCCAAAAGCATGCTCCTGGATAGGTTGATTGGCTCGCAGACTAAAATTGTCCCGCAATGCCCGGCGATGGACCGGCGTCCCGTCGTCGGATGTATTCCTGCCTTACGCCCTATGTTTCCGGGATAGGCTCCGGCTTCACCGTGACCCTATATAGGATTAAGCGTTTTCAGATAATGAGATGAATTTATTAACTTCAGTTCTTTGCATGTAATGAATCTTAATCGCAGACATAACTGCATAGTGTGCAAAAACCCACCGCCTGAAGAAGCCTCGAACGCCATGAAGGAGAAGGGAGGAACGCTTGCCACGGCTATCTCAAAAAAGCAGCTGTTAAGCACAATCGTCATAAATCAAGCTATGACAACCCACTTCAATATATCATCCTCATCAAAGTCATTCCGTATGTTCATCCAGAAGACTCAAGATTATTTTTCCGTGTTCGCAGCAGTAGTGAGCGATGTTATTATTGCAGATACTGATTAGTGAGATTTTTCCAATCGAGAGCTTTTATTTAAACTGGAAGAAACCGATAAGCTACGCAGCTGTTTTTAGTGGTTGTCCAGCAATGAGGGGTAAGCATAAACTCCTCCCTCCACCCAAAAAAAAGGTTACTGTTGCTGATTATCCATTCTCATATTGTTGTTGTTCACATGTTGTTCTCTCCACAGCTCTGTGCAGCACTTTGTGGCCCTCGGGTGAAAAGCGCTCTATAAATGCAATTTTTATTAGTATAAAATGTTTCAGAGTGAGTATAGTTGTCATTCGGGAAGAGGTTCTGGTCAATATCAGTTTTGCCATGTGTGTGGATTTCTCTAGCTATGGTAGGAAATCGGAGAACACGGGGAGGAAGCCATGTGATTCACTAAACCTTGATTGTTTTGAATTTAACAACTTAAAAACTGAGATAAAATGTAAAATCTGGCTTTTAATTATTTTTATTCAAATATTTTTTTACCACGGGATATGGTATAGAAATGTATCTGCATCATCAGGATCATCAACAGACTCTCTCTTATGAAGAGGACGAATGAAACGGTCTTCCAATCAGCAGGGTCCGCAATTGCTTTAATAGATAAGTTAAATACATTGGTTAGAGGTCTGAATGTTTATCAAGCACTGCAACTAAAGGAAATGGTGGAAGGTTGTCAATGCCTGTCAAGTGAAGTCAACTAACTCTCGAAATACAGACGTATTAATTGGCTCAACATGAAATTCCATCCATCCATCCATCCATCTTCATCCACTTTATCCGATGCCGGGTCGCGGGGCAGCAGTCTAAGCAGCGATGCCCAGACTTCCTTCACCCCAGACACTTCCTCCAGCTCTTCCGGGGGGACCCCG
>JAZEWT010000007.1:26776859-26794656 GCA_036362905.1 Mordacia mordax | reverse complement strand
TGTATTCCTGCCTTATGCCCTGTGTTTCCGGGATAGGCTCCGGCTCACCGTGACCCTATATAGGATTAAGCGGTTTCAGATAATGAGATGAGATGAGAGATTGTACTTTGGGAGGCAGGGTGGCTGTCTATTTAGCACGGCTGGATATTCAATCGCTCAGTCATTCGCTCAGCCACTCAACAACCGCTGTTCACTACTAAGTGGCGGTGACGTCACCACGACTCCTGTGCCAGGCCAAGTGCAGCTTGAGGCAAGCACGCGAAGTGTTGAAAGCTCGCCGGCAGGAAGATAGCACCATTTGACACAGGTTTCACAGGTGTCAGAGGAATAATAACAATGATCTGTCCCTTTGATGTTGGAGGGCGACTGCCTCCAACTAATCAGTCGCGTCCTTCATGAACGTCCCACGAACCCACTCACCCACTCCCCCACCCACACATTCATCAGCTCAGATACTCATTCATTAACATTAACTTACACTCTCAAAATTAGGTAATTCTGTCATCACGGGGTGATGTTGTATATGCATATGATGGTTAAAATTTCCGTGTTCTCCCCTTCCCCATGTGGGGCGTCGCCGAGTCTTCCGGTTTCCTCCTGCCTCGGTTAATCGGCCTGCTGAGTAAATTGTCCCAGAAAGTGTGTCCTATTATGTACTGGTGCCCTGTATCCGCCTCTCCCCCCGCGACCCTGCACAGGGTGACACTGAACTGAAAATTGAATGCTACTGTTCAATTCATGATTATGATTTGGGATACATCTTTGTACAAGTTGGTGTTTGAGGTTTTTTAAAATTGTGCAATTGTTCGTGTTCGTGTTTACTTATACTGGTTACGATTAGCATTAAATTAATCTCATTGTCAGAAACCGCTTAATCCTGTACAGGGCGCAAGGCAGGGATATACCTACGATGGGACGCCAGTCCATCACCGGGCACTGAGGGCAATTTAGTCTGCAAGCCAATGAACCTATGCAGCAGCATGTTTTTTGGACTGTGGGAGGAAACCGGAGTGCCAGGCGAAAACCCACGCGGACACGGGGAGAACATGCAAACTCCACACGGAAGGCACCCGAGCCAAGATTCGAACCCGGGACCTTCTTGCTGTGAGGCGACAGCGCTACCAACTGGGCCATCGTGCCGTCCTGTTAAGATCTTAATATACCAAAATAGACACCTGAGCTGACTGCCTTATGGTTTGAAATACAATTCATACATTATCAATGCTTTTTGTTGGCATATTTTGCCACAAGTATGTGTGGCTTTTGCAAATAAGACACGTTGTGAAAGGTGTCTATTTTGGTGTTTTAAGATCTTAACACCTGTATAATTTGCCAGAAATGGTAAAACCTTTTCTATTTTTTACAAGTGTACACTGGCAAAAGTACCCATAGCTTAAACACTTTTAGCACTTTGCAGTATTGGGCAACCGGTATTAATTGTTATTTATGTATTAGTAATGTGTCTGTGCGTTGTTGGGGTGGTTTATAGGTGAGTACATTATGTCGGTGAAAGCAAGATGGCGGCTCTGGACATGGGGGGGGGGGAGAAGCCCCTATGGGAGATGTCGACGGTCACGGAATCAACAGGAAAAACGCGTTTGGGGAGAGGCGCAGGGCAGTTTTGGAGTCAGTGACCGGAGAGAGGAACGCGGTTCCGTGCGCTGAGCTGCGAAATAAAAGTCTCCGTTAAAGAACCCTGCTCTTATCTGCTTAGCAGTGTGATGATGGAAGTCGCCCTGGATAAGGGCATCTGCTAAATAATAATAGTTAATGATTGTCTCTTTGTACGTAGAAACAATGTGAGTTATGAATATTTATATTAATAATAATATTTGTGTCTCCAGAATGCTTTTCCCCCGAGGGTCACAAAGCGCCGCACAGAGTTGTGGAGAGAACGGCATGTCAATAACATCAGAATAGATCATTTAAAAATAAAATAATATAAATCAATGAAGGACATAACATAACAAGTAACATATTTAAGCAAATAAAAGAGAAATGGAAGTCCAAAAGCATGCTCCTGGATAGGTTGATTGGCTCGCAGACTAAAATTGTCCCGCAATGCCCGGCGATGGACCGGCGTCCCGTCGTCGGGTGTATTCCTGCCTTACGCCCTATGTTTCCGGGATAGGCTCCGGCTCACCGTGACCCTATATAGGATTAAGCGGTTTCAGATAATGAGATGAGATGAAGAGAAATGAGTGTTCCTGAGTAGGCACAGGTCAACAGCGAGCCAAGGTCCAAGCACATAGCAGTGAGAAATTAGTTATAATGTTTCTGCCAAACTTTGCATACGACGAGTGTCGACCACATGGTGAATATCGATATATGCAGACATGTTTGCGTTGTTGTTCTGTTATTAAGAATAAGGATTTGACAATAGTGTGATGAATAGGTGTGTTTACACCTGTGCTTAATATATCACAGATAGGTTAACCTTCCGAGGTTGTGGCACAGTAAGAATACCGCAGCTTACTGTATATACACATGCATATGTTTAGTCTCATACATTGTTGTAATGTTATAATCTTTGTGGTTTGTTTTGAGTTTCATCACACTCAATTGTAATTCAGTTGATTTGAAATTCATACTTCCTTATTAAGCAAAGTGGAGTCATACGTCGTGCCCTGGCTCTTGGTGTTGGGAGCGAGAAAGCGTTGGTTAAAGCTCTGTGTAGCCTTGCGAGGCACTGCTGAGGAGCACAGAACACACAGTTATGTGCACGAGCGTGTTTTGCGGCGTCGGTGTGGCCGTTAATGACTGGTGAAAATCCTACCACACGCTCACACACCCACTCAACGAAAATATAAAGAACCTGCGTGCATCATTAGCAGAATGTAAGGTGAAATGATGTCAGCGAGCACCTATGAAGGTCGACATGGCACACGAGGAGTTAGACGACCAGCACCACGCCCAGCCGCCTTTGTGTCTCTAGTGGCAATGGTTACATACTGCAGTAGGTACTCATTTGAAGCTGAGTCGACCTAGAAAAGGCTCAGGACCAGTCAGAAAATCCTCGCTGGTGTTTGCCGTGAGCCGGAATTGAAATCGGATCGCTGGCTTTATAGCTAGTGCTCCTTCTCAGCATAATAATAAGCAATCTCATCCACACTAACAAGTGTTGTTTTTTTCCCTGTTTTAAGGAATTTCCTGAATTTCCAAAATTGTCAGCATTTCCGAAAAACTCGGGAATTCTCCACCAAACACTCCACCATGAGCTACCTCAAGATCATCGCAGCCATCATCACGGGAGTTCTGCTGCAGATGTTATTATATTACCATTTCCTAAAGGTATTTCCCGGGGATTCCTATAATCTGTCACATTCAGAATAATTATGATAAATACAAATTATATCACGCTGCTGCGCATATTCCTTCATTGCGGAAGGTTTTCATTTGAGAAAAGAACGACTCAGGGGCACAGAGAGAAAACTGACTCGGGGCTGTGGGGAAGGCAGCGGCATCAATTTTTTATAATTTCATATTCCAATATTTGCCAGACACTACATCCTATTGTCACAAGGCTATCGGCGAAATTCATTTACGAGTGTGTTTAAATTGTGGGAAGAAACTGGAGAACTAGGAGAAAACCCACCCAGAACAGGGGGAGATAACCCACAAATTCCACACTTGAAGTAGTTCAAGGCCTACCCCGGGAACCTTTTTGCATACAGTTTGTGTGATGTAAAAAAGAAGAGGCTTTACCCATTTTCTGGCAATAATAGTGTTAAGTTCTTAAAACACCAAATACACACTTTTCATAAAGTGTCAAGTTTGCAGCAACCACACATGTTGGTCGTAAAGACTGCAAACAACATGTTTTGATAATATATGCATTGTCCTTGAAACTGATGCAGACCAATTGGTTTCAAGGACAATGCATATATTATCAAAGTATGTTGTTTGCAGTCTTTACCACCAACGTGTGTGGTTGCTGTAAGCTTGACACTTTATGAAAAATGTCTATTTGGTGTTTTTAAGAACGAAATACTATTTTTGCCAGAAAATGGGTAAAGCCTCTTCTTTTTTACAACTCTACTGGCAAAAGAACCCATAGCTTGTGTGTTTGCTCCCCCTTTTGCGGATGGGTTTCATCTAGGCTTTTCGATGTCTTGTCCGACAAATATTTGCGCCACGCAATTGCCTTCTGCTTCCACACTTTTCTATGAATCTGAATCGTTCTCTCAGTGTAATTTTAGTTGTTTAATATTTTTGCCAGATTCCAGGCTATCGGGATATTCTCACTATAAGGTAGCGGAGTATTGGAGTTTTACTGTAATGTGTGCATTTTAGCTGGAAGAAACCATTGAACTATGTAGTTCTTTTTAACAGTTACCGAACTCTTAGAGACACATAGAATACATAGAAATACATATAGAATCATAAGGATTCATAGAGGAGCATAGCTATAAATAGAGAAATTCATAGAAATACAGAGACTCAGAGATCCATACAGATGCATATATATGTAGACTCATACAGATACATAGCTATACAAATAGACATGTGGAGATACATTGAAACTCCTCATATATATATACACGGCTACTCGTGGAGACACAAAGAGACACATAGACATACAAGGAGGCTCCTAATAGAGATATATAGAAACTCATAGAGATACACAGAGAATCGCAGATACTTAGACACTCATAGATCTCTATAAAAACAGACAAAATGAAATACACACAAACGTAATCAACCTGAAATTTCGATCCTGTCTCACCTTTAGATGTATCAGCAACCTCAGATGGAACCAGTAAGAACTCACCATGCCACCTCGAAATACCCACTAGATGGGGCGACCTCATCCCGACACAATGTGGCAGCCGATCGGGAATTTCCCCAGGGATTCCGTTGGAAGTCCTATCGGGAATACGAGCGCTCCCACTGGGACATTCCCATAATCGCGAACCTGAGCCTCGTGTCATCAGCTCCGAATAGCGTCTTGGCCATCGATGGAATCAGCCGAGGTGGACAAGGGGGTGGAGTAGGATTTGGAGGAGTAGCAGGAGGTCTAGCACATGTAAACTCCAGGATGACCGCCACAGCGGACGACTCCCTCCCAGGGGTCGTGGGTGACTCCGTACCGGCGCACGTTGGTGACTGGGTCGTGGCGACGGTGACGATGATGGACGCTGGTGGACAGAGGAAGCAGTACGGGGGCGACTTGCTGGCGGCGCGCATTGTGAGCGACTCGCTGGGAGCCGCGGCGTCGGCCGCCATAGTCGACCGGGGCGACGGGAGCTATGGGTTGCGGTTCCCCGTCCCGTGGGCCGGGGAGAGCCGGCTGGAAGTCATCCTCATCCACCCCGCGGAGGCAGTCGCCCTTCTGGAGAGGGTGAGGGAGACCCGGCCGGACAGGATCAGGTACTGGGGGAAGTTCTCGTCCGGAGGAGTCGAGCGGACGACAGCCTGTCACATGTTCGTGACGGATGTGGTGGAGAAGAAGGTGGAGAAGGTGGGGGAAGAGAAGAACGTCTTGGAAAAGAAGGCGGACAAGGTGGGTGAGGAGAAGAACATGGTGGAGGAGGTGAGAGTGTTGGAGGTGTGTAACCGTCACAACTAGAAATACAAAGGCGGCTGGGCGTGGTGCTGGCCACCAACCCCCTCGTGTTGTGGTGGTTTTTATAGGCGCTACTCGCTACTGGTCCTACAGTCTGTGAGGCTACACGGGGGGGGGATCTTTATTTTTGGTGATGAAGCAGGCGGTGGTAGTGGAGGAGGAGGTGGATGAGGAGGTGAAGGAGGTGGAGGAGTAGGCGGTGCAGAACGAGGAGATTTAGTATGGGGAGGTTGAGGAGGATGAAAAGGAGAAGGGGGTGGAAATGGAGGTATGAAAGGAGCAGGAATAGGAAATAGTGGAGATGGCGGAAAAGGATGAGGTTGAGAAGGAGAAGATTGAGGAAGAGGATGTTGAAAAGGAAATTATGTTTGTCTTTGGTGGTGGAGAAGGAGATGGTGACGGAGAAGAAGGAAGAGAAGAAGGAGGATGACGAGGTGTGCGACTACACGGACGAGTATCTGGGGGAGACGTGGGTGTGCAGAAAGCCTGATCTCCCCTGCCACTCGCTGCTGGGTCACTGGGCCTACGACTCGGGCAACAGGGTCTTCAGTGATGCAGAGAGTCAGCTCTTCAGCAGGTCGGCTCACACACCCACGAGGAGATACACGGACACTTATTCATTCATTTATTCTTAGGTCCCCCTTGAGGGTACCACACTCACTCACTGTGACTCATTCTTGGGTTCTCCATCACCACTTAATTCTGTGGAGGATCACAGTGAGCCAGAGCCTCTTCTGGCAAAGGCCACAAGGCGGGGCTGTATGGCTTATTTTCACATATGGCTCAATGATAATCCTTTCTGAGTTCGATTCACATTTCTCAGTGTCTTGCTAAATTCGATTGCTTCATGTTCCAAACCTGGGACTTGTCATACATTTATTCGTAAAAACCTCCCTGCACCATGACTTTGTCATAAGTTATGAATCATTAATAATAAGAAATATTATTGGTAATACAATTTTATGCCACGCTCAAAGAGAGCTTGAACTCGGAGGCACAAAGCAGAGTTCAGTTTTGTTTATACGATATACAGCAGTGAACATATGTGATATCAGATGCTATTTGAAGGTCGTGGGGGCTTCGATTTGATAAAGGTGAGGCATAAAAGTGCTCCATGTTGTAGGCGATGGAGAAGTGTTGGGGGGGGAGGGCTGAGTGATGGTGAAGCGTTGCTGGTAACGAAGAACACTCGGACTGCTTTTGTGGAGTTAGAGTTTTACGAGCGGACAGTGCGATTGCGAGACCCGTGATTCATCGAACTCGTGTTGTTGACTTACGTAATCCCGTGTTGGCGAGCTCCTGATTACCCATTGTCTCACCGGTATTTGCACGAGGTCATCTGGGGGGGGAGCGCGCGAGAGGCGGGGGGGACGGCGGTGATTGGTGCTGAGAGAGGCTCCGTAAGGGGATACGGGGAGGACGGCGGTGATTGGTGCTGAGAGAGGCGCCGTAAGTGGATACGGGGAGGACGGTGGTGATTGGTGGGGATTAGAATATAAGGGAGTCGAGCAGGGGGGGAGTTGAGTTGTCAGTGAGTCATCAGGGAGCCGGCAGTTGGACGGATATCGGGGAGTGCTACGCGTGGTCTGCAGAGAATAAAGGATCTTACGTTCGAACTTCTGCTGGAGATATGAGTGACTCGGAGGCCTGCGAGGTTGGAGGAGCGCGGACGGAAATCGGAGGGAGGCCGTCGGCGAGCTGTGAGCGAGGAGGTGAGGATGCCAGCTCAGTCTCTACCGACTCCCTAGTAACCATCTCGGCCGTGCCTTACCGAGCGCGGAGGCCGGAGCCTCGACCCAGGAGCCGGACTCTGAGCATGCCGCGGCTAGTGAGGGAGGGGCGTGAGGCGCCAAGCTCAGGGTCCGGACTGGTGCACCACAGATTGGTGTCTGAAGCGGGAAACGGGCCCCCGTGGCCGGGGAGCGAGCGGGCGCGCCTGTCGATGACCTACCCGGGCGACGCCGACGAGGACTGGGAAGATTTTGAGAGGCACGTGGAGTGCCAAGGGAACTACGGATGCTGGCCGGATCACCAGAGAGCGGACGCAGGCATTGGTCAGCTGCGGGGTAATGTAGGACGCTTTGCGGACAGGCTGCCACTGGAAGTACGGAGGAGCTGGGTCTGGCTGCGAGAGGCGCTATGCCACCGCTTCAGACGGATGTCGACGGCGGAGGCACGGGAGGCTCTGGAGACGTGGCGCCGGAGGTGTGGGGAGTCAATGGAGGACTTTACCGACGCGATCGCCACATTGATGCGGCGAGCCCACCCCGCCTACGACAAAGCCATGGCGGATGAGATGACCCGGACCATCAACCTGGCCTACTTAAAGAAACGGACTGGTGGTTTGAGGACGTCATGAGGCCGGAGTTGAGTCTCCAAGAGGTGGTAGAGCGGGCTGTGGCCTGTCAGCGGGCGTGGAGATCTCGGGGCCGTAGCGGACGGGTGGCGGTGTGCGACGTGGACTGGCAGCGGGAAGGCGGCGAGCGTGAACAGCCAGTGGAGTTAATGGAGGGGCGATTGGCGACTGTGAGGGCCAACCCGGGCCCGGTCGCCACCGCTCCGCTAGAGGACCCGCGGCTAGACGCCGTCCTGAAGGGGCTGCAAGCACTGCAGGGGAACCAACGGGAGATGGATCGTCGCCTGCAGGCGCTGTCCGCACAGATGCAGTCGAACGTGGGGCAGCATGTATCGACGCCAACTCCACCGCGCATCGATCGAGAAATTGATCGCCACCTGCAGCTGCTGATGACTTGGACACCGGTAATATGTTACGGGTGCCAACAACGGGGTCACATTCGGCGGGATTGCCCGAACCCGAGGGTTGCGCAGCCGCCGTTAAACCCCAACGCACCCTGGTAAGCGGGAGTACCACGGGCGCGGAATGCCATATCCCAAATGATCAAGTGGTCGAGTCAGGGCTGGGCTCGGGGCATGGGCCGCGTTCAGGAACGCTACTCGCCAGGACCAGGGGGGCCTCCGCGACGGTGGAGGGGTGGGTTGGAGGCCGGCGGACCCGGATGCTTTTGGATACGAGGGCAACCGTCTCCCTCCTCAGCGATGCTCATTGTTGCCGCGTGGGAATTCCGCTGCAGCACGAGAGAGACGGATAAGGTACTGCGTCTGGCAGACGGGTCGGGGCTGCAGCTGCGGGGGCAGGTAACCCTGGGGGTACGAGTGGGGGCGAGCGAATGTCGACAAACCCTCTACGTGGCAGCCCATCTGTGCCACGAGTGCGTGCTCAGTACCAACTTGCTGGCTGCCCTGGGGCTGGAGGTCTGCGCCGCACGGCGCTGCGCTCGTCAAGTGAGGACCGGCGTTGAAACGCCGTTCTGCGACGTCACTCCGCCTGAACGATGCGAAGAAGGGGCGCCCGCCACTTTGCGCGCACGGAGCGTCATCGTGCAGCTGAGTGAGGCTCTGTTGCCCATCACCTTGCGCCCGGGGGACGGGAGTGAGGAAACCGTAGGAAAATTCCTGCTGCTTCCACACCCCGAATTGGCCCGGCGGAGTGGCTTGGTTGGCTCAGCAACACTGGTACAAGCGGGGGGCGCGGATTCCCCGATTGGAGGCAGTGCAGGTGGATTGGGGAGCGTTGACACCGGGGGAAGAAGCACGGCTCCGGGCGCTGCTTGCGGAATATCAATACGTTTTTAGCCAGCACAACAGAGATGTGGGGAGAACAAATTTGGCGCTGCACCAGGTTTCTACAGGGACTGCACGGCCCATCAAATTGCCTGCCTACCGTATGGGGGCGCCAGAGCGCACCCAAGTTAACCAAGCGGTGGTAGAGATGCTATGAGACGGCATTGTGCAGCCCTCATCAAGCCCCTGGGCAGCACCCGTCATGTTGGTGAAAAAGAAGGATGGGTCCACCCGCTTCTGTGTTGACTACCGTCGCCTTAACGCAGTCATGGTGGGCGATGCCTTCCCGTTACCAAGAGTGGACGACACGATCGATGAGCTGGGGGGTGCGAAATATTTCTCCACCCTCGACCTTGCCTCTGGATATTGGCAGATCGCCATGGCAGAGGAGGACCGAGCGAAAACGGCATTCACTGCACCCCTGGGACTGTTCGAGTTTCAAGTGATGCCGTTCGGTTTATCGAACGCCCCTGCAGCATTCCAACGCCTGATGGAGATGGTGATGAGAGGGCTGCAATGGGAGCAGTGTCTCATCTACCTCGACGACATCATCGTGTTTGGACGGGACATGGACGAGCACCTGACCCGCCTCCGAGAGGTGTTCACCCGGCTGCAGGGAGCCAACCTCAAACTAAAGCCGCGGAAATGCTACCTGGCACAGCGGGAGGTTGAGAATCTGGGCCATCGGGTCAGTGAAGCAGGAGTGCAGACCGACCCTCAGAAGGTAGACGCTGTGGCTGCGTGGCCCCGGCCCACGACAGCAACTGAAGTGCGCTCCTTCCTGGGACTCGCCACCTATTACCGGCGGTTTGTCAAGGACTTCAGCACCATCGCCCGCCCTCTCACGCTGCTCACCTCCACGAAGCGACCGTTCGAGTAGACGGAGCAGTGTACGGAAGCGTTCCGCCAGCTGAAAGATCGTCTCACTCACACGCTGGTGCTTGCTTATCCAAATTTTGCTGAAGACTTTATCCTGGACACCGATGCAAGCGAGTGTGGGCTCAGAGCGGTGCTATCACAGAAGGGAGAGACGGGTGAGCGGGTCATCGCGTACGCCAGCTGCACGTTGAGTAGAGCCGAGCTAAACTACTGCATCACTCACCGGGAACTAGGAGCGGTGGTGTTTGCCTGTCAGCAGTTCTGACCATACCTGCATGCACGGGGTTGCCGGGTGCGCACCGACCACTACGCCCTACAGTTCCTCCTCAACTTCAAGGAACCACGGGGTCAAATGGCCCGGTGGCTCGCTCTACTCCAGGAGTACAACCTACGGGTGGAATACCGGGAAGGTCACTCACGCCAACGCGGACGCGCTGTTGCATCAACCACCGATCAGCGCCTCTACCACCGTGGAGCAGCTGTGCCCGTGTTTCGCCGGAGGGCGGTGTTATCTCTGCCGAGAGGATGCATTGCTCAGGGAACAGGGGGTAAGCGGGGGGGAGGAGCCAACTGGGGTCTGCGCGGCAGCCGCTGCAGTGGGAGCCAGCAAGACCCGTCGGGAGGGTGAGTCTGAGCTGGGGGTACAAGCTGAAGTGGGTGCGAATTTCCGGGAATGACTCACGACCAACTGCGGCATGCTCAACGTAGTGACCCGGAGCTACGGGAGGTAAGCGACGCCCTCGCTGAACGCCTCCCCAAGGTCGGGGGAAGTTGGGGGGGACTCTTCAGCCAGCTGGAGCTAAGGGAGGGAGTGGTAAGAGAGCAGGGGCCAGCTGGAGAGGCCGGCCCGGTGTGTGTGCCAGCTGCCATCCGATCGCAGCTACTGTGGCTCGTGCACGACCATCCGATGGGGAGTCACGACGGAGAACGACGTCGTCGTTATCTCTGGCTGGGACTGGCACACGACGTAGCTGTGTGGGTGCGGGGTTGCCCAGCCTGTCAGCGGGCAGCACGAGGACCTCCTCGCTACACCGCCCACCTCCGTACACTGTGGGTAAGCCGAGTGAACCAGCTGGTAGGCATCGACCTGCAGGGAACTCTCCTGATGACTCGCCGGGGGAACAAGTATATATTAGTGGCAATCGACTACTTCACCCGATACCCCGTGGCGGTGGCCATTCCTGACAAAATCGCGGGGGTTGTGGCCGCTGCTTTCCTCGAACACTGCATTTTGAAGCATGGGGTTCCAGAACGAGTGTTGACCGACCAAGGGAAAAAGTTTCTCTCATCTCTCTCATTATCTGAAACCGCTTAATCCTATATAGGGTCACGGTGAAGCTGGAGCCTATCCCGGAAACATAGAGCGTAAGGCAGGAATACACCCGACGACGGGACGCCGGTCCATCGCCGGGCAGGAAAAAGTTTGAAGTGGAGATTTTTAGGAGTGTCTGCCACGACCTAGGGGTGGGGAAAGAACGAACCACGGCCTATCATCCACAAGCCAACGGGATGGTGGAACGGTTCAGCCAGACTCTGGGAGGGAAATTGCGGCGGCTGGTTGAACTGCACCAGCAGGATTGGGATGAACACCTACCATACGTGGTGTTCGCGTACAGTAGCACCGTGCACTCATCGACCGAACAAACACCATTTTTTTTAATGCACGGGCGAGAAGCTCGTCTCCCCGCCGACATCCTCTTCGGAGCTCCTGCTCCCCAGCCATCCCCACAGGAGCGGCCGACCACCCAGCTGCTCTCCACGCTACGCCAGGCGTGCGAAGCGGCTTTCCGAGCTGGGGAAGCCGCACACCTGCGACAAGAACGAGCTGCCCGCCCGCGTACAGAGCCGACTGCGTTCTCGAGTGGTGCGCAGGTATGGCTCTACACGCCCGCGGTCAAGCCCGGATGAGCGGGCAAGCTCACCTGCTCATGGTCAGGGCCGCATACCGTGGTAAAGCAACTGTCGCCCTGGACGGTGGTCGTCCAGGGGCGAGGTTGGAGGACCACTCGGGTGGTCAATGTGCGACGGTTATAGCTGTGGCGGCCGCCCCCGGGAGAGGCCGTAGCACCCCGACCACCAGAGATTGGCCCGGACGCTACGGGGTCCCGCCCCGTGAGCGGTACCTCCGGCCCGCGGAGATGGCCCCGAGGAGAATGGCGGCGGAGCTGACCATCACTGCAGAATGCGTCTGAGTCAGTACCAGAGGAGTCCCCGTCTCCGCCGAGAACCGACACGACCCCGTCTTTGCCACGGGCCCGCCGCGTGCACCGACCGCCCATCCGATTCAGAGACTATGTGGTGACAAGTAACGCCGCCAGCGCTGTTCACACAACCACTCTATAGCTTACATCCCGGGATTGATGATATGATGATGATTGATTAATGAATGACGAATGATGGTGTTGATAATTAATGATGATGATTGATTGATGGCGGTAATGCAGCGGGTAACGCAATAGACTGGCGCGGTGGTTTGCGCGATGTGAATATGTGGGGGGGCGGGGGTGAACTTTATGAAATATTGCTGGCGGGCAGTTGTGGCCCTGAGGACAGGCCTAATGCCCGGAGGGTGAACTGTGGAGTTAGAGTTTTACGAGTGGACAGTGCGATTGCAAGACCCTTGATTCATCGAACTCGGGTTGTTGACTTACGTAATCTCGTATTGGCGAGCTCCTGATTACCCATTGTGTCACCGGTATTTGCATGAGGTCATCTGGGGGGGGNNNNCGGTGATTGGTGCTGAGAGAGGTGCTGTAAGGGGATATGGGGAGGACGGCGGTGATTGGTGCTGAGAGAGACGCCGTAAGGGGATACGGGGAGGATGGTGGTGATTGGTGGGGATTAGAATATAAGGGAGTCGAGCAGGGGGGAATTGAGTCGTCAGTGATGGAGATCGGGGAGTGCTACGCGTGGTCTGCAGAGAATAAAGGATCTTACGTTCGAACTTCTGCTGGAGATATGAGTGACTCGGAGGCCTGCGAGGTTGGAGGAGCGCGGACGGAAATCAGAGGGAGGTCGTCGGCGAACTGTGAGCGAGGAGTTGAGGATGCCGGCTCGGTCTCTACCGACTCCCTAGTAACCATCTCGGCCGTGCCTTACCAAGCACGGAGGCCGGAGCCTCGACCCAGGAGCCGGACTCTGAGCATGCCGCAGCTAGTGAGGGAGGGGCATGAGGCGCCTAGCCCAGGGTCATGACTGGTGCGCCACACTTTGTCTGGATTGAGCAGGAGGTGGTTGTGGAGGAGCGTCTACTCTAGTGCTGTAGTGCAGCATTGTCGGTTGATGAAAGCTTTCAATGGTTCTAGGTTTATAAGATTACAACAGGTTTTACCGTATCTGGCGATTATGCAGGTGTTAAGATATTAACATCTGCATAATTACCAGGCAATTATGCAGGCGTAAAGATCCCAAACACCACAATAGACACATTTTACAATGCATCCAGTTTGCAAAAGCCACACATACTAGTGGCAAAGTATGCAAAAAGGTAGCTTTGATAACCTATGCATTGGCCTTCAACTGACCGACCTTCACCTGGCAGTGGCTTCCTTTTGAGTCTATTTGCCGGTGTCAGCCGTTGCCAAAAGGCAGTCAGCTCAGGACAATGCGGCCTCAATGCTTTATAGCTTAGGTGGAGCTGTTAACGCTATGGGTACTTTTTTGCCAGTATACATATATAAGATTACAACAGGTTTTACCGTATCTGGCGATTATGCAGGTGTTAAGATCTTAACAGCTGCATAATCGCCAGATACGGTTTTACCATATCTGGCGATTAGGTTTGTTGTGTTGTTATCTGGGTTTGCACGGTTCAATGCATTCTGATTGCTTGCGAGAGCTGTTCTTTCATTATAGCCCTATCAAGTGTTCTTCCTCTCCCTTTCGCAACGTTTTACCTCCTACGTTGAAGGATCTTAAGGCGTTTTGTGACTGAGTGCTTGTGACTGACTAAACTCTGTGTGATTGCTGTGTTAGAGATAGCATTCTGCCACTTTGACCAATGAAAACGTCTTGACTATTACTGCATGGAATGCAATACACACCTTCTATCTGCAATGGCTTAAATCATCCAAAGACCGACTGCCATTGAAGACAGGTGTGTCGTGCAGTTGTGAAGACGTATAGCAATTGTGAATACGTTTAGATTGGCCTACCAGGTAAAATGCTTGCCATGAGTACAGAGAACATGAAGTTGCAGTACGTTTGCTGCACAGAGAAATGGGCAACTGTAGCCCACAGTGCACACAGACAACACACAATCGATTTTGGAATGCGTGTACAAGCTGCAATCTACCATTAAGGTCCAAAATTAATCTGTGAAACAAATTAGATTCAAACAACACCAAACAGCATGAATTGCAAATAATATATGGGAATATAACTTGGCAAAAAGCTTTTAAATTAACTGTAAACAGCCCCAAACAACTTGACAAACATCTATGACGTAGAAATGACATTTGAAATTATTGTTAAACTAGGGATGGGATTGTATTGAGTTAAATTGGATTTAAATAAAGACAATAGACCCCGTGAAAGAGGGAAATATATATAATACAGCAGAGTCACAAAGAGTTCACTCAATCACAAGCAATCAGTCACAGAACTCCTGAAGATGCATCCCATGTGGGAGGCAAAATGTCACCAAGGAGAGAGAACTTGACTTTTAAATCCGATTTCATTGCTCTTCCGAGCAAAATTTCCAACAACATATACAAGACATACAATTTTACTCTACTGAAATTTACTCAGCAGGCCAATTAAACTGGCCAGCAGCGTGTATTTGGATAGTAGCCTGAGAAAACCCACAGAGGCACGAGTAGAGCACGCAAACTCCACAAAGGCACCCGGAATCGAACCCGGGTCCATCTTGCTGAGGCGACAATGCTACACACTGCGCCACCGCACAGCCCATAGCCAACATAATAACGTGAAGAGTGGCTTTCTACCGAACGTCAAGGCCAGCCACGGGCAGGTGCCTCAAGCAGGTAAGGCCAGAGCACTCGCAGCTTCGCCGCAAGCCAAGCGTTCGGTCCTCAGGGGCTCTTCTGCCGTCTGGGTCTCCCCCGCGGATCTGAGACGCAGGTCCCCGCTGAGCAGGTGAATGGAGGCGCAAGTAGCGGGGGAGACGAGACGAGGGAGGTCGAGTGCAAGGATGGAGCATTTGGATGGCAGCAAACACTATGGTTAAGATAAGAGTTTTTTTTTATCTGTAAGGAAGCTTTGAGCTTTGTAGCTCTTTTCACAGTTGTTCAGCGGGAAGGGCCAAGAAGCTTACAACTTCTCAGGTACCGCGGGCAATTTATTTAGCACATACTGGGCGGAGCGTGTTTTTGAGATAAAATCAGAGTACCCGGCGAAAACCCAGGTGGACACCTGGTAAGAAGGCGCAAATTCCGCATAGAAATGAGGCAACTGAGCCGGGAATCAAGCTTAGGCGATTCTCGCTGTGAGGCTGCGGTGCTGATTGCTGAAAGTGATCTCTCTTTGTATGGCGGTGCAGGGAATATCTGACCGTCAAGTTGCCCGTGGCATTCAAGGTCCATGCCGTTACAGCAAATGGTAACTCATTCATCCACACATTTATGAATTCACTCCTTAACTTACTCCTTCATGAGGATGGGTGAGTGTTTGGGCCAGTGAATGTGTGATTGGTTGAGCAAAAGAATGGGTGAATGGTTAGGCGAGTAGGTGAGTGAGAGGGCGAGTGGGTGGGTGAGTGGTTGAGTGAGTGGGTGTATTGGTGAGAGGTGGGTGAGTGGGTGAGTGAATGAGTGGGTGGGTGTATTGGTGAGAGAGTCGGTGAGTGGACGGGTGAGTGGTAGCAGCAGTGTATGTTTGGACTCTGTGATAAAATTGAAATACCCGGAGAATACCCACGCGGGCACAGGGAGAGACACGGGAAAATTGACAAGGCTCCCCGTGTAGCCTCTATTACACTCTAGGGAAAAGCACCGTTAGCGAGTACTTATGAAGGCCATTCTCATCTCATTATCTGAAACCGCTGAATCCTATATAGGGTCACGGTGAGCCGGAGCCTATCCCGGAAACACAGGGCGCAAGGCAGGGATACACCCGACGACGGGACGCCAGTCCATCGCCGGGACTTATGAAGGCCAACACGGCAAATGAGGAAGTGGCTGACCACCACGCCCGGCTGCCTTTGTCTCCCTACTGGAAATGTTTACACACTGCACTAAGTACTTATTTGAGGCTGAGTTAACCTAGAGGTAGGCCCAGGCCTGGTTCAGAAAATCGTCACTGATGGCCGTGAGCGGGAATCAAACTTGTAGTCTGGCGCGCAAACCACCAAGCGATACACCTGCACACTCACACACATCGTGCGGGTAAGTTTGTGATTGAGTGAGTGAATGAGTGAGTGGGTGAATGAGCGAGCGGGTGAATGATTGAATGGGTGAATGAGTGGGTGGGTGAGTTTGTGAGTGGGAGTGTGGATAAGTGTATTGGATTGTACATGAATTAATGAGTGGGTAAGTGAGTGTCTGTCAGTGAAATACACACACAGAGTGAGGGTGGCATGGCGCTGCGGTAAGTAGTGTGGAGTTGGAGCTTTCTGGGGGGCACAGGGGGAGCCGCGTGCGGGGCGGGGGGCACGAACGGACAGTGCGTCAGCTTCCTGTTGTTGTGATAGCACCTCGTGTTGTTGACTTATTGTCCCGTGGTCGCTCACTCGTGGTGCGTGACTCATTGTAACTCGTGACTACGGGTGATGTCATCTAGAAGGTGCGAGAGGGGGCGGCGCAGAGGGATATAAAGAAGGGCGGGTTGGGAGTGTAGAGGCAGTCAGACGGAGAGAGGGAGAGAAGAATCGCCTGGGGAAGAGTCGTCAACATGTAGGCCGCTGCTCATGTTTCGCCACATCCTGGGCCCGCGTCGCTGTGTTCCAATAAAGCATCAAAAGTCAAGAAGTCTTTGCTCGCTGGCTGAACAATCGTGGAGTGAATGCCGATCCCCGCCGTGGTGTTACCGCCGAGCCGTCACGAGTCCGAGGTCCAAGTCGTGGTACCACAGTAGCTTTGCTACTTGACAGCAAGAAGGTCCTGGGTTCAATTCCTGGCTCAAGCACCACCTTTTCATGTGGAGTTTGTATGTTCTTCCCCTGTCCGCACGGAATTTTACCGGGTACTCCTGTTTCCTCCATAGTCCAAATACATTCTGTGTAGCTTTATTCTTCTGATTACATTGCCCCCTGGTGCCTTGAGATGCAACTTACTGACTGCTTTCCACTGGAGAACTATGAAAATGAGCTTCAAAGATCAACGGTTCCATCCGGCTTTAATAAAAATTCACTGACAAACACACAACAACAACTGCAACTCACCACTATGGTGCATGTGCCAGGCGTTATGGGTTGCCTGACTGAAATAACTGGTAGATCCCTTTCACAGCACAGGGTGAAAGGGAATGATTCCGACACCTGACCACGTAGCATTTACCCGGACTTGTCCACCATCATGAAGGTTCATAATGATTGTGAGCAGAGAGTCAAGGACCCCGAGAGCAAGAAGAACAACCCACAGCCTTGGCCGACTGATGGCATTTAAAGCCTTTGGCAGGTCAATAAAGCAACCCCTGCTCTTTATATCCCCGCGGTCGCTCGTTGGTCCTCTCTCTCCCGCAAAAGTCCCCGCAGACCATGCTACCCGTCCCCCACGTGGCTAGTTGTCCCCCCTCTCCAACAAAAGTCCCCCC
>JAZEWT010000007.1:26720473-26768774 GCA_036362905.1 Mordacia mordax | reverse complement strand
ACAAGGAGTTCAACTCAGCGGAAGAGGTACTAGGCTGTCTGCGCAACAAGGAGGTGATCTTCCTCGGGGACTCCACCCTCCGCCAGTGGTATGAGTATCTCAGCACGTTCATGACGGGTGAGGGACGCGCATTGACATTCGCTCACTCAGTCACTTGCTTACTCTCAGGCATTAACTCAGCCACTGTAATTCAGTCACTCGCTCACTCACTCACTCAGTCACCACCCTAGCCACTTGCTCACTCAGTCAATCAATCAAGCACTCCATCAGTCAGTAAATTGCTCGCTCATTCACTCGTTCGTTCAATTACTCAACCGGTTAGCCACTCATTCATTCATTAGCTCACTCACCCACTGAGTCACCTACCAATTTACTCACATACTCGCTCAGCGACCCAGCCACCTACTCAGCCATTCACTGATCCACCCACTTAAATCAATCGCAGATGCACGCGCTTGGTCACTCAGTGAACCATCCAATGACTCACCCACCTAGTCACTCCATACATAACTACTCAATTGCTTGCTCACCTACTCAATCACTCGCTCATTCAGTCACCCAGTCAATTCACGAACGTTTTCACCCACCTACCCACTCATTCTCCTATCCTCATACTCAACCACTGAGTGAATGAATGTCTCTAAGTGTGAGTGGGTAGATGAGTCTGAGTGAGTTGATTAGTGAATGATTATGTCTGTGAGTGTGAGTGGGTACGTGAACGAATGAGTCTCCGTGAGCGAGTGTGACTCTCACCCTTCCACTCATCCACCAATCAAGCCACCCCGTTTCCTACTTCCTCGGCGGCAGGGCAGTGCAGTGGTAACATCTGTGTCTCACAAAAAGGAAGTTATGCCTGCCGAGGTTCGACTCCTGCCTCGGGACCCTTTCTGTGTAAAGTTTGTGTGTTCTTTCCCCCTGTTCAACATTGGTGTCCTCTGGTTTCTTCCCACAACACAAAGGACACAAAACACTCTTTAATTAATTGGCCGATAATATAATATACAGAATGCAATGTCTGGTAAGTTAAAACCGGCTTACTACGCCCGCCTCCCCCCCCTTGGAATTTCCTCACTACGCCTCTGTGTCCGTGTCTCATCTATGATCAGGTCTGGAATTTTCGCGTATGCGCGTTAAAAAATTGTATCATAATTCTGCCTCTCACAACCGTTCCACAGAACTCGAACTCCCAGACCGACAGAAGAACGGGGGGCAGCGCCCTCGGTTCGCCATCGACCAGAACTTCCGAATCATGATGAGGTGGCACTGCCACACGTACCCTCTCATCTACTTCGCCTTCACCCACAGAGCAGAGATGCTCCACTCTGCAAAGCGGATAGACAACATAGTGGGAGGCCCCAACACCATCCTCGCTCTCGGCCTAGGGGCCCACTTCACAGCCTTGCCCCTAGATATCTTTCGGAGGAGAATGGAGAACATCGCCGCCGCCGTGGGGAGACTTTTGGACAGGAGTCCCGGGACTAAAGTGATTGTGAAACTCGCCAATACCTGCACTCCAACAAGTGTGGTGATGTTTAATAATTGGAACTCCTTTCGCTTGAACGGAATAATAAGGCAGGCGTTTGAGAGTATAAAGGTGGTGTTTGTGGATGCATGGGATATGACCATAGCGGCTTGGTCCACCGACATTCACCCTAACCAGATGGTCGTAAAAAACGAGGTGGATCTTGTACTGTCGCATGTGTGTTAGCGAGTAAGCGAATTGCGCTGTAAAAATATACCTGTCTGTATGAAATAAAATATACTTTACATCACTGGTCTCTGTGAGTGAGTGTGTGGGTGAGTGTGTGGGTGAGTGGGTGGGGAGCGGTTAGTGCGCTGGGCTACAAATCTAGCTACCCGATTTCGAATCCTGCTCAGGGCGAACACTAGTGACAATCATCTGAACCGATCCTGGGCCTCCCCTAGGTCGACTCAGCCTTAAATGAGTACCTAGTGCAATGTGCAAACATTGCCACTAGGGATACAAGGGCGGCCAAGTGTGGTGTTGATCACCCACCTCCTCATGTGCCGTGTCGACCTTCATAGGTGCTCGCTTGACCCTACAATCTGTTAAGGCTATACAGGGGATCTTTGTCTTTATCTTGGGTGAGTTGGTGGGTGAGTGAGTGGCTGGCAAACAAGCCGCCACCTCCTCGTGGTGCCGGTCGGTAGCGTTGTGGTGGTTGCTCTCACAGCCTCTACAGCGGCCAAGAGGGCTCTGGACGGGTGTGGGGGGCTGGTAATCCCACCACCCTAAATTTAATTACACTCGACCACGTAAGGAAAAAGAAAAACTCAAGTTTGTGCCGGAAGCCTCAGGGGGACAGATATGCATGACGTCCTCTGGCCAAACCACATTTGATGGAGTCAGGAAACTGAGTACCCACCCCGGGGTTCCTCCAGAAACAACAAAAAGTTGCTGTGTATGGCCACGTGGAATGAGACTTCGAACGTTCGTTGTGGAGAAGTTGCTACTCTTCTGTCGGGAGCCGGATAGGTACTGCCTAAATCTCTGTGTGGGATACAGGTAGTTCAGCAGACTGATTCTGGCTCCAGTGATCAGGAGGGGTGGACAACCCTCCACTCGGGACAAGAAACTGCCAAACAACAGAGAGTGGCTCTTCTTCTAAATGAAAGGGGGCGTGGGAACGTTGTGGTGAGGTGTGGGAACTCGAGTCCCGGGCTACTATGGGCTTGTCTCCCTATAAATAGGAGAGGGATGGTGGTGGTGGCTTACGCCGCCACTGAAGATCAACCTATACTGCTCACTGCACTACCGTGCGGGTTGACGTTGATCATGAATACACGAGTTTATATGAAAGTATATTTTAAAGTAAAAATTTTCATTAAAACGTAGATGAAGCCTAAATGCTTAGAAGGCAACATCTATTTTTCAAAGTTGCAGTTAAAATAACAATGTTTAAACACATTTACATTTGTACTGCGGCGATGGACTGGCGTCCCGTCGTCGGGTGTATCCCTGCCTTGCGCCCTGTGTTTCCGGGACAGGCTCCGGCTCACCGTGACCCTATATAGGATTAAGCGGTTTCAGATAATGAGATGAGATGAGACATTTGTACTGATGTAGGTTTTCACAACTCGATGATTGCTTTCAAAAACTGCTCATTCGAGATAGCCGTGCGCTCCTATTCTGTCCTTTACGACGTTTAGCCTCCAACATTGGAGGCATCCTGTGGTGTTATGTGACCGTAGAGATTCTCGAGCACTTGCGGCTGCTGGCCCCAGTTTCCCGGTTATGCTGGTGTGGGACCGTCTGCCTCTCACTGCAGACAACCGCGTCAGCTTTGTACTCTCTGCTCACACGCTATCTCGGCTCAGGCTGTTGCTTTTGTCTGTCTGGTCGAGTCTCTGTCCACTTCTCCATCTCCATTTGATCTTATCTCTCCGGGTGTCTGCTCTAGCGCTGGCCAGCTATCTCCAATTCATACTGCTCTCGTCTCTTGTCAACAATACATTCTGACATCTCACGTAATGCTCTAGGTTTTTGAATGCCTTCCATCACTTGTCTCTGCTGCCACCAGATCAATCTTTTTGTTGTCAATAAGAACCGTCATGATGGCACTTTCAAGCAAGCCACCGCAGTAGTCCAACAGAGTTATAATGACCTCATTCTCCTCTCCATACGTAAATGTCAACCATTACTCATCACAACCGTGCATCCAAAATGTGCATCGTTGCCACCGAATGACCACCAAACCGAATGTCCAACATACCCTCAACCCTCTAGAACGTTAAAAACCTGGCTTCCATTGTAACGTCCCTGATAATTATCACCCCATCTCAAATCTATAATTAATCTCTAAGGTCATTGAACGTGCAGGAGCCGTGCAACTCAAGAAACACATCCTCAACAACAACCTCCTCGATCCCTTCCAATCTGGGTTCAGATTCGTCCATGGTATTGTAACTGCTTTGGTCAAAGTAATTAATGATTTACTCATCGCTGCTGAAGGCTTACCAAGTATTCTTGTCCTCCTGGGCCTGAGCACTGCCATTGATACGTTGATCATCCTACATTACTTGAGCGACTGGAGGGTATAGGAGTTTCTGGCTGTGCCCTACATTTGCTGAGCTCCTACCTCTCCGACTGGAAGCAGTTCGTCAGATTTGGAGAAAAAAAGCCAGAGATACATCCTGTTTTGTCTGGAGTTCCTCAGGGTTCAGTTCTCCTCTTTAGCATCTATATACCACTTGGCCAAATCCTGCGTAACCTCAATCTCAGCTACAAATGCTATGCTGATGACATCCAAATCTATATCCACGCAAAGCCACACATTAATGAGTCTGGTCTTTGCATGTCGTCCTGTCAACTGTGAAGGCTTGGCTCAATTCAAACTTCCTGAAACTCGTTGGAACCCCGCACCAATTGTCCAAGGCTGAACCTATCCATGTTTGACGATAAGACCATTGAAGTTGCTAACAGAGTTCGGAGTCTAGGTGTGACTCTTGATGCCTCACTCAGCTTCGAGACACACATCAACAAAGTGATGGAGGTAGCCTATGTCCATCTCATTAATATAGCCAGGCTGTGCAATATTCTCTCACCTGCTGATGCTGAGAAGCAAATACACATCTTCATCTGCTCACGAATCGATTACTGCAATGCATTGCTCCCTGGCACCCCTGCATACCTAATCAATCGTCTCCAATGTGTGCAGATTGCGGCTGCTAAGGTCCTCAATCACACACCCAACCACTATCACATATCCCCAGCACTTATGTCTCTCCACTGGCTACCAGTTAAATACAGGATTGAATTCAAGATGCTCCTTCTCACCTACAAGACACTTACTTGCACGGCTCTAGCATACATCCGTGACCTTCAGGCACCCTCCTCAACACAACTTCGATCCTCAAATATGGGCTTGCTGCATGTGCCCAGATCGCACCTCCATTCGATGGGTGACAGAGCCTTCTCCCACGCTGCTCCCAGACTCTGGAATGCCCTTTCATTGGAGATTCGATCAACTGAATCCCTGGGCATCTTCAAGTCTCGTCTCAAGACTCACTTGTTCCGTAAGGTATTCAAACCCTCTAGCTAGAACTGTTGATGCGGCTCAATGTCGTTATGTCGGGATGATAGCTTTCTGCCGACCTGCACCTCCTCGGGAACATTTATTCTTCCTTGTTTGTTGAAGAATTAGGTTGTTTTCCTGCTTACTTTATGCCCTGGGCGGCACGGTGGCCCAGTGGGTGGCGCTGTCGCCTCACAGCAATAAAGTCCGGGGTTCGAATCTCGGCTCGGGTGCCTGTGTGGAGTTTACATATTCTCACAGTGTCCACGTGGGTTTTCGCCGGGCACTCTGGTTTCATCCCACAGTCCAAAAAACATGCTGCTGCATAGGTTAATTGGCTTGCAGACTGAATTGCCTGCAGTGCCCGGTGGACTGGCGTCCCATCGTGAGTGTACCCCTGCCTTGCGCCGTGTCTGCCGGGATAGGCTCCGGCTCACTGCGACCCTGTACAGAACTTAGCGGTTTCTGACAATGAGATGAGATAAGACATTATGTCCCATCATTTATTGCTACTATTTGACTTTCAATTGAACTGTACTTACGTTGTTATTGACATGCCGTTTTCTCCACAGCTTGGATTTATTAAAAAAATCCAAAAAAACGTTATTGTTGCTAATTTTCCGTTGTCGTTGTCGACATGCTGTTCTCTCTGCAGCTCTGTGCAGCGTTTTGTGACCCTCGGGTGAAAAGCGTTCTTTAAATGCAATTATTATTATCCTCCAATACCAGCTTGCTATTGTGTGTGGTGACCCCCAAGGAGTACTTAGAGCTGCACCCTGCCCATCATTATTATTATTTTACATTGATTTCTCATTGGAGCAGAAATTGTACTGCCGGATGCCCTTTGTCGTAAAATTCCTCTCTTTGAAGGTTCTTTGGATCATTTGTCTGCAGCCTCCTCCTAGACCTGTTCACCAAGACCTACCAAGAGTACTAGATCACGTAGCTCTGAGGATCATTGGCACATACAAAAACCCTCCACTATAAGGTTATGATCCATAAGTAACAGATATATTATGTTACTGAACAATTAATGTTTTTTAGTTGTCAGAGGAAACCCGGGGAAGAACACAACCTCCACACAGAAAGGCATCCAAGGTGGAAATCGAACCGCCTCAGGCAGGAATTTCTGTGAGACACTCACTCAACAGACCTGGCCAAATCGCAACGATAACCTGAAGCAAAGTGAGCAGGAAATGTAGTGCTGTAATAGAAAGTCACAGTTCATTGTGTAATGAGACCATGCGCATTAAACAACCCATTTACAAAAGTACACAACTCGATGTAGTTCACTCGGCCATTTATTTGAACAGGTTAGACACTCGACCTTCTCTCATTTGCTCTTAAATGTGGAGAGAAGAAAGCACTCAACACAGCTATCTCAAAAGAGCAGCTCTTAAGGGAAGTTCTCATACATGGCTCCATGAAAATCTATATCATGAGTTGAGTGAAATCTACTTTCACCCAATTTTTTCTGTTGCCAAACATAACATGTTATTGTATTATTATTATATTAAAACACAATTTATAACACGTGGCGCAAATACCACGGCTGGTCATGCACAAGAGACGGATACGGAGGCATAGCGAGGAAACTGCAGAGGGGGGAGGGGGAGTCAGCCAGGCTTCAGCCGGCGCCAGCCCGCCACGCACTGCTTCCGCTATATTGTTATCGGCCAAACCGTAACTGATAGGAAACCCATGCAGAACAAGGGGAGAACACCCATGCAGAACAAGGGGCGAACACATAAACTAAACAGAGGCGACCCAAGGGGGAATCTTAACTACCTTGGGCAGGACTTTCTATTAGGCGTAGATGTTACTACTGCATGGTCACCCTGTCACCAATTAGGTAGCTTCCGTTTGGGAAGGTGAGCACACCGACACCCGCAGGATTAAACACGTTCCTGGTAAAGCATTAGCAGTGGTGTTCTCATACACGTAACGAAAACACAACATCAACCTGTAACAATGGCCCTTCTTTAGAGCAAGGATTGGGAGTGGTACTTTATACTATACCTTTAGAGATTTCATCGTACATTTTAAACCCAGCCAGAACACATGAAAAACCTTGCCGATAACAAGGCCCTATGTAAATGGAGTTGATGGGTTACTCGAGAGGTCTGACTTTAGATCGGTCGGTGGGGTCAATCTGATTACCTGACCAGAGCCGGGAGGGACTGGTTTGTGGAGGATGTCAGATGGTCATGGATCTGTATTAGCTATGTGGCAAGGTCAATGGATCATTCGGTGGTTCAGTATGTTGGCGGTGAACTATCAGGTGAGAGTGTTTGTCAGTCGGTCAACTAGCGAATTGGCTCGTGGGGAAATAGGTTAACAGGTTGGCGTTAAATGCAATTGAACTTGGCATTCACGTATTATATGAGCATTAATGTGTCTTATTCGGCCAGTGGGTCTGCTGTTAGAACATTGCTTTAATGTGTCACAGCTTTAAATGGAATAACATTGCATTCGTGTATTATTGGGTCACAGAATCAGCTTGTAAGTTATGTTGGGTTTGTAAGAGAATTGGTCAGTGGGTTCGTGGGTCAGGCTAATGTGCTTCGGGTCATCTACTCAGTATGCCAGTGCGTGACATTTGAAAGGGCTGTCTACTCGGCCAGTGAGCCATACATGTGGGCCAGCGACTCGCGTGTGGGTCTCGGCGGCGCCGCACTGTTGAGCATGGTGTGAAGGTGCATCAGGCGAGCTGAGAGATTGGTTTTCTCTTGTTGGTAGCCGTGCAGCAGGTTCTTGGCTAAGATAAGTAGATCCTCCAACTGTACTCTGATCTCTACCTCCTGCGCCTCGCTGGAGCTGCGGACAAACGTGAGTGCTCGCATCGCCAGCCACAACTACACTTCCGTGCTCTATGGCAGATACGCTTCATTGTCTAAACTACAACTGCACACACCTTAACTTGCTACATAATCAACATTCAACATGACTATTGCAATGCCATACTAAACCGACTCACAAACAACAATGCAACAACCTCTTTCGCCTTAAACGCAACCTCACTCAAGCAATCCTTAACATTCCATTTCAATACTTAGCACCAAATGAATGCACTACATACACTGGCTACCAATACATCAATATCCCACCCAGACAAGAGATCACTCAGCCAATCACCCTTTCACTAACTCCGTGTGCTGGCTCTCCATCAGTATCCAGCCCAGACACTCACCCACTCACCGAGACACTCACCCATTCACTCACTCCTTACAATAGCTACTCTCATCTCATCTCATTATCTGAAACCGCTTAATCCTATATAGGGTCACGGTGAGCTGGAGCCTATCCCGGAAACACAGGGCGTAAGGCAGGAATACACCCGACGACGGGACGCTAGTCCATCGCCGGGCATTGCGGGACAATTTTAGTCTGCGAGCCAATCAAGCTATCCAGGAGCATGCTTTTGGACTGTGGGAGGAAACCGGAGTACCCGGCGAAAACCCACGCGGACACGGGGAGAGCATGCAAACTCCACACAGAAAGGCACCCGAGCCGAGAGATTCGAACCCGGGACCTTCTTGCTGTGAGGCGTCAGCGCTAACCACTGGGTCACCGCGCCGCCCTTCATACATCAACATCCCATCCAGAAACCCACTCAGCACCAACTGCATGTGCACTCTACACTGGCTACCAATACAAAAGCAAATCGTTTAAAAAAAGGCACTCCTCTGCCACTAAGCAATACTCTGGACACCCCCAATACCTCGCAAACCCAGCCTCACCACAACGTGTTCACACACTCTGTGCAATGATTCACAACACTACCTCACAACACTTACTCAGCATCTCTCATGCCAAACCAAAAACACTCAGAATAGCACTTTTCCATATCCACACATCCTGGAACAATCTTCCCCTGCACTTTTGAAAGACCTTCACCACCTCTTCGTTCAATATACTACTGAAACATCACCTCTTTCATCAGCCTTTCCCACATTGTGCTTGGCTCCACGCCTAAATATCCACCTCTCGTCACGCACCAAGTAGGGAATTTGCGCGAGTTATGAATTGTACTATTATTATTATGCTGTTGACATCCCTAACCAAGCAAAACCGAGCAGTCATCCACACCTAAGCTTAGACTCCAGAAAAACCACAATAATCACAGTCACTAAGCCAAAGCATCATTAACCAGATCATGTAACACACACTTGATAAACACACCAAGTTATGCTCGTGTGTGAGAATTATTTTCTCACAATTGTTCGAAATATCTCACATTCAGGCCAATCGTGGCTGTAGTGGTGGCACAGTGTCGTAATGTATGTGCTGCCACCACACAGCAAGACCCGACTTCTATTTCTGGCCAAGTTGCATTTCTGTGTAGAATTTGTGCATTCTCCCTGTGCCCATGTGGCTTTTCATCAGGTACTTGGATTTTCTCCCACAGCCAAACTGCCACTGCTGCTGTTGAGGTTATTTGACCTGCTGAATAAATTACCCCCGCAGCCATGCCATGGACTAGCGTCCCATAATAGGCATAGCCCTACCGTGTTCCTTGTGTCTACTGGGATAAGGTCTGGGTCACCATGACCCTGTACAGGATTAAGTGGGTACTGATAATAAATTAAGTAATGGATGAATGAAGTTTCCAGTCACAAAGTTAAACACAGCAGACTTTACGACCAACACTGCAACATGACTCACCAAATCTGCTCGTGCCCCTCTCTCAAACAGCGGTCCAGCGCTGCCTCACAGTCTAGACGGGGACGGGGACAGGCCAAACAAAGAGGTCATCATCAGACCTTCTATTGATATGGGCTTTCATGGATCAATGCATAATGAGAATTGCAATTCAGGACTGTTGTTTCGGGATAACCGTGTCGAGCCTTCATCCTCTCAAGCAGGAAGGAAACATGCTTGCATCACGGCTTATTGCCTGTCTCCCCAGTGCTGATGTGTACAAATTAAAAACAATGCTGGCCAAATTTGAGAGTGGTCATCTATGATTGTCATTATTTACCTCTGAGGTGCTAGCTCCCAACATCATCCCTCCTACTGCCTAAAACAAGCGTCACATCAACGTTACAACTTATTATTTCTGTTTCCGTTTCCACACAATATGTGAATCACTTCCTCCCTATCCAGTCTTCGGAATGTCTGTTTATGCATATACCTGTATATACTTCTGAATACCTGTGCACCCCTTCTCTTTCTGTTGTCTATGTGGATCATTATAATTAACATTGTGTGCACTGGTCACTTGATAGTTTTCTATGTTATTTGTGCAATACTTATGTTAGAGTGATTTTATAATGGGCAAAAAACACGAGACTATTTATTTGTTTCCGGTTATTAAGCAAAAACACTGGGAGTTGTCATTAACACTGCCTTGTAACAAAAATATGGGCAATAGCCCCCATTCCAGAGCAGAGTCAGGGAGCGTGCAGAGAGGTTGACTGGTCGCTGGAGGTTACACTTGATATTCTGGGAACCTGAGAACACAGTGCACACTGAATAAAGTGAACAAATAACAGCTTCCAATTGGCACCTGAGCAGTCTTGTATTCATAAGAATCGAGTATCAAACACCTAACTCCCCCCTCTCCGAAAACGGAGTCAGGTCTTATGTATGTTCATGCCATGCTCATGCTCCTTTGTTTTTTTGTGTTGCTCCATTGGTCATTTCAGAGGTTTATTGTTTCGCAGGAATCCCACATCCAGATCTTCAAAGCTCACTTGGTACTTTATGCTGTAATAATAAACATCTATCAATTGTTAGAGATCGGAGGCAGTGTTGTATTGCAGGAATACGGCATCTAGAGCTTGCAAGGTCACTGGGTACTTTCTGCTGTGATAATAAACTTATTTCTATTTAAATAGAAAAATCCACTGTATAGCCTTAACACATTGTAGCATCAAGTGCCATTAGGGCGCACCTATTAAGGTCGACACAACACATGCGGGGAGTGAGTGCCCATCTACCATGCCCAGCCGCATTGATCTCCTTAGTGGCAATGTTTACACACTGAACTAGGTACTCATTTGAGCCTGAATCGACCTAGGGGAGGCCGAGGGCGGTTCAGAAAATCATCATTGGTAATGGCCGTTATTGAGCATGATTTGTACTCAGGTCGCCAGGTTTGTAGCCCAGCGGTGCTAACCGCTGAACCAATACACCAGGTCCAGTAGTTATTTAAGGCCAAGTCGACCTAGGGGAAGCCCAGAACTCGTTCAGATAATCGTTGCTGAGCTCGACCGTGAGTGCAAAAAGAACTTAGAATAGCCATGTTGAGCGCTCCTACTCTCCTTCGCTCGAGAGGAGGAGTACTTGGCATGGCTATGCCAAAAAAGTGGCTCTGGGAGCCACTCGTCAGACTTTTCCAAACTAAGGATCGGGATGAGGCAGGAGAGACTAGGAATTGCAGTAGCAGGGGGAGTGTAGCGGGGAGTGGGGGGTGCATGCATTACCATAGAAGATTTCACCCAGACACTCCTCATCTTTACTGGAGGCGTTCACTGCAGAGTCGTTCGCAAGATTGGGGTTGAGCCAGGGCGAGTCAGATGCCTCCCCACCCGGGTGTTGGAACTACGCGCAGCAGGTACCCACGTCAATCACTTGCTCACCCACTCAAGTCAAAAGACAAATATCACCCATACAGCCTTCACGGGCTGCTCAGGCAAGTGCTGTAAGCAAGTACTAGTTAAGACTGGTACAGGAGACGAGTGGGTGGGTGGGCAGCACCATACCCGACTGCGTTTGTCACCCCAGAGCTGGTGTTAACTCACTACACCAGGCAGTCACTCAAGGCTGAGTCGACCTAGGATCGTTGGGTTTATGGTGCAGTGTGCTGACCACTAGAAAACCACTGCCCACTCGCAGACTCATTAACACTGACGCGGTCAATGACACACGCACATTCAACTACTCGGACTTCATCACACGCACTTACATAGTCACTCACATTCATCAACTCACACAGTCCTGCACATTCCCTCAGAGTGTAAGGGCAGGTGCGTGAAGATTGGGGATGGAGTTAGGTGATGTTGTCGAGTGATGATTAGTGATGGTGAGCGATGTGTGGGGATTATTGTGTAATTGCTGGTGATTATGAACTCCAGTGATCGATGAGGGTGGTGGTGAGTGATGTTGCCTGCAATCGTCCACTCAACCTTCATCAACGTCTGGGTGTTCGAGCCACCATCCTCCTCATGTGCGAATGGTGTCGCGGGGCGGTCTTCAGTTCTCGGGAACAGGTCCGTCACAGAGACCACCTTTTTACTGTTATGCATAAAATGAAAATACATGAAGAAAAATCCCCTGTATAGAGTGAATGACATAGAGTTAACGGATTGATGGTGCCTCCCATGTGGGAGGTGAAATGTTATTTCTGAAGTTGCCCTTAAAATTTGAATGCATACAAGTCTAAAATATGAGATGCATACCATGTGGGTGAATAATCAGTAGGTGGGTGGGTGTTAAAGCAGGTGGTGGGTGGGTGACTGAGTGACCTGTTTGGTTGATCATCGCTGGAGTCCTCCATTTGCTGATGCATCCTCTTGCACTGATCCATCGCGATTGCCCTTGGGCAGTCGCCTTCACTGAGGCTGTATTGTGCAGTCAACGTCTGCAAAGATCATATTGGTCTTCACAAACAGGCAACACACTGAGAAGTGCTCTTAAGAGGTCCTCTTTCGTGATAGCCATTGCAAGCCTTTATCTTCACTTCGCAATTTTTCGCCTCCCACGTTAGAGGCATCTTCAGGCAGTAGAAGTGTCCAACTACTGCCTATAGATACCTTTATTGTTATGTAAATTCGAAGGCTTTCGTGACTTATGTTATTGATGAAATTCATTTTTTTGGGTTATGTCACGTAAAAAATGTTTGTCGTAAACTCTCCACCACCCGACAGCCATTTAGTAAGGTTTCTCAACGTGAGCAAAACGTGCCAAGTCTTCACTATCTCAGCACAACGGTGTGTTGGAGAGTAAACTCACAGCATTTATAAATGAATATGACGTTTCACTGATAATTACAATCAGCATCATCAGGAACTCGCACCAAACTTGGGATGAGCCGCTTCAAAAAATGTGTTCCAATATATAAAGAGGCCCAAAAACCGCAATAAATTTTTCTGAAGCGGCTTGTCCCAAGTTTGGTGCGAGTTCCTGATGATGCTCATTGTAATTTTCAGCGAAACATCATATTTCATTTGCAAAAGCTGGAGTTTATTCTCCAACACACCGGTGCGAAGAGATAGTGAAGAATTGGCACGTTTTGCTCACGTTGAGAAACCTTACTAAATGGCTGTCGGGTGGTGAAGGGTTTACGACAAACATTTTTACGTGACCTACCCCAAAACAATGGCTTTCATCGATTTATTGTTATTGTTCATTATTATTTAGCAGACGCCGTTATCCACGGCGACTTCCATCATTATAGAGGTGGTGAGGAAACCACAGAGAGGTGAGAAGGCAACCATGCATTAAGCTGGTGCCAACATTTGCCAGACACCTGCATATCCCGGGTAGCTCGACTTGAGCTACTAAAGCATTGATATTGCATTGTCCTGAGCTGATTGCCTTTTGGAAACACCCGGCTAACGTTGAGAATGTGTGGCTTTTTGCAAACTGGACACTTTGTGAAAGGGGTCTATTTGGTGATTTGAGATCTTAATACCTATAAAATTGCCAAAAATGATAAAAAAAATTCTCATCTCATTGTCAGAACCGCCTAATCCTGTACAGGGTCGCAGTGAACCAGAGCCTATCCCGGCAGACACAGGGTGCAAGGCAGGGATATACCCACGATGGGACGCCAGTCCATCACCCGGTACTGAGGGAAATTTAGTCTTCAAGCCAATTAACCTATGCAGCAGCATGATTTTGGACTGTGGGAGGAAACTGGAGTGCCCAGCGAAAACCCACGCAGACACGGGGAAAACATGCAAACTCCACACAGACAGGCACCCCAGCCGAGATTCGAACCCGATACCTTCTTGCTGTGAGGCGACAATGCTACCCACTGGGCCACCGTGCTGCCTTAAAAACTTTTTCTCTTTTATATATTCATATGGTCACGTTCCATGGTTGAAGAGTGGTAAATGTCAGATATATGAGCTGCATTCTTTAAGTAAAAAACACACGTGAAATATACAGCATGTATTAGCATGTAATCAAGCCATAGTCCTGCTAACAAATAAAAATAGATGCCCAAGATATCAATTATCATAATTAAGAATAATTGATTACATATATAGTGGTGCCTTTAATCCACACGTCTCAAGGTGCTGCAAAAAAAACCTGCAGAGGTAGAGGGGAGGCAGCCATGTGGTCAGTCGGCGCCAACCTGCCAGACATATATAATGATGGTATCGGCCAATTTATCAATGAGTGTTTAATTTAGTTTCTGGGAGAAAACTGGAGAACCCAGAAGAAACCCATGCAGAAGAGGGAAAGAACACACAAACTCTGTAGAGAAAGGTGCTCGAAGCAGGCATCACCTCAAGCTGGACTTTTTTTTCTGAAGTCCAGATGTTACTTCGGAATTACTCTGAAGCACTTTGATGTTTACTTCATCTACTTAAGTTATAGGCATTTCTTTTTCCTATGACTGTACCATTAATCTCAAATAAGGATGCACATATGGAACATATGAAAATGTGATAGTACATCTTACCTTTTGCACACCAAGTAGGGGCAGGCTCTTTCTTGGCTGATCCTGCTTGATAGTATTTGATTCAGCTGTGAACAGAATTTCACAAAGTTAAAGAATGTGGTTTGTTTATAATGGCAGTACATTCTACACATTTACATCTATCACTTTTTAACACTTGCCAACTGAACGAAAATGTGGTTCACTCTGCTAATGTATTAATGAAGGCTTTCATGAATTGATTTTTAAGGATCGGCGGCGCGGTGGCCCAGTGGTTAGCGCTGACGCCTCACAGCAAGAAGGTCCCGGGTTCGAATCTCTCGGCTCGGGTGCCTTTCTGTGTGGAGTTTGCATGCTCTCCCCGTGTCCGCGTGGGTTTTCGCCGGGTACTCCGGTTTCCTCCCACAGTCCAAAAGCATGCTGCTGGATAGGTTGATTGGCTCGCAGACTAAAATTGTCCCGCAATGCCTGGCGATGGACTGGCGTCCCGTCGTCGGGTGTATTCCTGCCTTACGCCCTGTGTTTCCGGGATAGGCTCCGGCTCACCGTGACCCTATATAGGATTAAGCGGTTTCAGATAATGAGATGAGATTTTTAAGGATTGCTCTCAAGAGCTGCTTTTTCTGGATATGTGTGTCGAGTGTTTCTCCTCCTTCACGATGTTTCACCTCCTATGCTGGAGGCACCATCAGGTTGCCATGGGTGGCGAATGTCTCGCAGGAGTGACGAGGAATGCTGGACACGGCTATCCTGAAAGAGCAGCTCTTCAGAGCAATTCTCTGCCAGTGTCTGTTTATAATGTTAAAATCAGACTATGAAAAATGTCATAAATATGGACAAACCTGTAATAAAAATAAACGTTGGTATTAGGGACTTACACTATAGAATATTGGTCAATTGCGGCGATGGACTGGCGTCCCATCGTCGGTATATCCTTGCCTTGCGCCCTGTGTCTGCCGGGATAGGCTCCGGCTTCACCGTGACCCTGTATAGGACCAAGCGGTTTCAGACAATGAGATGAGATGAGAATATTGGTCAATTGACCAATGTTCTCTCGGGACAGCCACGTCGATCCCTCCCTCTCCCCCCATCGTGGGGGGGGGGAGCAGCTTTTCGAAGCAATCATCATGCATCGAGCGGGGAAAACCTACATCACTACAATAACCGCTTAATCTTGTACAGGGTCACGGAGAGGGGGGGCGGAGCCTATCCCAGTCGACAGAGGGCGCAAGGTGGGAGAATACCCAGGATGTGATGCCAGTACATCGCAGGTAATTGACCAATGTTTTTTTTTTCAAAACTTGATAGCCATAAAGCAACACGGTGGAGGGACGTATGTCCTAGCAGAGTTGCTATCTGAGCTCGGCGGGGTAGACGCACCCGTTGCGTTACCCATACTCCCCAAATTGTTGATGACTAAATACTTCCAAATTCAAACGCAGATAAGATCATGCTGCACAAGGCTGAGAGAAGGACAAAACCAATATTTTGAACTTGCAAGTGTCCCTCTCTCAGTATGATCCCTGCCTCGTGCAGGTTGACCCTGTCCAGAACCTATCTTAACTCGTCCTAGTTGACCCTGAGCATGACCCGGTATCCTCTGAACCTGCTCCAATGGGCTTCAGCCCAGACCAGCTACTCTCTGGACTTGACTTGGCATCTTCTCGTCTTGCTAAGGTTGACATTGACCTTCTTTTTCGTCTATACCCTGTTGCCCCAGCTTTGATTGACTATGGCCTTGAGTCAACTGCCCATGGCCTTGATTGACCTGGCTGATCTTGGCCACTTCCCGATGCCCTCTGGCCCTGCCCATGTTGACAGTAACCTTCTTCTGGCTGATCCTTAGAAGCAATGCCCGGAATACTTTGCAGGCTAAAGGCTGGTGGTGGGGAAGACTCGCTGGGACGATCCATACTAAAGAAGGATGCTTTATCTTTCCCGTCCGTAGTGCATGCCTTGTGTCCTCCGAAAAATGTTGCTGTATAACACAGACAGTACATACACACACGAAAAACTATTATTTAATTTATTATAATTACAACAGGACCACCCGCGGCAATGGCAAATTAAACTTGAAATAGATAAGTTTGTTAAACTCAAATTCTGTTTACTCAACAGCATAAATAGAAGTGTGGGCACTATGGTTGTTGCTGCAATTTCATATTTTCACAAGTTGGTTATGTTGTCACGATGACCATTATCACGACAGCGGTTTCTAATAAGTCTGTATATTTTGTGCTTTGTGAGAAGAGATGCCGATTATTCCGCTTGCTGTCATGCCTTCTCCTGACATGTCAGCTTACGGCTCCTTCTGGACGCCCATGGAAAGTGAGTTTCACGACATTCGTGTGGTGATCCACCAACCCTTGCCTCCCCAGTGCTGCATTGCAGAGGCATGCCACCCACACATACTGCTAGAGCAGCTTTTCGAAGCAATCATCAAGTCAGGATCGTCTGGTGACTGTGATCCAGGCAATAGGATGAGATGGGACGTGTTTACCTAGATAAATAATTTACCAGGCATAGAATTAACTTCATTTTGATTTAACGGCAGGTCCAATCACTCAGGAAAAAAACTTTGCAAATTAATGTAATCACGTTATAGCTTACATCACTTTGTAAAAAGTGTCAATTGTCGTTACATTTAATAGTGTGAGGGATATACATGAATAATAAGCATTACATTTGGCCAAATGCAGACGCAGACTAAATACTCTCGACAACGCCTTTGTGGAGGCTCTCCCACCAGCAGTGGAGAGCCCAAGGAATCGCAGGGTTGCACTTTTATCTTTTACCTCAGGGTAAGTTTAGTTTAAGAGTTTGCCAATGGTTGAGTTTCCACGTTTCTGGGGAGGGCCAGTTTCTCCAGAGGCCAAACGATGTAATTCTATCAATGATCATCCCGCAAAGCCACGGTACATCCACTGCTGGATGAACAAAGGCGCAGTGATGCTGATTCTTTGCTGAACGTGTAGTGACCATCGTGTGCTTTAAACATCGCCTCTTATTGATTTTCCTTTAAAGGTAGTAATCACCATTGACAAACATGATTTAATATACAATCAGTGCGTTTGAACGGTGACTTTAATAATTAAATTAATGATGCGTTCATCATTGCACTGGGTATCATTTGTGCAATTACTACATGTTTAACTCACAATCATCACTTTTCGTAAGCACACGTTTTTCGTCTTAAAAATTTAAAGTTACTTGAAGCAGCACATTCATATCCGACTCGCTACACTGTTTTTTTTTAATCTATCGATGTCTTCATAAACAAAAAGGAAGCCGGGAGTACGTTGTTGAGGGGGAAAGTTAAACATAATACGTGTAGGGTTTACTCATATTCCGCACACAGTAGCCTTATTCTTCACAATTAATATCGCTTGCATTTCTTTGTTGAACAATTGTAATGAATAAAAATAAGTAAACAATGATGTTTACCTCAAGTAACAACTCTCAAACGCGCGGGAGCTGCAGAGAGAAATCACGCCGAGGATCGATGCTCTCAATCGACACGCGGAATCGATAGATATTGATCGATTTAAATCGGTCTATTACTTTTGAATCGATTCTCCAGCACGCGTGCAGAGTCGAGAGTCGCCAGCGTTGTGGTGTACATTGTGCTGTGGCACCACGACTCGGAGCGCAGACTCGTGGCGGCTCCACGATAACGGCACGGCGAGGATCAGCGTTCACTCCACGACCGTTCAGCCAGCGAGCAGAGACTTCTCGCGCGGGCCCGGGCATAACGAACACGAGCGGCGACTACATCCTGACGACTCTTCCCCAGGCGATTCTTCTCTCCCTCTGACCCCCTCACGACCAACTGACCAACTCCCCATCTGACCGATTCCTTATATTACCCCGCGCGGCCCCCTCTCGCGCCTTCCAGATGACATCATGCATAGTCACGTGTTACAATGAGTCACGTACCACGGGACAATGAGTAAACAACAGGAGCTCGCCAACAGGGGATTACGTAAATCAACAACCTGAGTTCGATGAATCACGGGTCTCGCAATCGCACTGTCCGCTCGTAAACTCTTAACTCCACAGTGCCCCCCCCCCCGGGCATTAGGCCCGTCTTCGGGCCACAACTGCCCATCAGCAATCTTTCATAAAGCTCCCCCTCACATTCACACCGCGCCAATCTCTGCGCCAGTCTCTCCCCGCGGCCACAGCGCCAATCGCTGCGCCACCGCTCTCCACCGCGGATATGGCGCCAACCGCTGCGCCACCCGCTCCACACTCACCTCCCCTTGGGGTCTGACGAGCCGGGCAACACAAGGGCCCCCCTTCCCCCGGCTCCAGCGCCGACGGGCGCCACCACAATGGCAGCCCCACATCGGCGCAGCTCCACCGCGCTACTGCGCCTCACTGTGGCTACCGCGCCACCCGCTGCACTACCGCTATCCACCGCGCCATTGCGCTACCCCGCGGCTACTGCGCTACCTCTGCGCTACCGCTCCGCACCCTCCTCCCCTCGGGGTCTGACGAGCCGGGTGACCCAAGGGGCCCCCCTCCCCCGGCTCCAGCGCCGACGAGTGCCACCACAATGGCAGCCCCACATCGGTGCAGCTCCACCGCGCTACTGCGCCTCACCACGGCTACCGCGCCACCCGCTGCACTACCGCTATCCACCGCGCCATTGCGCTACCCCGCGGCTATCGCGCTAACCGCTGCGCTACCGCTCTGCACCCTCCTCCTCTTGGAGTCTGATGAGCCGGGCGACCCAAGGGCCCCCCCCCCTCCCGGCTCCAGCGCCGACGGGCGCCATCACAATGGCATCGGCGCAGCGCCACTGCGCTACTGCACCAATGGCTATGGCGCGAACCGCTGTGCCACCCGCTATCCGCGGCTACTGCGCTACCTCTGCGTCACCGCTCCCCACTCACTACACGCAGTGCGCTAACCGCTGCACCACCGCTCCCTATTCACTACACCCAGTGCGCTAATCGCTGCGCCACCGGCGCAGCGAGGATCAACGTTCACTCCATGATCTTTCAGCCAGCGAGCAGAGACTTCTTGTCTTTTGATGTTTTATTGAACAGCGTGTGCGGGCCCGGGCATAACGAACATGAGTGGCGACTACATCCTGGCGATTCTTACCCAGGCGATTCTTCTCTCCCTCTGACCCCCTCACGACCAACTGACCAACTCCCCATCTGACCGATTCCTTATATTACCCCGCGCGGCCCCCTCTCGCGCCTTCCAGATGACATCATGCATAGTCACGTGTTACAATGAGTCACGTACCACGGGACAATGAGTAAACAACAGGAGCTCGCCAACAGGGGATTACGTAAATCAACAACCTGAGTTCGATGAATCACGGGTCTCGCAATCGCACTGTCCGCTCGTAAACTCTTAACTCCACAGTGTTATGAAGAGGTCCTTTTAAGGCCACGGCGTTTATGACGAATGTGTTGAGTAAAAAAAAAGTAGTATTACTTGTGCTTATGAACCAATACAGCATCACCAATTAACCTTTGAAAGCAATTTTACATCTTTTACCCCAGATGTTATAATCGCCGACGTTATATATTTATTTAACACAGCGCTCCGCCATATCAACAGGTGTGTCACTTAATAATAATAATTGCATTTACAAAACGCCTTTCACCCAAGGATCATAAAGTGCTGCACAGAGCTGCGGAGAGAACGGCATGTCAACAACAACGGCACCAGAATGGAAAATCAGCAATAAACTTGTTTTTTTTTTTTATATACACATCGTTGCAGAACAACATGTAAATATGATCAGTCGTTCAATTATAGTTTAAAAATGCAAAATTATCATATGTAGCCGGTGGCTACGGAAGTGATGAGTTGTACATATGCATGGTCGCACATATATTAAAGTGCTGACATATCGGCATTGACACGTCCCCACGTACAGTGAGCCACGACGCGCCTCCTTGCGGACCCGCCTCAGATGAACGGGGGACCCGGAGAGGTACAGACGTGTTGTCTGGTTGCTCCTAAGAGCAGAACACACTAATATAAACGAGAGAGGCATCTGTAGAATTTGTTCTGTTGCTAGTAAGGGTATAGCACAATGTTAAGATATACATGAGAGAAACATCCGTAGAGCTTGTCTGATAATGAGGCGTTTTGTGCTATCGGCAGGGGTGCGAAGGAGGTTAATGTGGCTCTGTGTATGGCTGCGTGGGTGTTGTTCACGCACGTTGTGCAGGTGTTGTTCAAGCCAATTAATAAAGTTGTTTATATAAAAGAAGATACGCGTTGGCGTGGGTGCAAGTCTGTGGTGACGGAAGAGTTTCATTACAGCAGACCAGCGTGCGTGTGCAGCACAAGGGGGATTCACAAAAAAATTACACAACGCAGAATCTTACCATTTGAATATCCTCCCGTGCATTCGTGTGCGTGCATTGTTCAGCTGGTCATCTCTAGTATTTTGGTTAACCATCGCGCCGGTCTGATGAGACGTGTTGCGTCGGGAACACATACATATTAATTAAAATACATCTCTCATCTCATCTCATTATCTGAAACCGCTTAATCCTATATAGGGTCACGGTGAGCCGGAGCCTATCCCGGAAACACAGGGCGTAAGGCAGGAATACACCCGACGACGGGACGCCAGTCCATCGCCGGGATTAATTAAAATACATATATTGGGAAATGGTTCAATGTAACATTTATCGTATAATAATAATTGCATTTCCAGAGTGCTCATCACCCAAGGGAAACAAAGCGCTGCGCAGAGCCGCGGAGAGAACAGCACATCAACAACGAGATAAAACGGGATATCAGCAAAAACGTTTTTTTGGAGAATTTTTGTTTTTACAAGATTGAGCTGTGGAGAGAATGGCAGGTCAACATCAAGACAGCCCAACTGAAAGTCTAAAAGTAGCAATAAACTATAGAGGGACAAAAAATAAGCGATTAAAAAAACTAATAATTCTGCCACAAGCATGGATGGAATAAATGCCCCAAGCAAGCGCAGTTCGGAGGATTGCCATCATCTCGGCATGACAACGCTAGAGCGCTGCGCATCTCTGAACGGCAGGAGGAACAGACGAGTCAGTGTTAGAGATGGGAATCCCAGTGTTCGAGATGGGAATCCCAGTGTTCAAGATGGAAGTCTCAGTGTTAGAGACAAGAGTTACGAGTCCTAACCGGAGTCCTGAGTCGGGATTTGAAGATGCCCAGGGACTCAGCTGATCAAATCTGCAATGGAAAGGAGTTCCAGAGTCTGGGATTAGCACGCGAGAAGGCTCTGTCACCCTTCGAGTAGAGGTGCGATTTGGGCACATGCAGCAAGCGTGCCGCCCATGTTTATTATTGCAGCAAAAAAATACTCAGTGAGCTTGCAAGTTCTCTGTGGGATTTCTGCGATACAACAAATACGCTAGTTGAAAAAAGAAAAGAAAATGTACATAAATTAAACTTAAAAATAAGAAAAAATCCGAACAAAATAAAATACATTAACAAAAAACCCCTTAGGTAGCGCTGTCGCCTCACAGCAAGAAATCCCCGGTTCGAATCTCGGCTCGGGTGCCTCTCTGTATGGAGTTTGCATGTTCTCCTTGTGTCCGCATGGGTTTTCGCTGGGCACTCCGGTTTCCTCCCACAGTCCAAAAAACATGCAGCTGCATAGGTTAATTGGCTCGCAGACTAAATTGCCTGCAGTGCCCCGTGATGGACTGGCGTCCTATCGTGGGTATAGCCCTGCCTTGTGCCGTGTCTACCGGGATAGGCTCCGGCTCACTGCAACCCTGTACCGGGCTAAGCGGTTTATAACAAGGAGATGAGATGAACAAAAAACATTTGTACAAAGCATTGTATTGGGGCACTCCAACAAGCCCGCATCCACACCACCCGAGACCACTTGTTGTCGCGCCCCGCGAATCCCAGGACGTGCACGCCGGTGCTCGTCCTCAAGTGGCAGCAACACCAGTGATGAGGTCGGGAGGCTTCTTGCCTTGCAGAACTTTTCTTCACTCAACACGATAACAACACTTCACATTGCACGCGTCAACCAGGCGCTCTACCCCAACATCGGTGCCAAGCCACGCGCTCTCGCCCGAACGGTCCACCGTACCCTACATCTCAAACCGTCAGCTGTCACGTTCCCATCCAACTGTCGCAACTCTGCGCGTCTCCCTTATAATCCCTGAGGCCCCTTCCAGAACTTTCGATGTGACGTCACATCAACCTCGTGCTGCTACCAACTGACTCTCGTCTCTCGATCGTTGTATCACCTGACTTGTTTATGCTTCAGGGCCAGCCACTTGCTCTTTACCGCCCTCACCTCTCGATGACCTCTCTTTGGTCAACCACCCATAGCAACAGTACCCAGCCAATCAGACCGAACCTGCGCCCCACTCGCACATTTCTCCCTCTCTCGGCTCAAACCCCGGGTGTGCCTATATGCACCCAGCCTGGCATGCACGACTCAGCCATTCACATCACACAACTTAGCACCGCTGATCCTGCAACTCGGCACCGCACATCTCGCACAATACAATCACCAATGACATCGCGATCCCCACCTCACAGCCCAATCGCTGGGTGTGGGTGTGCAGGTGCACCTAGCCTGGCACGGTGCTGGGCTTGGTACCACAATTGTACATAACCAAATAAATAAAAACAGTTAAGTGTTGCAGTGGGAAAAAATACATTATATGATAATAATAATTGCATTTATAGAGCGCTTTTCACCTGAGGGTCAAAAAACACTTTACAGAACTTCGGAAAGAATGGCACGTCAACAACAATGGTACCAAAATGGAAAATCAACAGCAACAAGATTTCTTTTGGGTTTTTAAAAATATTCACAGCATGCAGAACAATAAGCAAATCACCTTCAACTACAATCTTTAAATGCAAAATTATCAGTGACTATAATACATATATTGGGATATGGGTTAATTCAACATTTATCGTATAATAATAGCACTTCTAGAGTGCTCATCAACCAAAGGCCACAAAGCGCCACACAGAGCCGCCGAGAGAATGGCACATCAACAAGACAAGAACGGCAAATCAGCACGACGTTTTTTGGAGATGTGGAGAGAACGGCACGTCAACAACACCAGGACAGCCCAACCGAAAGATGAAAAGCAGCAACAAACTATAGGACAAAAAAATAAGCGATTAAAAATAATAATAATTCTGCTACAAACATGGATGGAATAAACGTTTCTGAGCAGGCGCAGTTCGGAGGATTGCTATCATCCCTGCACGATAACATTGAGCCACATCAATCAACCTAGAGAGATGCGCATCCCTGAATAGCAGGAGGAATGGATGAGAGTCACGGTGTAGAGATGGCAGCCTCAGTGTTAGAGATGGGAGTCACAGTGTTCGACAGAGGTATCTCAGTGTTAGAGATAAGACTTTGAGTCCACGCCAGAGTACTTGAAAGCCTTACGAAACAAGTGAGTCTTAAGACGAGATTTGAAGCAAGAGGTCCTAATGCTATTCTCGAGTGCCTCTCATCTGACGGTTACAAAGCGCTGCAGAGCTGTGGAGAGAATGGCATGTCAGTAACAATTACGGCATATGAACGGCATATCAACAAAAATAACGTTGGCACGTTGACAGGGAAAAAATATAACATTAACATCATTTAAAACATGAATCGTTATTTGCAATCAGATATTCCAATTTTAATTGGATTGTACATTACAATAATGAGGTCCCTAGCAACGGCGCCCCTAACAACGGCTTCATAACAGGCGTCCCTAGCAACGGCTTTATAACAATTGGCCTCCCTAGCAACTTGTTCCATAGCAACAGGGGTACCTAGCAATGGCGCCATAGCAACAGGTCTCCCAAGCAACGACTTCATAGCAACAGGCATACTGAGCAATGGTTTAATAGCAACACGGGTCCCTAACAATAGTAACAGTGCAGCAGTGGTGAGGGAGTGGTGAGGATTGTGAGTCGGGAGTCAGTGGGGCCGTGGGTCAGTAATGTAGGAATGAACGCATTTGGGCAATGACCTCGCGGTCTGGCCTCCTGGTCTCTACCCTTTCTCAACCACAAACTAATACCTCAATAAATGTTCCTTTCTCTACCTTGATCTCAAAACTACTGGAATTTTCCGAGTTAACAGAATCTGATGTTTCTTCATTATTTACCAGATCTCGGCCTACAAACTGCTTCCTGGACCCCTTTCCATCTAAACTCATCCGGGCAAATTTAAAATCCCTTGCCACCTTCGTCACAAATCTCTTCAATAACTCACTTCACTCTCGGATTGTTCCCCCATTATTCAAATTTGCCAGTTACCCCTTTTCTCATTAAACCTGGCCTTGATTACAACATCCCTGATAATTATCGCCCCATCTCAAATTTGCCATTCCCCTCTAAAGTCCTTGAACGTGCACCAGGCGTGCAACTCCAGAAACACGTCAACAATGACCTCCTCAATCTATTCTAATCTGGGTTTAGATTCTGCATAGTACTCATCTCATCTCATTATCTGAAACCGCTTAGTCCTATATAGGGTCACGGTGAGCCGGAGCCTATCCCGGAAACACAGGGCGTAAGGCAGGAATACACCCGACGACGGGACGCCAGTCCATCGCCGGGCATTGCAGGACAATTTTAGTCTGCGAGCCAATCAACCTATCCAAGAGCATGCTTTTGGACTGTGGGAGGAAACCGGAGTACCCGGCGAAAACCCACGCGGACACGGGGAGAGCATGCAAACTCCACAGAAAGGCACCCGAGCTGAGTTTCGAACCCGGGACCTTCTTGCTGTGAGGCGTCAGCGCTAACCACTGGGCCACCGCGCCGCCCTCTGTATAGTACTAAAACTGCTAATTTCAAAGTAATGACTTACTTCTCACTGTTGATGAAGGCTTACCAAGTAAGCCTTCATGAGGGCTAACAAAGTAAGCCCTCATCTTGTCCTCCTGAACCTAGGCACTGTCTTTATACCGTTTGCCACCATACCTTACTGGGCGACTGGAGGGCATAGCGGTCTCGAGCTGTGCCCTACACTGGCTGAGCTCCTACCTCTCATAACAGTTCGTCAGCTTCAGAGCACGTAACTCATAGATCCATCCTGTTGACTAAAGTTCCTCAGGGTTGTCCTTGGTCCATTCTTATTCAGTATCTACATAAAACCACTTGGCAATGTACTGCACAACCTCAATCTCAGCTACCATTGCGATGCCGATGACATCCAAATCTATATTGAAGCAATGCCATCCATCACTGCGTCTGGTCTTTGCATGTCGTCTTGTCAGCTGTGAAGGATGGCTCAATTCAAATTTAGTGAAAATTTAATGGCGAGATAACAGAAGCTCTGCTTGTCGAAACCCGACATTAAGTGTCCAAGGCTAAACCCATCTAATTGATGTTTGACGACCAGGTCATCGAAGTTATTAAGGCAGTCTGGTCTAGGAGTGACTCTTCATTCTTCACACACCTTCGAGACACACAAAAAAGGTGACAAAGGCAGCGTTTTCGATTATTGCAATGCACTACTCCTTGGGATCCCTGCCTACTTAATCGTCTCCAACGTGTGCAGAATGCGTCTGCTAGTCCTCACCTGCACACTCATTCACAATCAATCCCCAGTACTGGTGTCTCTCCACTGGCTTCCGGTTGAATATAGGATTGAATTCAAGATCCTCCTTCTCACCTACAAGACTCTCACTGGCGCTGCTCCGACATACATCCGTGACCTCTTTCAGGCATCCTCCACCTCGATCCTCCAATACGGGCTTATTGCATGTGCCCAGATGGCACCTCCATTCAATGTGTAAAGCACTAGTGGAGGAACCCCCTTCTACCCCTGCCCCCCTTTCCCCAGAGCTCGTGTCGCACTGAATGTCACGTGGGATCCTGGGCAGAGACTGAGTGGCGCAAAGGTGAATGGTGAGTAGGTAATGAATGATTGGTAGGTTGTGATTAGTGAATGGTGAGCGAGGGGTGAGTTCGTGTGTAGTGAGTCACTAGTGAGTGCTGAGTATTTTGAGTAGTGAGTGGGGAAGTGGTGAGTGGGGTGTAGATGGTGATTCAGTAATTTATGAAAGTACACCATGTGTCTGTTCGAGGTGTGACCCAATATACTGTGTGTGTAGCTTTGTGCTGTGTGCACGTGGCGACAGGTGACTTGGTGTTGAGTACTTGTGTGTGCTGATGTGTGCTTGTGTACGTGTGTGTGTAAAGGACACGCGACGAGTCCTTTGTGGTCTTTATTCACAGCCTTCATGAGCTTTGCCTGGCCAGCAGAACCCCATAGGTTCCCCAAGCACTCGCCTACGGTCGCCCACCCATCTGTGCATTGACCTCAAGATCCGGCCTCCAGCTTTGGTCCTCCCACAACACGGTCCCACTCCTTGATGTGGCTCCATCTCTCACACAGCAGTCGTTCCCTGTGTATGGGGTGTATTGCGTGGGTATGGGGTGGGAGCAGTATCGTAGTGGTTAACTCACTGCACTACGAATCCGGCTATGACCACGAGTTAAATTCCTGCTCGCAGTCATCAACACCGGTGAGGATTTTGAGAACCGGTGCTGAGCCTCCCCTAGCTTGACCCTGCTTCCAATGAGTACCTGGTGCAGTGTTAACATCGCACTAGGGAGACAAAGACGGTCAGGTTATTTTGGCATCCAATCCCCTTGTGTGCCGTGCTAGCCTTCATAGGAGCTACTCGATAACCATAGTGTATGTTAAAGCTAATCGAGGGACCATTGTCTTTGGCATGAGAGGGTGCTGGGGCTGGGGTGGATGTGAGTGCAATGTGTCCGAGGAGTTAGTTACCCTTCCATTTTCCACTTTTCCTATCTGAAGCAATGGTGAAAACACTTAACCAACCTTGTACTGAAGACACGAAGGGGACAGGCGTTCATGACACCGTCTGGCAAAAACTTACCTGATGGCCAGACTTAACCCCCCTCTCGGGGATTCCACCAGCTTTGGGGAAAACACGCGGTTGACCACGAGGAAAGACACAACACTCGCTGGGGAGAAAATAGCAGCTGCTGTGAAGAATATAACTGAAGAAACTTTCTTTGCAATTATGGAAAGGTTCAGTCAACGTCTGCAAAAGGTTCTGATTGCTGTGATTACGGATTTTTTTTACAAATAAAATCTCCCCAGGCTTATTTGATGTTATATCAAATTCATTTCAGTAAAGCATTGAATTTAAGTAATTCAAATTACAGCATCTGTTTTGATGATTCGTCGTTCTGTATGGATTGTCATTTCATAATTCCTATAGCAGATGTTATCTTTGTCTAGGAGTCAATTGTCTCGTGTTTTAGCAATGCTCCAAAAGCCCATGGCTTCGCTCTGATTTCTCATAAATGCAAGCAGTGTGTGATCCACCATCACATCATACTCAGATACTTTCATGAATGCTTTTTATGATTATTTATTAAAAGAAATAATCAAAACCTGTCATTAATATGCAACCATATTCGATATATTAGTTCGAAAAATGTGATATGCTTCAACACTAATCAGAACTGAGTACTGGTAGACGAATGAGGTTTGGTGTTGGCTTAGTTTCAAGCAGCACAATTCAAAGACAAAAAGGACGAGGTTTTGAGGGGCCGGTTAGCTGTGTTTTGGCTATGTGCCCCGTTCATATCACAATCTACCAACAGACAAATAGAATAATCTATAACATGTGTACCAGGTGCAGTTTTGTTTACTTCAAAGAGAAATAACTTGAACATGCGAGAAACCACAGATACACGGGAAGGGGGGAGCCAGCCAAGCAGTAAGCTGATGCCAACATTTTCCAGACACTACTCCGTTGATTTCGGCCAAATAGTAATTTTTTTCATGGGAAATTGGATAAAAAATGGATTTCTTCACAATTCTAATTATTAACACTCTAACCGTAAGAAAACTAAATGGCACTGCCATGTCTGATAATTTACTAGCTCTAACATTCTGATATCTATGTTTGTCCAGATGACAGTACACTGCGAATAGCTGGAGATGCCCCGGACGATATTACTCGTAAGATACAAGATGATATTCTGCAAAACCAGCTTTTTTAACTTAAACAAATGGCAATGAAATTTAAGTTTTTTTTTTTGTCAACTACGAAACTGACATCGAAATATCTAATTCAGGTATATACACAAAGTAACCAAAAAATTTAACAAGTTAAAGAATACAAAATACCCTGGCTTCATAACAGATTGAATTGAAATTCAAACTTCAAATTGTTAACATTACCAATAAGATTACAATTAAAACTGGCTTCCTTTACAAATATTGCTTTCCAAAAAATTTCCCCTTCGACTTGGTAAAAGGGTCTATTCTATTACAGTTTGATTATCTCATCTCATCTCATTGTTAGAAACCGCTTAGTCCTATACAGGGTCGCGGTGAGCCGGAGCCTATCCCGGCAGACACAGGGTGCAAGGCAAGGATATACCCACGATGGGACGCCAGTCCATCACTGGGCACTGCGGGCAATTTAGTCTGCAAGCCAATTCACCTATGCAGCAGCATGTTTTTATGGACTGTGGGAGGAAACCGGAGCGCCCGGCGAAAACCCACGCGGACACGGGGAGAACATGCAAACTCCACACAGAAAGGCACCCGCGCTAAGATTCGAACCGGGACTTCTTGCTGTGAGGCGACAGCGCTACCCACTGGGCCACCGTGCCGTCCGACTGTGATTATGGCGACATTATATATCAATTGACAGCTAGCAGTGTGTTAAATAAACTTTACCCGTAACATCATTTTGCTATAAGTGTTGCTTCAAATGTCCCCTATAAAATCCAACATCGAGAATTGTATGCTGGCTAAAAATGTAACTAACAACCTTAGAACATTTCACTGGGCCCCATGCATACATAAAGTTCTACTTAAGAAGATGCAACATATTTTATAGATGTGTCGACAATAAGGATTAATTAAACCATCGGAGCTTAACCTAATGTCTGGTCAACGTTCCTAGGTGCACATTAAGTTTCAGGCAAAATGTATTTTGTGGTGGTTAACTATATTGCCACGAGCTTAAGGCTATAGTGACTACTATCACTGAGTCACCTTTGATCCCATGTATAATAAAACATTTGGGCTAGCTGCAATTGCAGAAACTGAAAGGTGGTTTGAAGGGTTGCATACGATTTCTCCTGTTGGTATACAATAGGTGCCTTCAATTTATTCCAATTGCACTGTTAACACTGTTGCATTTCTTTGTCTCCTATTATTTTATTGGAAAACTTGGTATTTTTTGTTCCATGCGATTTTGCTCTTTATGTCCTGATTATGGTTAGGGTTTCATTTTTGCACTCGTTGGTTCTATGAGTTTCTTTACTAACTTTACGAATTGATATGATGTTGTCTTAGTTCAAATGTTTTATCACATGAATTTCACATCACAAATTTCTCATCTCACTGGATATTTTCTGCTGTAATAATACATATCTATCTACTAGCAATGTCCAACAGTTAATGTATAGGCTCAAAACCACTTAATAATTGACCAACAAATTATAATTCTAGGTATAAAAAGGCACCTGTACTGCTTTGCAAATTGACAACCTTTCACTGCTAGAGCACTCACATCACATTTCATCTTAGATGGATGAGTTTGCGTGTTCTCTCCGTGCCTGCGTGGGTTTTCGCTGGGTACTCATCCCCCCGTCCAAAGACACGCTCCTGCCTAGGTTAATTGGCCTGCTGAGTAAATTGCCCCAAAAGTTTGCCCTGCGATGTGTCGTGCCACATGCCGGGTGTTCCCCGCCTTGCGCCTTCTCTCGGGTGGGATACGCAGTGTCTGGCAAATGTTGGTGCTGGTTGAATGCAGGGCTACCTTCCCCTCGCCTCTCTGCGGATTCCACGCTAGTCCTCCCATGATGTAAGTCACCCGGGATAAGGACTTCTGCTAAAAACTAATAATAATAATGATGACTACACCGACATGTATTCTTGTAATCAGAGAAGCCTGTGAATAAGTGGAATGCTGTGGAGATTCAATGCCTGACGCTCCAGGTTCCCCATCTTCACAGACTCCATTCATTTGTGCTGGCCCCTTCTCCTATGCCCAAAAATTCTACCCACACCTCCACATCCAACAACCTCCTGGGGGTCACCTCACTCATCCTTAGCTTCTGAATTCCCCTCCTGCTTCACACGGCCTCCATCAACCCAGAGATCGGGTCCTGGTATCGATTCTTCGACTTCACATTTCACTTTCAATTCCTTATATTCCACATTAATTTCTTCACATTTTACCTGAACTTCTTCACATTTCACCTGCACGACTGGCCACATATCAAAGCTGGGGTTTTCTTTTGTCTCTTGTGTCATGAGCATTGGAATCTTTGCAGAAGCTTGACTTTGACGAGTGGATTTCACCTTCATCTCCTTGTGGATCTTCCTACATCTATTTGGTGCTTGTGAATTTTTTAATTTCTTCACACACACAGTGCACTCATAGCGCTTCTCTCCTGTATGCGTTCTTTGGTAGATCTGAAGATATCTTGAATGTAGGAATGCATTCCCACATAGAGTGCACTCGAAGGGCTTATCACCTTTAAGTTTTCTCTGGTGAATAAGATTTTTTGACGGCACAAATGCCTTCCTATACACAGCACACTTACATAGTTTCTCTCCTGTGTGTGTTCTATGGTGCTTTGTAAGATGTCCTGACTGTGTAAAAGTCATTCCACATGTACTACACTGGAAGGGCTTCTCACCCGTGTGTGTTCTCTGGTGACTTTTAAAATTTCCTGCCTCTGTAAACCCCTTTCCACACACACTGCACTTGAAGGGCTTCTCACCAGTGTGCGTTCTCTGGTGATTCCTAACACTTTCTGATTGTGTAAATATCTTCCCACACGCAGTGCACTTAAAGCGCTTCTCACCCGTGTGTGTTCTCTGGTGCCGCTTCATGTTCCAAGGAAGATCCGTGCTGTATGAACACTGGTCACATTGGTAACTCTTCGCACCGAGCGGCGTTGAGCAAGTCTTCTCCATGTGATTGATTTTCTAGATACAAAAACACATTACACACACTACAAACACACACACTAGATATAGGATACACTCACAACACACATGACATATGAGTACACTCACACAATATATACACACACACATTACTTTCACAGTACAATCACACACAATATACACACATGACAGAGCGTGCACTCACACAAATTATATACACATACATTACATAGAGTGTACTCACACACAATATACATACGAATTATACACTCAAACACAAAGTACATGGACACAAAATATACTCGATGGAAGTACTGTTAGCCATCACCGATTAATGCTAGAATGACACTGAAGAGTTGAAGTGTCGACAGCACCACACAAGTTCAGGCACTCACTGCAAGGGACGCTGGTCCACCTCTGCTGAGTTTGTGGCGCAGCATGCTATCTGCTGTGGCACCCCTCCCCACACAACATACACAGTGCTCAATTCACTGCGCCACCGCTCTCTACACACACACAGTCGCTAACCACTGCGACACCGCTCCCCACTTATTCAACACTTTAACACACGTGTAGCCAGTGGATACTCATGTGTTGAGTTGCACATATTCAGGTCGGACATATATTAAAGTGCCGACGTATCGGCATGGGCATGCCGCACGTAAGATGAGCCATGCTCGTTTTTTGTGAAAACATCTCAGTTTAACGGGGGACCCGGTGAGGGGTGCGGGGGAAGTTGATGTGGCTATGTGTTGGTGCGTGGGTGCTGTTGTGCAGAGGTTGTGGAGGTGTTGTTCAAGCAAGTTAATAAAGTTGTTTATATAAAAGAAGATACGCGTTGGCGTGGGTGCAAATCTGTGGTGACAGAAGAGGCTCATCACAGCAGACTAGCGGCGTGTGTGAAGCTCAAGGGGGATTCACAACAAAAAGATACACAATGCAGAACTTTACCATCTGAATATCCTCTCGTGCATTCATGCGTGCGCATTGTTCGGCTGGTCAACTGTAGCATTTTGGTTAACCGTAGTGCCAGTCTGGTGTCTCTCGTACGATCACGCGGCCGAAAGTGAAAGAAAAGAGAGACGAGTGCCGCCGGTTACTCACGCAACACGCAACTCACTGCGCCACCAGAGAACAATGTTCTAAACGAAATCAACAACCTCACCTTTGCGGGGGATCCTGAAAATAACACTAGGCGGATGCTTCCGGACTGTGTTATGCAACACGAATGTATTTGTACAGAATTCACTTGTCCCATAAAACAAATTGACAGGTAAAGACATGAGTGAGAATATCACCAATTTGAAATGTAGAAACGTTGACATGAAAGAGTGCTGCAGTTCCAGCTGTGTCTCAGTAGAAGCGGAAACAGGTATCACAAACTCTCCTTCCATTCCCAGCAACGGGACACATGAACCTTGAACAGAATTGGTGGGAGAGTGACAAAACTCTGCATCATCATTCGTTAGCCGAAGGTAAGCCAGCACAACGCAGCGCCCTGGAAGGATGAGACCTTGAGAAAATGGAGAGAGCAGAGATTGATTGGGAAGCAGCGGACGATTCTCTGCCTCTGACAGAATACTTGCTGAGAAATTGGGGAAACTTTAAAAGGAAGAAAAAAAATCGACCACAGAGGATTTGAGCCTGGCAAAGTAACGGGAAAAAACATCAAGAGGAATTCGAAGTTGGGAAACTGGTGGCCAGTTTGGAAGCCGATGAATCTAGTACACAGCCATTAAGTAAAACAAACTCACTGCGCCACCGCGCCGCCCTATATATTATCGGCCCAAATTAATTATTTTAACTTCAGTTATGGGATGTCATCAGCACTAGATACTTTGACCCATTCCGCATTAGACATCACACGATTACATCAGCAGGGGGAGTTTGCTGGCAGAGTTGTGTGGAGGCCCACTCCGTGGGCCTCGGAACCACCTGGGACACTGGCTGTGTTTTCGTTATGTCCGCCCCTGTGACCTCCCCCACTGAAAGCATGTTGTGTCACATGGTCACTCACGCAATCATCATTCTTGCACACCACCTGTTGATGCCTGCGCGCATCCGTTGTTCGGGCGGACATTTGACAACAGCATACTGTTTCACGCTGACGGAGTGTTCGCACGACACGGGGTTCGGGGGGTAGCAGAACGACGGTGGAACTCGGCCCCAGCGACGGAGGTTTTGTCCATAGACCCTGTTGGTAGAACAGGTTGGTTGGTGGTTCCTTCGTCAGCTGGAATTTGGCCTAGGGGGCGCCAGGTTCCACCTACCAGTTCTGCCGGGGAGAGCATCGCTTCCCCGGATATAAAGCTGCAGACATTTGTGGGCGCGGAGCTTGTAGGCCGGTGGGTGAGTACAGTAGGCCTAGGCGGGGCATTGGCAAGTTGGGCGGGTTTTTCGGGGGGCAGTGCGACACGTTCCTTCCTTGTCGTAACGGCTAGGCGTCGCCATGGGATTGGCTTATTCCCAGACATACTGGCGCCGGTTGTTTACAACGGCGAAGATTGGTTGGTAGAGGGGGCGGGGTCTTCGGAGGACAGTGTAGCACAATTCTGCCGTGTAACGGTCAGGCTTCGCCATGGGATTGGCCGATTTCCTAGACCTGTTGGCGCCGGTTGTTTACAACGGCGAGGATTGGTTGATGGAGGGAGCCACGCTTGGAGACAAGGGAAGGCAGCCCTAATTGGGGGAGAGGGACAGTGGGGCGTGGCGTCCGGGCAGCGGGAGTATTGGAGCAGGCGCGGAGCAAGGCGGGGGAGTTCTTTGTTGGAGCGAGGAGGGAGGACTGTTGGGCAGATCAGGCTGTTGGGGAAGAGAGAAGTCGCCGCGACGCGCCTGTCTGCAGCAGTAAAATTCTTCAACTCGACCCAGCTATCCGGAATTTTGTATCGAAGCGTTGCGTGAGTGAGCGTGGTGTGATCTGGGCGTCGAGAGCGCGGAGTAAGGTGTTTGCGCCCAGGTGAGAGTGAGCGTGGTACTGCGTGTTGCCCAGAGATAGGGTTGCCCTAAGCGCGGGTGTGGGTACTAACAGGAGAGCGCTACTGTCGGGATGGCCACCAGACGCCGGCTTCAGGAGCCGGCGCCGAGCCCCTTAGAAGTGGAGACGGTTGAAGCACGAGAGGGAGAGATGGATAGAGAGGTGGAAAGGGACTCCACAGTTGCACAAAGATAAAATGTTTGCATCACAACAAAAAACATGGGTTCAATCCTTGCGTAAGTGAGTTTAGTTGGTGTCTGGCAAGACAACGCCTACCTCCTCGCAGGAGACAGATGGTAGTGGTGCGCTGTGAGCAATGCATCTGTGAGATGGCTGCTATCAGCCTGCCAGGCTCTTAGGAGGCCGAGTTCACCACAGGGGACAAAGTGGGGGAGGGTGAGGGGGATGGGAAAAGGTTCAAATTTCCACAATAAACAAGTTCAGTACAGTATTATTCCCGCTTAATCCTATACAGGGTCTCGGGGGGCCGCAGCCTATCCCGGCAGACACAGGGCAAGAGGCGTGGACTATACCCAGGATATGACGCCAATACATCGCAGGACACTTTTTGGAGCAATTTAACCTAGACAGGAGCGTGCCTTTGGACGGTGGGAGGAAATCGGAGCATCCGGAGAAAGCTCAATGTGAACACGGGGAAAACCCATACTGAGGCAGCAGCGATAATGCCTTCGCCAACGCGACACCCAAATACACAATGAATAAACAACAAACGCGATAACTACTCATCCACCGTCCACTCACCACACACTACTCACTCACCACTAACTCAATCACCACCCAATCACGACTTACCACTCACCACCTCGATCTCCTTTCAGTCTCGTGCTCCGGATTCCACGTGGGACGGCGAAGCACGATGGGTGATCGTTCCCCGTGAGCGCGCGTCTCGTGCTGATGACGTCACGCGGGGAGCCGAGAGCCGGGGAGCGGAGAATCGTGAGTGTACAGAGTGTGAGTGTACAGAGTGTGAGTGTACAGAGTGTGAGTGTACAGAGTGTGAGTGTACAGAGTGAGTGGGCAGACTGGTATTGTACAGTGTGAGTGTACAGAGTGTGAGTGAACAGAGTGTGAGTGTACAGAGTGTGAGTGTATAGTGTGAGTACAGAGTGTACAGAGAGTGAGTGGGCAGAGTGGTATTGTACAGTGTGAGTGTATAGAGTGTGAGTGTACAGTGTGAGTGTACAGAGTGTACAGAGTGTACGGTGAGTGTACAGTGTGAGTGTACAGTGAGTGTATAGAGTGTACAGAGTGAGTGTACAGTGAGTGTACAGAGTGTACAGAGTGAGTGTACAGTGCGAGTGTGAGTGTAAAAATTAAGTATGAGTGTACAGTGGGAGTGTAAGTGTACAGAGCGAGTGTGAGTGTACAGAGCGAGTATACCTAGCGAGTGTGATTGTACAGAGTGAGTGTACAGAGCGAGTGTACAGAGCGAGTGTGAGTGTACAGAGTGTACAGAATGAGTGTAAGTGTACAGAGCTAGTGTGAGTGTACAGAGTGAATGTACAGAGCAAGTGTGAGTGGACAGAGTGTGTGAGTGTACGGAGCGAGTGTGTGAGTGTACGGAGCGAGTGTGTGAGTGTACGGAGCGAGTGTGAGTGTACAGTGTGAAGGTACAGAGCGAGTGTGAGTGTACAGTGTGAAGGTACAGAGCGAGTGTACAGTGTGAGTGGACAGAGTGTGTGAGTGTACGGAGCGAGTGTGAGTGTACAGTGTGAGTGTACAGAGCGAGTGTGAGTGTACAGTGTGAAGGTACAGAGCGAGTGTGAGTGTACAGTGTGAAGGTACAGAGCGAGTGTACAGTGTGAGGGTACAGAGCGAGTGTGAGTGTACAGTGTGAGGGGGTACAGAGCGAGTGAGTGTACAGTGCGAGTGTAAGTGTACAGAGCGAGTGTGAGTGCACAGAGCGTGTGAGTGCACAGAGCGAATGCACAGTGTGAGTGAGTGTGAGTGCACAGTGTGAGTGTACAGTGCGAGTGTGAGTGTAGAGCGAGTGTGAGTGTACATTGTGAGGGTACAGAGCGAGTGTGAGTGTACAGTGTGAGGGTACAGAGCGAGTGTGAGTGTACAGTATGAGTGTGAGGGTACAATGTGAGTGTACAGAGCGAGTGTGCAGTGTGAGTGTACAGTGCGAGTGTGAGTAGAGCGAGTGTGAGTGTACATTGTGAGGGTACAGAGCGAGTGTGAGTGCACAGTGTGAGGGGGTACAGAGCGAGTGAGTGTACAGTATGAGTGTGAGGGTACAATGTGAGTGTACAGAGCGAGTGTGAGTGTACAGAGCGAGTGTGAGTGTACAGAGCGAGTGTGAGTGCACAGAGCGAGTGTGAGTGCACAGTGTGAGTGTACAGAGCGAGTGTGAGTGTACAGTGTGAGGGTACAGAGCGAGTGTGAGTGTACAGAGCGAGTGAGAACACAGAGCGAGTGAGAACACAGAGCGAGTGAGTGTACAGAGCGAGTGTATAGTGTGAGTGTACAGAGTGAGTGTACAGAGCGAGTGAGTGTACAGTGTGAGGGTACAATGTGAGTGTACAGAGCGAGTATGTGTGTACAGTGTGAGGGGGTACAGAGCGAGTGTGAGTGTACAGTGTGAGTGTGAGGGTACAATGTGAGTGTGAGGGTACAATGTGAGTGTACAGAGCGAGTGTGAGTGTACAGAGCAAGTGTGTGTACAGAACGAGTGTGAGTGTGCAGAGCGAGTGTGAGTGTGCAGAGCGAGTGTAAGTGTGCAGAGCGAGTGTGGGTGTACAGAGCGAGTGTGGGTGTATAGTGTGAGTGTACAGAGTGAGTGTACAGAGCGAGTGAGTGTACAGTGTGAGGGTACAATGTGAGTGTACAGAGCGAGTATGTGTGTACAGTGTGAGGGTACAGAGCGAGTGTGAGTGTACAGTGTGAGGGGGTACAGAGCGAGTTTGAGGGGGTACAGAGTGAGTGTGAGTGTACAGTGTGAGTGTGAGGGTACAGAGCGAGTGTGAGGGTACAATGTGAGTGTACAGAGCGAGTGTGAGTGTACAGTGTGAGTGTGAGGGTACAATGTGAGTGTGAGTGTACAATGTGAGTGTACAGAGCGAGTATGTGTGTACAGTGTGAGGGTACAGAGCGAGTATGTGTGTACAGTGTGAGGGTACAGAGCGAGTGTGAGTGTACAGTGTGAGGGTACAGAGCGAGTGTGAGTGTACAGTGTGAGTGTACAGAGCGAGTATGTGTGTACAGTGTGAGGGTACAGAGCGAGTGTGAGTGTACAGTGTGAGGGGGTACAGAGCGAGTGTGAGTGCACAGAGTGTGCAGTGCGAATGCACGGAGCGAGAGTGTGCAGTGTGCGCAGCGTGAGTGGAATGCGAGCGCCGTTCATGGAACCTGTGCAGCGGTAAGATCGGCGTCTAGCGAAAAGAAAACCCTTCTCGAAGCGCTTCGATTTCCTGCTGAGACGCTTTTCTGTGCCGTGTTTATGTGCTCTATTCCTGCTCAGCGTCGTTTGGCTTCTCCGATTTCCTCCCGTAACTAAAGGAAAGACCATTACTTAATATTCCGGTTCGCGTAGCGAGTGTCGCTGCTGCTTCGCAGAAATAAATCCCGGTTTGGTTCCCAGCTCCGGTGCCTTTCTGTGTGGAGTTTGCGTGTTCTATCTCCCCGTGCCCGCGTGGATTTTCGTCGGATAATCCGATTTCCTCCCACCGTCCAAAGACATGCTGCTGCCTAGGTTAATTGGCCTGCTTAGTTAATTGCCCCCAAACAAGTGCCCTGCGATGTACTGGTGTCACATACCGGGTATAGCCCCCCCCCCTTGCGCCTTGTGTCGGCCCCCCGCCAACCTGTACAGCATTAAGCGGGTACTGATACTGTACTTAACTTGTGCTTTTATTGTGTATGTTTGAACCTTATCCCATCCCCCTCGCCCACGTTCCCCACGGTGGTGAATGTGACTCCAGCCTCCTAGGAGCCCAGTAGGCTGATAGCAACCTTCCCACAGACGCATCAGCGAGGAGGTAGGAGTTTTGCCAAACACCAACTTCACTCACACCCAGGGGTTAAACCCAGGTTTGTTGCTATGATGCAAAGGGTTTATATTTGTGCCAGCCTGCCTCCCTGGTGATGTAAATGTGAGATTGTTGTCTATGTTGAACGGGTCAACGTATTAAGTATCTCGTGCTGATGATGTCCCATAACTAAAGATAAAATAATTTTAATCGATAACAATATATATGTCCTGGGTATGACGTTAAACTATATTACACAGTAAGGTAGTCCCAACTGTCAGGGTATTAGTGAGACAGGTACCCTCCGGTTACTGTGGTCTCTGGGCTGTCCCTGTGCGAGGCATAGCATCCATTAGCCTCTCTGACCAGAGTTACGGTTGATGTCATTGGGGGCGCAGGATGGTGGATCGTCTCATCTGGCGGATGCGCAGTGCTACTGGAACAACGGGCAGAGGAGACCTCCTTCAGTTAGCGAACAACTGCAACCTTCGAAATTAGTGGCAACTGACTAGAATTGTGCTAAGACAAACAATGGAAAACAAATCCGAGAAGCAGAGATTTGTGGAATACCATTGTCACCAACATCCTGTAGGGTATGGTACCTATAAGAAGACCATGCTATATAGTGCGGCGCGCTGGCAGAGTAAGTCGCGCGTCGTGTGAGTATTGAATATGTGGTAAGCGATGGCGCATTGGTTAGCGAACTGTGTGTGGGAGCGGTAGCACAGTGGTTAGCAAACTCTGTGTGGGAGCGGTGGTGCAATGGTTAGTGAACTGTGTGTGGGAGCGGTGGCGCAGGTTAGTGAACTGTGTGTGGGAGCAGTGGCGCAGCAGTTAGCACGCTGTGCTACAAATTCACCAGAGGTTGATTCCCACTCATGACCAACGTTTACAGTGAACATCTGAACCGGTCCTGGGTCTCCTATGGCCGTGTGTAAACATAAGTTTTGAGGATACAAACACGGCCAGGTATGGTGCTGTCTACATCACAACCCTTGAGTGCCACTTTAACATTAATAGGTGGTCGCTAACAGCACTTGCACCAAGAGTGTATTTTATTCTGGTGTACTTTGCGTGTTTTCGCTGGGTATTTCGGTTTCCTCCCACTGTCCAAAGACACACTGCTGCCTAGGTTAATTAGCCTGTTTAGTAAATGCCCCAAAACAAGTGTATTCTGCAGTGTACTGGCATATCCTGGGTATACCCCTACCTTGCGTCTGTCAGCCGGGATAGGCTCCACCCTCCCCGCGACCCTGTATGGGATTAGGCGCGTATTGATAATGAATGAATGTATGCTGTGTGTAATGTGGGTATATGTTGTGTGTAATGTGTTTGCATATCTACAGAATCAAACAGATGGAGAAGAGACCCTCGACGCAGCTCAGTGCTAAAAGGCACCAATGTGACCGGTGTTCATTCAGCACGGATCACACTGGGAACATAAAGCGGCACCAGAGAACACACACGGGTGAGAAGCCCTTCAAGTGCACTGTGTGTGGGAAGACCTATGCATACTCAATACATCTTAAAACTCACCAGAGAACACACACTGGTGAGAAGCCCTTCAAGTGCACTGTATGTGGAAAGGTGTTTATACAGTCAGCAATTCTTAAGAATCACCAGAGAACACATACAGGAGAAAAACCCTTCAAGTGCACGACATGTTGGAAGGTGTTTACAAAGTCAGCAACATGTCAGAATCACCAGAGAACTCACACGGGTGAGAAGCCCTTTAAGTGCACTGTGTGCGGGAAGGCATTTACGTTGTCACATACTCTGAAGAATCACCAGAGAACACACACTTCTGAGAAGTCCTACAAGTGCACTACGTGTGAGAAGTCATTTGCACGGTCATCACATCTCCAGGTTCACCGTCGAACACACACGGGAGAGAAACACTTTAAGTGCACTGTGTGTGCGAAGGCGTTTTCACAATCAGTACATCTTAAGAGTCACCAGAGAACACACACGGGTAAAAAGCCCTACAAGTGCACTCTGTGTGAGAAGACATATACACAGTCAGGAAATCTTACAAAACACATAAGAATCCACACGGAAGAAAATCCATATAAGTCCACGGTGTGTGGGAAGGCATTTACACGGTCAGCACGTCTTCACATACACCAGAGTACACACAAAAGTAATAAGCCCATAAAGTGCACTGTGAGTGGGAAGGCATTTCTAAGTTCAAGAGATCTTCATATCCTCAAAAAAACAGATACAGAAGAGAAGCCCTGTGAGTACACTGTGTATGGGAAGAACTTAGCAATTTCAGAAGCGCCAAACAGGCTTGAGAATATCCACAAGGAGACTGAGGTGAAGTTGACTCGTGAAAGTCCAGCGGCTGCAAAGATCCCAAATCTCATAACACAAGAGCCAGGAAAAAAACCCAGCTTTGATAAGTGGCCAGGAGTGCAAGTGAAATGTGAAGATGTACATGTGAAATGTGAAGCATTGCAGATGAAATATGAAGAACTGAAGGTGGAATTTGAAGAAATAAAAGTGAAATGTGAAGATGAAGATTTGACTCCAGTACCTGACTTCCAGATTGATAGAGTCCGCTTGAAGCATGACGGGAATTCAGAAGGTGAGAGAGAGCGAGGTGATCCCCAGCAGATTGTGGATGTGGAGGTGTGGGCAGAATTTTTGGACAGAATTGGATCAGACGCCAGCACATGTTAAAATTCCTCAGAAGATGCATAACCTGTAACTCTAGGCAATGAATCTCCATGATGTTCACCTTTTAACAGGCTTCTGAAATTACAAGAATACCTGCAGGTATAGGCATCATCCCGCTTGGATTAAGTGTGATGTGACTGCTGTGCAGCAGCGAAGAAATGTCAATGTATAAAGTAATAAATGTGCCTTTTAATATTAGCATTATAATTTGTTAGTAATTTATAAAGTGATTTTGAGTGTATACATTAACTGTTGGACATTGCTAGTAGATAGATATGTATTATTATAGCAGAAAATATCCAGTGAGATGAGAAATTCGTGATGTGGGATTCCTGTGATAAAACAAAAATCTGAACTAAGACAACATATGAATTCACAAAGTAAATAAACAAACTCATCTTATCAATGACCGTAAAAATCAAACCCCAACTATAATCATAAAATAAACAGTAAAACACAAAATTGCGCAGAAAAAAATACCAATTCCTGTACAATAACAGGTAACAAAGAAGTGCAACAGTGCAATGCAAATAAATGAAAGACGCTTATTGTATAACAAACGGAAAGATCATATGCAACCCTTTAGACTACTGAATAATTCTTGCAATTACAGCTAGGATTAAACTTTAATTCCAAATGGGATTAAAGGTGATTTAATGATGGTAGTGACTATAGCCTTAAGCTCGTGGCAATATTGTTCTTAAAACGATGGAACTGCCACCACAAAAGCCTTTTTAGCTGCCTTTATGTGCACCTAGGAATAATTAGCAAACAATAGGTTAGGCTTCTAAAGTTTAGTTTGTTCATCTCTATTGTCAACAAATCTATGAAATATGGTGAAACTTGTTAGGTAGAGCCTTAAGTATGAATGGAACCCAGTGACATTTTCTAGGGCTGGTAGAGAGCTTAAATTTGAGCCAGTATATAATTCACATTGTTGGGTTTTGTAGGAGACATTTCAAGCAACTCTTAGAGCAAAATGATATCGGTTAAGTTTATTTAACTAGATGCCAATTGATATATAATGTCTTAGTGGTAGAATAGCCCCTTTATCAAGTCTAAGAGGACATTTTTTAAAAGCCATGTTTGTCTGTAAAGGAAGCCAGTTTTAATTGTAATCTTGTCAATGTTAGCAATTTGAGGATTGAATGTCAATTGTCAGTCTCTTATGAAGCCAAGGTATTTTGTATTCATCAGCTTGTTCTATATTTTGGTTATATAGTATATAGGAATTGGATATTTCGATGTTAGTTTCTAGGTTGAGAAAAACTGAATTGGCTTTTATTGCCATTAAGGATTAGTTTAAGTTAGAAAAGCTGGTTTTGCAGGATATTGCCTTGTAGGAGGATCTCCAGCCACTGGCAGTGTAGTGTCATCTGCGCAAATATTAATTTCAGGGTGTTAAAGGTAGTAAACTGCCAGTAATAGCTGTGCTATTTATTTTTCTTAGTCAGAAAGTTAACTATTGTGATGAAATCGTTTTTTATCCAATGCTATGTTTGTTAAATGTTGGCGTCTGCTTACTGCTTTGCTGGTGCTCCCCTCCCCGTCTGGTTTTCGCACGTTTGAGTTCATCCTCTGTGAAAGTAAACAAAACTACGCCTGGTACAAATGTTTCAGATATTTCTTATTATTATTTTATTATTGGTAAATTGTGATATGAACGGGGCACAGAGCCAAAACACAAACGAGGCCTGCAAAATCGCTTCCTTTTTTGCCTTTGTATTGTACTTCTTGAATTTAAGCCAACACCAAACGTCATTCTTGTACTGGTATTGAGTTCTGATGAGTGTGAAGACATGTCACACATTTTTGGTACAAATATATTGAATATGGTTGCATACGGACAGGTTTCTTTTTTATTCAAAAAATAATCTATAAAAATATTAATAATGTAATGATGTAGGTTTTCACGGCTCGATGCATGATGATTGCTTCGAAAAGCTGCTCTCTCGGGACAGCCGCGTCGATGGCTCTCTCTCCTCTCCTCGCGACGTTTCGCCTCACACGTTGGAGGCATCCTCATGTGCAGTGTGCGTGTGTCGTGTGTGTGACTCCTATTTATATATAGGTACTATGTATGTGTTGAGTCACCTCCACTGAGTTGCTGCATTCCACGATCAAAGGACGACTGTCGACTTGAGAGGGTTTCATTGTCCTGCTCACACCCTGGAATAACATTAACCCCATCCTGTTCCACCTGTGACTAATCTAGTTTGCATCTCAAAAGATGTTCCCGAACACTTGGTGATTCCCCTCTGATGTCCGCATTTCAGAGCCCTATATCTATGCATGACTGACTTTAATGACTGGCCTCCAGGTTTGGCTGAGTTTTAATCTCATTTCTTGTTTGCGGTTTATAGTCTTTTCTGTCTTGGGAATCTCGATTGCTTCACGAATTAATCTTGGACCTTTATGGCAGTGGCTGCTTTTACTCGCATCTTGTCAAAATCGATTCTCTAACGTGTGAGGCAAAACGTCACGAGCTGGAGAGAAGAAGTGATCGACACGGCTGTCCCGAGAGAGCAGCTTTGCGAAGCAATCATCAGTCTATAACCTTTTGAGTATATGTCTTTAGTCTATAAATACGGTTTAGTCCATACAGTCTACACATACTGTCAATAGCCTATATAATCTATCCATACAGTCTTTAGTGTAGTGATGTGTCACATCCTGGGTGTGGCCTTTCCTTGCGCCCATTGTCCCCAGAGTTGGGCTCCGACCTCTGTTCGATGATAACCTACACTTCCACACCTTGAAAGAGATTGATTCCTTCATCAGTTCCCTGTACTCCCAGCCTTCTGGTTACATCCATCGGAGTAACGGCAACAAAAAGGCCATTGACTTGCCAACAATTGATTCCCATCTCCCCATCCCTGTGTTAAGCCCTATATATAGGCTACCTAGGAAACAACAAGTTAGACCGTTTGCAGCTCGACGTTGCTTGCTTAAAATACCACTGGTTAGTGTCCCTCTACCAGCACAAACATTACCTGTAACCAAAATCCAATTTGCTCTGCTCAATTTGCGCTCTCTGAACACATAAAAAAACCCCACTCATTGCCGAGCTGATCTCAGACAACACGCTGGACCTACTTTGCCTAACACAGACCTGACATCATGACGATTTTCCCACATTGAATAAGGCTCTACCGCGAGACTTTACATTCCATCAGAAGGCTCGTTCAAATGGCCGTGGTGGCGGCCTAGCAGTTCTCCACCGTGTGTCTGTTGACATCTGACCGATTCCATCGCCGACCTTCAATTCATTCGAGCATACGTCTCTGGATTGGAGGTCGGCTCAACCTGTGAAGTTGGTGCTGCTCTACTGCCCACGTGGAGCCCCCACTTTTTTGTTAATTGTCTTAGCTGCTTTCTAAGATGTGCTCCAGTTCTGACAGGATCCTGCTTCTTGGCGGTTTCAACGTCTGTGTTGACTCTAAGGAGCCCTCTTGCAAGGGATCTCATGGCCACTGACCTCACTTGGCTTCACTCAACACGTGACATCTGCCACTCACAGATACTGCCATATTCTAAACTTGGTGTGCTCCTGGGGCATGTCGGTAACCAACCTGTCTGTCACTGATCCTGGTTTGTCTGATCATTCCGGTGTGTGGTTTGATCTTCAAGTACGGCCTCCCATTTCAATCACCAAGCGCCATATCCAATTTCGAAACCTTGGTGACCTCACTCCAGACACATTCGCCGCCGCAATCAGTAATATTTCACTCTCCACCTCGGCTCACTCTGCCTCTGATGTGATCGCAGAATCTTACAACAACGTGCTATTAAGCATATGTGATGATTTGGCCCCATTAAAATCACGCTATGTCTCAGACAAAAAAACATCCCCCTAGTATACTGCTGAACCCCGAGATCTCAGCGAATGCACGCATGTCTGAATGGACTTGGAGAAAATCTGGCCTCACCGTTCATGGTCAAATCTTTAAGGAACAACTCCTCCGTTACTGGAAGGCACTTGACTGTGCCCATACTAGCCATCTTTCCAGCATTCTGGCTGATACCTGCAACAAGCCCAAGATTCTTTTCTCGACCATATATCAGCGCTTCGTCCTACTAGTCACTCACCCTCACCTCACTTCACTAATAAAGATCAGGCAGATCAGTTGATTCAGTTTTTCTCAAAAAAAACTGAAGCCCATCGTATCTCTACCCAGCCTCAATCACCAACCAACACCTTAATAATTGTTCCTCCACTTTCCTTGACCTCAAAAATCCTCTCTCATCTCATCTCATTATCTGAAACCGCTTAATCCTATATAGGGTCACGGTGAGCCGGAGCCTATCCCGGAAACACAGAGCGTAAGGCAGGAATACACTCGACGACGGGACGCCAGTCCATCGCCGGGCATTGCGGGACAATTTTAGTCTGCGAGCCAATCAACCTATCCAGGAGCATGCTTTTGGACTGTGGGAGGAAACCGGAGTACCCGGCGAAAACCCACGCGGACACGGGGAGAGCATGCAAACTCCACACAGAAAGGCACCCGAGCCGAGAGATTCGAACCCGGGACCTTCTTGCTGTGAGGCGTCAGCGCTAACCACTGGGCCACCGCGCCACCCTCAAAAAAAAAAAATCCTGAAATTTTCTGAACTAACGGAATCCGAGGTCTCCTCTTTAGTTACCAGATCCCAGCCCACAAACTGCTCTCTGGATCTTTTCCCATCCCAAATCATGTGGGCAAATTTTTAATTCCTTGCCATGTTCGTCACTAATCTGTTTAATAACTCACTTCACTTTGGTATTGTTCCCCAATGTTCAAATGTTCCACAGTTAGCCCACTGCTTAAAAAACCTGGCCTCCATTGCAACATCCCTGATAATTATCATCCCATCTCAAATCTACCATTCATCTCTAAGGTCCTTGAATGTGCCGTAGCCGCACAACTCCAGAGAAACATTAATAATGACCTCAATCCCTTCCAATCTGGTTTCAGAATCGGCCATAGTACTGAAACTGCTCTGGTAAAAGTAGTTGATGACCTACTCATCACTGCTGATGAAGGCTTGCCAAGTATTCTTGTCCTGGGCCTGAGCGGTCCCTTTGATACCGTTGACCATCTGATCCTACTTGAGCGACTTGAGGGTATAGGGGTCTCTGCTGTGCCATGCATTGGCTGAGCTCCTACCTGTCTGACCGGAAACAGTTTGTCAGCCTCGGAGGACAAAACTGAGATTCATCCTGTTTTGTCTGGAGTTTCTCAGGGTTCAGTTCTCGGCCCACTTCTCTTCAGCATCTACCTATAACCTCGTGGCCATATCCTGCGCAGCCTCAATCTCAACTACCATTGCTCTTGCGATGACATCCAAATCAATACCACGCAAAGTCATCCATCAATGCGTCTGGTCTTTACATGTCATCCTCACTGTCAACTATGAAGGCCTGGCTGAATTAAATTTTTTCTAAAACTAAATGGAGACAAGACTAAAGTTTTGCTTATCAGAACCCTGCACCAATTGTCCAACATCCTGTCACCTGCTAACGCTGAGAAGCTAACACATCTTCATCTCCGCACGAATCGATTACTGCAATGCACTGCTCCCTGACACCCCTTCCTACCTCATCAATCGTCTTCAACGTGTGGAATGCGGCTGCTGGAGTCCTCACTTGCACACTCATCCACGATCACATATCTCCAGTACTGATGTCTCTCCACTGGTTACCTGTTAAATATAGGATTAAATTCAAGATCCTCCTTCTCACATACAAGGCTCTCACTGGTGCAGCTCCGGCATACATCCGTGACCTACTTCAGGCACCCTCCTCAACATAACTTCGATCCTCCAATACAGGCTTGCTGCATGTTCCCAGGTCTCACCTCCATTCGATGGGTGACAGAGCCTTCTCTCGCACTGCTCCCAGACTTTGGAATGCCCTTCCACTGGAAATTCGTTCAGCTGAGTCCTTGGCCATCTTGAAATCTCGTCTTAACTCACTTGTTCCGTAAAGCTTTCAAGTCCTCCGGTTAGGACTATTGATGCGGCTCAGTGTCGTCGTACCGGGATGCTGGCTCTTTCCGACCTGCGCCTGCACGGGAACATTCTTTCCTCCGGCTCGAACTGTTGATGCGGTTCAGTGGTGCCCTGCCGGGATATTGGCTCTCTTCGGACCTGCGTCTGCTCGGGAACATTTGTTACTGTCTTGTTTGTTGAAGAATTATTTATTTTATTTATTTTCTGCTGACTTTGTGTCCTATAATGTATCGCTGTTTGACTTACACTTGAACTGTCTTTATGTTATTTGATATGTCATTCTCTCCACAGCTCGGATTTTTACGAAAAAAACGCAAGAAAATGTTTTTGTTGCTAATTTTTAGTTCTCTGTCGTTGTTGGCGTGCCGTTCCCTTCGCAGCCCTGTGCTGCGTTTTGTGACCCTCTATAGCTACACATTGTATTGACTATAGCTACACATTGTATTGACTATAGCTACATTGTATTGACTACAGGTACATTGTATTAACAATGGCTACACATTGTATTGTATTGACTATAGTTACACATTGTATTATATTGACTATAGCTACACATTCTATTGCATTGACTATAGCTGCACATTGTATTGACAATAGCTACACACTATTGACGACGGGTATACATTGTATTAACTATAACTACACATTGTATTGTATTGACTATAGCTACACATTGTATTGACTACAGGTATACATTGTATTAACTATAATTACACATTGTATTGAATTGACTATAGCTACACATTGTATTGACTACAGGTACACATTGTATTAACTATAGCTACACATTGCATTGACTACAGCTACATTTTATATTGTATTGGCTATAGTGCTGATTTTCCGTTCCAGTGCCATAGTTGACGTGCCGTTCTCTCCGTAGCTTTGTGAAGCGCTTTGTGACCCTCGAGTGAAAAGCACTCTATAAATGCAATTATTATTATTATTGATCAGAAATAAGAACCAACAATGTTCCATTGGAACATTGATAATATCCATCCATCCATCTTCTTCCGCTTATCCGGTGCCGGGTCGCGGGGGCAGCAGTCTAAGCAGCAATGCCCAAACTTCCCTCACCCCAGACACTTCCTCCAG
>JAZEWT010000007.1:26687852-26716399 GCA_036362905.1 Mordacia mordax | reverse complement strand
AGGAGAGGAGAGAGAGCCATCGACGCGGCTGTCCCGAGAGAGCAGCTTTTCGAAGCAATCATCATGCATCGAGCCGTGAAAACCTACATCATTACATAAGTGATAATACTTGCACTTTTCGAGCGCATCAAGCAGTGCACAGAGCTGTCGAGAGAACGGCATATCAACACCAACATCGGAGTAGATCAATTCAAAGTAAAATAATGGCTATAAATCAATAAAGGTCTAAAAAAAACAATTGTTAAAAAAGGAAGGAATAAGTGTTCCTGAGCAGAGGACTCAATGCCTTACGGAATAAGTGAGTCTCGAGACGGGATTTGCAGATGGCCCACTTCTCTTTGGCATCCACATACAACCCCTGGGCCATATCCTGCACAGCCTCAATCTCAGCTACCATTGCTATGCCGATGACATCCAAATCTATATTCACGCAAAGCCATCTATCAATGCGTTTGGACTTTGCATGTCGTCCTCACTGTTAACTGTGAAGGCCTGGTTCAATTCCAATTTCCTAACAGGAAATGGCAACAAAGCAAAAGTTTTGTCCGTCAGAACCCTTCACCAATAGTCCAAGGCTGAACCTATCCAAATTATGCTTGACGACCGGACCATTGAAGCTTCTAAGACAGTCCGGAGTCGAGGTGTGACTCTTGATTCCTCACTCACCTTCGAGACACACATCAACAATATGACGAAGATAGCCTATTTTCATCTCAGAAATATAGCCAGACTGCACAACATCCTGTCACCTGCTAACGCTGAGAAGCTAATACACATTATCTCACGAATCGATTACTGCAATGCACTGTTCCCTAGTACCCCTGCCTACCTGATCAATTGTCTCCAAGGTGTGCAGACTGCAACCACTAGTCCTCACTCGCACACCTATTCCCGATTACATGTCCCAGTACTGGTGTCTCTCCACTGGCTACCGGTTACATATCGGATCGAATGCAAGATCCTCCTTTTGTGCACTACTTCAGTCACCCTCCTTAACACAACTTCGATGCACCAATATGGGCTTGCTGCATGTGCCCAGATCGCACCTCCATTCGATGGGTGACAAGAGCCGACTCGCGTGCTGCTCCTAGACTCGAGTGCCCTTCCATTAAATATTCAGTCAGCTGATTCCCTGGGCATCTTCAAATCTCGTCTCAAGGCTCACTTATTCCGCAAGGCTTTGAAGCCCTCGGATTAGGATTATTAATGTTGCTCACTGTTGTCTAGCTGGGTCGATGGCTCACTGCTATTCTGCGCCTGCTCGGAAACAGATTTATTCCTTCCTTCGTTTAACAATTATTATTTTTATCGCTTATGTCTTCCTCTAAATTATTGCCATTATTTGACCCTGATGTAGGTTTTCACGGCTCGATGCATGATTGCCTCGAAAAGCGGCTCTCTTAGGACAGCCGCTTCGATCGCTCCCTCTCCCTCCATCGCGACGTTTCACCTCACGTTAGAGGCATCCTCAGGCGCTGTGTGGAAGGGCGATCGACGCGGCCCTCCTTAGAGCAGCTTTTCGAAGTAATCATCCTTATTTGACTTTCAATTAAACTGCTCTGATGTTATTGTTGACAAGCCGTTCTCTCCACAACTCTGTAGCGCTGTGACCCCCAGGTGAAAAGCGCTCTAGAAGTGCAATTATTATTCATATTATTTATTTTATCATTAATTGCCACTTGCCATATATGTATTCGCGTTGTTCTGCCCCCTCTCACGGACCAGGCAGCCATAGTTTAACACTACTACTCCTTATAGCACCGGCACATTGCTCTCGGTTCTATGCAGTCTCATTACACTCACACCGCTGTATATTTTCCACCACGATATTCTCTAAGTGTTCCACGTCACTCTACCTGGACACAAATCACTTATCCAATATACACGGGCGATGATTCTTTCCAAAAGCTGGTCTTTCAGGATCACTCCTCCTTTCCCTCGCGATGTTTCTCCTCCCCCGTTGGAGCCATTCTCAAGCATCCTCAGGCCTCCAATGTGGAGGTGAAATAATACTTTAAGCTATGGGTACTTTTTCCAGTGTACATATGGAAAAAAAAAGATTTGTTTTACAATTTCTGGCAATAATATAGGTGTTAAGATCTTAAAACACCAAAATAGACACCTTTCACAAAGTGTCTAGTTTGCAAAAGCCACACCTACATGTGGCGAAATATGCAAACAAAAATCTTTGATAACGTATGCATTGTCCTTCAAATTGATTGCCCTACACCATACATGGCTTCTTTAGAGCCTGATTGTCAGTGTTAGCCAGATGTTGCCAAAAGGCAGTCAGCTCAGGACAATGCAACATCAATGCTTTCGTAGCTCAGCTGGAGCTGTTTAAGGTATGCGTATTTTTGCCAGGGCGGCGCGGTGGCGCAGTGGTTAGCGCTGACGCCTCACAGCAAGAAGGTCCCGGGTTCGAGTCTCTCGGTTCGGGTGCCTTTCTGTGTGGAGTTTGCATGCTCTCCCCGTGTCCGCGTGGGTTTTCGCCGGGTACTCCGGTTTCCTCCCACAGTCCAAAAGCATGCTCCTGGATAGGTTGATTGGCTCGCAGACTAAAATTGTCCCGCAATGCCCGGCGATGGACCGGCGTCCCGTCGTCGGGTGTATTCCTGCCTTACGCTCTGTGTTTCCGGGATAGGCTCCGGCTCACCGTGACCCGATATAGGATTAAGCGGTTTCAGATAATGAGATGAGTATTTTTGCCAGTATACATATGTATAAAAAGAAAAAGATGTTTTTACCATTTCTGGCAAAAATAGGGGTCTTAAGATCTTAAAATACCAAAATATACACATCTCACAAAGTGTCTAGTTTGCAAAAGCCACACATACGTGTGGCAAAATATGCAAACAAAAAGCTTTGATAATATATACATTAGCCTTCAAACTGATTGGCCTACACCAGACGTGGCTTTCTTTATAGACTGATAAAAGGTCTATTTTACCTGAAATGGTAAAAAAAAAACCTTTTTCTTTTTTACAAATTATAGTTTCACTTCTAGAACACTTTTCACCCAAAGGTCACAAAGCGCTGCACAGAGCTGTGGAGAGAACGGCATGTTAAAAACATAAGAGTAGATCGATTAAAATTAAAATAACAGCCATAAATCAGTGAAGCATGTAAAAACATTATTTTTTTATCAAATAAAGGGATATGTGTTCTTGAGTAGGCGCAGGTCAACAGTGAGCCATCATCCAAGCACAAGTGAGCAACATCAACAGTCCTAGTCAGAGAAATTCAATGCCTTACGGAACAAATGAGTCTTGAGATGGAATTTTTAGATGCCCAGGGACTCAGCTGACCGAATTTCCAATGGACGGGGCATTCCTCTAAGTATTGGAGCAGTGCGTGAGAAGGGTGTCACCCATCGAATGGAGGTGCGATCCGGGCACATGCAGCAATCCCGTATTAGAGGATCAAAGTTGTCATGCTGAGGAGGGTGCCTGAAGTAGGTCACGGATGTATATCAGTGCAGCTCCAGAAACGTCGCGAAGGAGAGAAGAGGCGCGATTGAAGCGGCTATTACAAAAGAGCAGCTTTTGGGAGCAATCATCATGCATCGTGCCGTCAAAACCTACATCAGTACAATTTACTGGGTATCTAAACACTGTCATGACACCTTTTTCAGGCAGCCACTCTACCATAACTCTCGACCCAAACAAATTCCTCCACTTCTCCACTGCCGGAAACACTACTTCCGCTCTCTTCAGATTATTTCTAAATTATCCATAATGAATAAATTCCCTATTAAATAATGATAATTGCATTTATAGTGTGCTTTTCACCCGAGGATCATAAGGTGCTGCACAGAGCTGTAGAGAGAATGGCAGGTCAACAACGACATTAGAACGGAAAATCAGCAACAATAACATTTTTGGGGGTTTTTTTATATACACATCGTTGCAGAAGAACATATAAAATATGATCTGACTTTCAACTATAATTTTAACATGCAAAATTATCAGTGTTAATACATATATTGGGCAATGGTTTAACGTAACATTTATCGTATAATAATAATAATTGCATGCACCTTCAAGATGGTACTGCCTCAAACTTTGATTGAAACCACCGATGTCAGCCCCATGGATACTTGGCATAGACTTTATATTTTGGTTTCAATTGATTGACATTGCGCATTCCAATGGGTTATGACCAATGCCTGCACCACCTGCTACGAGAGAACAGAGTATAGTCTTACGACGTGACCTGTGGAAATCGATCGTTAAATGGTTTGCACACAATGTGGTCTTCGTTTAAGGGAATACAAGATAATACAATTCCTTCTGGAAGAACATCCAACACACCTCTCCCAGCCTTGAAGTTTGCAAGCTCCGTTGGCTGTTTTGGCTCTTTGCCCATTAATAACAGTTTACCAACAGACAAAAATAATATATATTTTACAACACGTCTGTTTTTTTCATTTTTTTCGCAAGATGAGGACGACTCAGAGACACGAGAAACCACAGACAGGTGCATAGGGGGAAGGCAGTCGGCCAGTAACCTGATAGCTACATATGCCAAATACTGCATTCTCTATATAATACGATGCTTTTGGCCAAATCATGAGTGTACTGCTGTATGTTTTCACGGCTCGATGCATAATTCTTTTCGCTTCCCACGTTGGAGGCATCTTCAACTCAGTAAACCTGAGGTAAAAAGTATCCATAAGCCTGAGGATGTCTCCAACGTGGGAGGCGAAATGTCGCTGAGGGGAAAGGACACACTCAACACTACTTTTCCGAAATAACGGCTTTGAAAAGCAATCATTAAATTACTTTTTTAAACAACTTCGGCACCAAACCAGAGCTAAGTAATGCATTTTAACATAATTACAAATGTTAACCTAATCTCAGGACAATAAAATTACATAGCCAATGTCTGACAGGTAGTTTATTAGCAATATCCAATAGTTAATGTATAGACTCTAAATCACTTCATACCCAACAAATTGTAATGCTCAACTATTAAAAAAGCAACCCTGTTACTTTGCAAATCGACACATTTTCACTGCTGCATAGCAGTTACATGAGATTTAATGAAAGCTGGAGAATATAGAAAGCCTACACCTCCACCTCCACCTCCACAAACTGCTGGGAATGCTTCGCTCTTCCCCAGTGTCTGAATTCCACTCCTGCTTCACACTACCTCAATCGATATGGTGGTTGGATCCTGGAGTCTAATCTTCATCTTCACACTTCACTTCAAATTCCTCGAATTCCACCTTAATTTCTTCACATTTCACATACACTCCTGGCCATGTCTCAAAGCTAGGGTTTTCTTCTGGTTCTTGCTTTGTAAGAGTTGGGATCTTTTCAGCAGTTTTACTTTCAAAAGTCGATTTCTTGTTGTATTTGGGGATCCATTCATGCCTATTTGGTGCTTCTGTAATTGTAAATTCGTTATCACATACAGTGAAGTCATAGGGCTTCGCTCCCGTATGCTTTACTTGGTGACTCTTAAGATATCCCGATTGTGAAAATGCCTTCCCACACACAATGCACTTAAAGGGCTTCTCTCCTGTGTGTGTTCGTCGGTGAATCAAAAGATGTGTTGACTGTGTAAATGTCTTCTCACACACAGTGCACTTGTACGGCTTCTCACCCGTGTGTGTTCTCTGGTGACTCTTAAGATTTCCTGATTGTGAAAACGCTTTCGCACACACAGTGCATTTAAAGTGCTTCTCTCCCGTGTGTGTTAGTCGGTGAATCTGAAGATGTGAAGACCGTGCAAATGACTTCTCACACGTAGTGCACTTGTAGGGCTTCTCAGAAGAATGTGTTTTCTGGTGCTGCTGAAGAGTTCGTGACGCTGTAAATGCCTTCCCACACACAGTGCATTTAAAGGGCTTCTCACCCGTGTGTGTTCTCTGGTGATTTTTTAGACTTCCTGACTGTGTAAACACCTTCCCACACACATTGCATTTATAGTGCTTCTCACCCGTGTGTGTTAGGTGGTGAATATGAAGATGTCCCGACTGAGTAAATGCCTTCCCACACACACTGCACTTGAAGGGCTTCTCACCCGTGTGTGTTCTCTTGTGCTGCTTCATGCTCCCATTGCGATCCGTGCTGTATGAACACCGGTCGCATTGGTGTCTTTTAGCAATGAGCTGCTTCAAGGGTATTTTCTCCATGTGATTCTGTAGATATATAAACATATTGTACACAATATACACACATTACACACTCAAACACAAAGTACACTGACACAACATATACCTTTTGAGCAAGTGCTATTAACCACCACCTATTAATGTTGAAATGGCACAAAAGGGTTTTGGTGTAGATAGCACCACACCTGACGATATCTCATCTCATTATCTGAAACCGCTTAATCCTATATAGGGTCACGGTGAGCCGGAGCGTATCCCGGAAACACAGGGCGTAAGGTAGGAATACACCCGACGACGGGACGCCAGTCCATCGCCGGGCAATGCAGGACAATTTTAGTCTGTGAGCCAATCAACCTATCCAGGAGCATGCTTTTGGACTGTGGGAGGAAAACGGAGTACTCGGCGAAAACCCACGCGGACACGGGGAGAGCATGCAAACTCCACACAGAAAGGCACCCGAGCCGAGAGATTCGAACACGGGACCTTCTTGCTGTGAGGCGTCAGCACTAACCACTGGGCCACCGCGTCGCCCACCTGACGATATTTGTTTCCCTAATGCTTATGTTAACATACGTAAAGATGTACTTATTTCAGGCTGAGTTGACCCACGAAAGGCCCAGGGCCAGTTCAGGTATTTACGTTAGTCATGACTTGTGAGTTTGTAGCACAATATGCTAACCGCTGCGGCACTGCTCCCCACATTACACTTGTAATGCCATGGATCTCACGCACTCGACACCCAACAAGGATGTAGAGACCCACATTGGTGCACCCCGAGACCACGACTATAGGATAAATTCCAAGGTTGTGGAAATTTGGTGCAGCCGGGGGCACCGTCAAGGGCCAGGTTCCAGCGCGGTCGCGCCTGTAGCCAGAGAAGCTGCCGTGTTAGGGATAAAGGACTGACCAGTCAGAAGTAGATATACTGGTGGTGGGAAGTGGTGAGCAGAGGACCAATGGGAGACACAGATGCTGACAAGTGTGGATGAATCAAAAAGGGAAAGGGGGGAGAGCACGTGATTAGAGGGCTTCTGGAAAGGAGGAGGGAGGAGAGCAGGCGATGGGAGAGGGTGCAGGATGAGAGAGAGGGGCGGTTACTGTTGGCCGGTGGGGAGACGTTTGCTGGAGCTGCAGGGAGAGAAATAGAGACATGGGGAGGCAGAGGGAGAGACGGGAACAGTGAGAAAGGCTGTCAAGGATGGGCGTATATGGGTATAGAGACACGTGGGATGAGCGGGAGGGAGCAGCAGCCACAGTTCTGGGTGAGTGCGAGGTACAGGGGGGAAGGCGGAGATTTTCAGAGCAATGGGTTGCGTGAGAGAGAGACATAGAGAGACGGGGACCGGGATGGAGAGTTGAGGGATGGGGTGGCTAGAGACAGGGACACACGTGCAGACAAGGGGGGAGCGGAGGCCATTGTACGGAGGGAGCGCACAGACATAGAGAAGAGGTTTTGAGCAGGCAGCGAGACGCGCAGACAGTGAGAGGAAATCTTTCAGAGGTGGGCTGCATGGGCGAGAGACGTAAACAGAGTCAGAGAGACGGAAACAGTGATAGAAAGGTGAGAAACGGGATAGCTGGGACTGACAGGGAGACACATGCGGCGAAGTGCCCACCATATTATAGGCATAGTCGGCGAGGAAGGTTGCCGCCATTATATGTGCGAGGAGCCAGCGCACAGACGGACCTGATGGGCAGCGAAGAAAAAAGTTTGTCTACATCACCCATTGTGTGTATGGTAACTGTATCGCTGGTAAGTGTGGTAAGCGCCGGCACGATGTGAAACCTAACGCCGGTGACAACAGGAGCGGTTAGTGCACTGTGTGAGTGTGGGGAGCGGTGGCACAACGATAAGCGCACTGCATGTGTCTGGGGAGCTGTGGTGCAGCGGTCAGCGCATTGTGTGAGTGTGGGGAGCGGTGTCCCAGCGGTTAGCACACGATGTGAGTGTGGGGAGCAGTGGCCAAGTGGTAAGTGAGCTGCGTGTGTCTGGGGAGTTGTGGCGCAGCAGTTAGCATGCTGTGTGTGTCAGGGGAGCTGTGGTGCAGCGGTTAGCGCACTGTGAGTGTATTTCAGTGGCGCAGCAGTTAGCACGCATACGGGGAGCGGAGCGCGGTGTGCGTGCGTGGTGAGTGTAAGAGTGCATGAAGCAACGAGCAGCCCTCGCTAGGCAGGTGTAACTTGCGGCCAAAGATGGAGGGTGGGGAGCAAGCGGACAGCGGGGCCCTGGCATGTCCCGTCACGGTGGGACCGCCCTCCCCTCGGGCTGGGTCTTCCTTTGAGGGGTCAGGGGGCCCGGATGGTGGGAGGGCAGCAGCGGACATTCAGACCCCTCTGCTCTTTTCCCCGGCTGCGACCCCACTCGTTATGAATACAGCAGGGATTGAGGGGGCTAGGGGCAGCGACCTTTACAGACCTTTACATTTCTATGGCAGCGCTCCCCTACACACTCTCACATGCACATGGAGATACAATGATTCACTCATTGTCTATAGACGGCCAGCGGTTAAATTCTAAATCCGACTGTTATCTTCATCATCATGATCGTTATTAATACCCACTAAATCCTGTATAGCGTCACATGGGACAGGGGCCTATCCCAGCAGACAGAGGGTGTAAGGCAGGTTATACCCAGGATTTGACGCCAGTACATCGCTGGGCACACTTTTTGGGAGGCGATTTACTCAGCAGGCCAATTAACCTAGATAGCCGCGTGTCTTTGGACAGTGGGAAGAAAACGGTGTACCCAGCAAAAACTCACGCAGACACAGGGAGAACACGCAAACGCCACATGGCAATACAACCGCGCCTGGAATCGAACCTGGCGTCGTTGTTGTGAGTGCAACAGCGCTATTAACTGTGCCACCGTGCTGCCTGCTGTTATCTTGCGTTGCGTATAATTTGTCTCAGTCTCTCTTATTGCTTCACCTCACCGATGAAAGCCTCACTGAGTCTGCAGACTTCTCTTCTAGGTTACTTTGGTCATCAGGCAATTAAATTGGCAAGCCGCGTCAGTTTGGACTGTGGGAGGAAAACGGAAAAAAACCCATGCGGACACGCATTATTGGGGGTAATGTGTCTGTGTAATTCTGGTCGAGTGATTTGCAGCTACATTTGCATCATTGTGATATTTGGAAATTACCCGTTATATATTCTGACAATCATTCTTCAGCATAAAATCACAGGGGCACTGACACATTGAGTAGTGCTGCCGCCTCACAGCAACAAGGTTCCGGGTTCGATACAAGCTCTGGTGCCAATTTGTGTAGAGTTTGCATGTTTGCTCCATGTCTACCTGGGTTGGTCTGTGTTTTAATACATTATTTGCATAACTAGTGCATTTACAATGTAGGTATAGTCGTTCAATTGCGAAGGAATTCGTTCACAGACAAAACAATTCAGAGGTGCGAGCAAACTACAGAGATATGTAAAGGGGGGAGGCAGCCAGGTCGTTTGTGGTGTCCAGCCTCGGGCGTGACCGACCAGGTGCGTTACAGGTGCGCGCGAGAGGTTGTCAGGGTGACGCACTCGGGGTAACTAGGGGTCAACCAGCGGGCCGGTAAACAACTACAGTGCGTCCACTCACTGGGACTGGTCGGTGACGGGGGGGGGGCGACGGTGGCGACAATACCTACTCACGGGGATTGGTCGACCGGCGTGTGATCAGCGCGTGTCCTGCGGCGTGATCCGGAGGAGCCAGGAAAGTGATTTATATACGCAGCGCGCACAAGCACTAAGGAGACCTCTTCTGGGAAGTGTTGAGGAGGCAGCGTCACGATGTAGGAAGCGCTGATATGTGGAAGGGGGTAGGAGTTCGCTGTGGGCTGCTACCCCGGCCGTATGTTGTTGGAATAAAGCATTGCAAGCATCCAGAAGGCCTCTGCTCATCTGTCGCTGGCTAGGTGAGTGCATCGCTGAGTGATGGTGAAACCGCTATGCCGCCGCTGAAGCTCTGGAAGCCGGCGCCACATGGCCGCACACGCAAGTCAACTCCCGGGTGTCTGGCGGGGATTACGACTGAGGTCGACTCCCGTTGAGGGTTCCCCACCGAGACGCCACAGGTAAACAGGCGTCAACGTTTGCGTGAAAATCCTTCCTATACATTAATTATGATTCATTTAGATGCGGGAGGCAACTGGAGAACCCAGCGGAAACACAGGCTATCTGAACGTTGAGCGGTTACCTGCCCTACACCCACCCAGAACCCCTACTGTGCTATCTAGAGAGGCTAAGGGCGACATGATGCGTACAGTGTTACCGACTGGAATCCACTCAGACAGCAGGGGTTTCTTGTTGTTTTTAACAAGTTTAAATATACAGAGACAATCAACAGACTCACCTGTTCAGTAAAGCTTTCAAGCCCTCAGGCTAGGTTTGTTGATGCGCCTTCATGTTGTCGTGTCAGGATGATGGCTTTCTGCCGACCTGTGCTTGCTTGGGAACATTTATTCCGTCCTTGTTTATGGAAATTTTATTTGTTTCCACTTACTTTATGTCCTATCATTTATTGCTACTGACTTTCAGTTGAACTGTCCTGATGTTGTTGTTGACACGCCGTTCTCTTCACACTTGGTGCAGTGTGTTTAGAAATGCAATTTTTATAAATACCCACACGCGTGTTAGCTGACACTCGCGTCCAACTCGCGCTCACTCACACTCGCTCTATACACTCACACTCGCTCTGTGCACTCACACTCGCTCAGCACTCACGCGATGCTCGGCTCTCTGGCACTGAGCTCTCCGCGTGGCACCATGCAACATTACAGAGCAATATCTCCTATTTACATCAGCATGGGGAGCAGGCTTTGCATCACTGCAACAATTCTGGGTTCAACCTCTGAGTGAGAGTTTGTGAGCGGAGTTGGTGTCGGGCAAAGCAACTCCTACCTCCTCGCAGGAGCCAGATGGTAGAGGTGCGCTGTGCTGTGAGCAATGCCTCTGTGGGAAGACTGCTATCGGCCTGCCAAGCTCCTAGGTTGGCTTCACAATCACCAGTGAGCAACATGGGGGAGGAGGGGGAAGGAGCGGGGTGATGGGGGTGCTTCATAAGTACACAATATATAAATAATAACCCCCCGCGATTCATCAAACACCACTCACCCCACACTTACCCCACACTCACTCACCACTCACCTCACACTCATCCCACACTCACCAGTAACTCACCACACACTCACAACTCACCACACACTCAGCACACACTCCAGCACTCACTCACCACTCACTCGCCACTCCCCCACACGCACCACTCACCCCACACTCACCACTCATCCCAAACTCACCCCACACTCACTACTTACTCACCACACACTCACCACCCACTCAGCCCACACTCACCAATACCCACACACTCACCACACACTCACCACTCACTCAGCCCACACTCACCACTCACTCAGCCCACACTCACCACTCAGCCCACACTCACCACTCACCACACACTCACCACACACTCACCACTCAGCCCACACTCACCACACACTCACCGAGTGGTGAGTGAGTATTCACCACTCAGCCCACACTCAGCCCACACTCACCACTCACCACACACTCACCACTCACTTACTCACCACTCACTCACCACTCAGCCCACACTCACCACTCCGCTCCCCTGTCTCGCGCTCCCAACCCAACGTGACGTCTTCAGCACGAGACGCGCTGTGAGTAGGGGAGGGGCGGAGACATCCGGGTAACGCTCTCGGCCCCTCCCCCACCGTGAGCGCGTCTCGTTCTGATGGCGTCACGCGGAGAGCAGAGAACCAGGGAGCGGAGAATCGCGTGAGTGTACAGAGTGTGAGTGTACAGAGTGTGAGTGTACAGAGTGTACAGAGTGTGAGTGTACAGAGTGTGAGTGTACAGAGTGTACAGGGTGTGAGTGTACAGAGTGTACAGGGTGTGAGTGTACAGAGTGTGAGTGTACAGAGTGTGAGTGTACAGAGTGTACAGAGTGTGAGTGTACAAAGTGTGTGTGTACAGTGTGAGTGTGCAGAGTGTGAGTGTACAGAGGGTACAGAGTTTGTGTACAGAGTGTGAGTGTACAGAGTGTACAGAGTGTGAGTGTACAGAGTGAGAGTGTACAGAGTGTACAGAGTGAGAGTGTACAGAGTGTACAGCGTGAGTGTACAGCGTGTGAGTGTACAGAGTGTGAGTGTACAGAGTGTACAGAGTGTACAGAGTGTGAGTGTACAGCGTGTGAGTGTACAGAGTGTGAGTGTACAGAGTGTACAGAGTGTACAGCGTGTGAGTGTACAGAGTGTGAGTGTACAGAGTGTACAGAGTGTACAGCGTGTGAGTGTACAGAGTGTACAGAGTGTACAGCGTGTGAGTGTACAGAGTGTACAGAGTGAGAGTGTACAGAGTGAGTGTGTACAGAGTGTACAGCGTGTGAGTGTACAGCGTGAGATTGTGCAGAGTGTACAGCGTGTACGGCGTGTGAGTGTACAGCGTGTGAGTGTACAGAGTGAGTGTGTACAGAGTGTACAGCGTGTGAGTGTACAGAGTGTGAGTGTACAGAGTGAGTGTACAGAGCGTGAGTGTACAGAGTGTACAGAGTGTACAGCGTGTGAGTGTACAGAGTGAGTGTACAGAGTGTACAGCGTGTGAGTGTACAGAGTGGACAGAGTGTACAGAGTGTACAGAGTGTGAGTGTGCAGAGTGTGAGTGTGCAGAGTGTGAGTGTACTGAGTGTACAGAGTGTGAGTGTACAGAGTGTACAGAGTGTGAGTGTAAAGAGTGAGAGTGTACAGAGTGAGAGTGTACAGAGTGTACAGAGTGTGAGTGTACAGAGTGAGAGTGTACAGAGTGAGAGTGTAGTCGAGACCAATACTGATTAGTTTTACACAAAGTGCCAGCCAGCATTGTTAAAAATCAATTGTATGACCTTCTTTACAAGCAGGCGTTAAAACGTTCAAGATATTTGTAACTACATATATCAGTCTTAAGACTCAACGATGATTTCCTCAGGTGAAGCGATGAAAGGTTGAGAAAATTTGCACGCAACGCAAAATAACGGCAGGGTTCAGGATTTAACTGCTGCCTGCTGGCTGTGTGTAGACAATGAGTGAATCGTTGCGTCTCTACGTATGAGAGAGTAATGTGGGAAGCAGTGGCGCAACCATTAGCAGCACGCTGCGCTATACACTCACCAGAAGTTGATTACCAATGATGACCAACATCACTGGCAGTGAACACTTGAACCGGTCCTGGGACTCCGGTGGGTGGACTCAGCCTGAAATGAGTATCTCACATGGTTTGCAGACTATGCATTGAGGAGACAAGACGGTCAGGAGTGGTGCTGTCTACACCACAACCCTTGAGTGCTATTCCAGCATTAATACATGGTGGCTAACAGCCCTTATACCAAGAGTATATTTTGTGTCATTATGCTTTATCTTTGAGCATGTAATGTGTATGAATTATGTGTGAGTGTACGCTGTCTATAATGTGCGTATATTATGTGAATGCGCTGCATGAGTATCTATGTCTTATATATTGTGTGTATATATTGTTTGTGAGTGCACGCTGTATGTAATGTATGTGTAAATTGTGTTTAATGTGTTTGTATACCTGCAGAATTAATCATATGAAGAAGAGACCCTCGATGCATCTTGGTGCTAAGAGGCACCAATGTGACCAGTGTTCATTCAGCACGAGTCACACTGGGAACATGGAGCGGCACCTAAGAATACATATGGGTGAGAAGCCCTATAAATGCACTGTGTGTGAGAAGACATTTACACGGTCATCACATCTTCAGATTCACCAACTAATGCACACGGGTGAGATGCCCTTCAAGTGCACTGTGTGTGGGAAGACATTTACACAGTCAGGAACTCTTAAGAGGCACCACAAAATACACATGCGTGAGAAGCCCTACATGTGCACTGTGTGTGGGGAGACATTTACACATTCAGGACGTCTTCAGATTCACCAAGTAACACACACGGGTGACATGCCCTTTAAGTGCACTGTGTGTGGGAAGGTATTTACACAGTCAGGAACTCTTAAGAGGCACAACAGAATACACATGGGTGAGAAGCCCTACAAGTGCACTCTGTGTGGGAAGGCATTTATACGGTCAGCACATCTTCATATTCACCAGAGAACACACAATGCTGATAGGCCTTTCCATTGCACTGTGTGTGGAAAAGCATTTTCACAGGCAGCATCTCTGCATATTCACCTGAGAACACACACAAATGATAAGCCTTTCGAGTGCACTTTGTGTGGGAAGGCATTTATAGCATCAGCAACTCTTAATAGGCACCAGAGGATACACACGGATGAGAAGCCCTTCAAGTGCACTGTGTGTGGAAATGCATTTACACAGTCAGGACATCTTAAGAGGCACCAGAAAATACACACAGGTGAGAAGCCATTCAAGTGCACTGTGTGTGGGAAGGCGTTTATACAGTCAAGCGATCTTCATATCCACCAAAGAACACATACAAGAAAGAAGCCCTATGAGTGCACTGTGTACGAGGAAGAAATTTCAAAATTGCCAAAAAGTCATGAGACTATCCATAAGAACGTGAACTCAACTGGTGAAAATCAAACAGCTGCAAAAGTCTCAACTCTTCTGAAACAAGAGCCAGAAGAAACGCCGAGCTTTGAAACATGGCCAGGAGTGCAGGTGAAATGTGAAGAAGTACAGGTGAAATGTGAAGACGTACAGGTGAAATGTGGACAAATGCACGTGAAATGTGAAGAACCGAAGGTAGAATTTGAGGAAATTAAAGTGAAATGTGAAGATGAAGATTCGACTCCTGGACCTGACCTCCAAGTCAATCGAGGCCGCGTGAAGCAGGAGGGTAATTCAGAAGCTGAGAAAGAGCGAGGCAACCCCCAGCAGGTTGTGGATGTGGAGGTGTGGGTAGAATTTTTGGACAAAGCAAAGTAGAAGCGGCCAGCACGTTTGAATGGAGTCTGGACAAAAGTATAACCTCAGCTCATTCACAGGCTCTCTAATGACAATACATGTAGTGTAAGCATCATCTAGCTTAGATCAAATTTGATCTGACTGCTATGCAGTAGTGAAAAATTGTCAGATTGTTTCGTGATTGAGTAAATTTTTTTACTGTTTGATATTAATAGTAAATGGATGTTATTGCAGTATAAAATATCCAGTGAGCTTGCAATCTCTGGGTGCGGAAATCCTGTGATATAGCAACTTTAGAAATGCTCAGCACAAACATATATAATCACCGCTCCAATTCGTGGAAAAGGGCAAAGACGAAACCGTAATGATTATAAAATATATAGTAATGCACAAAATAGCACTGCACAAAATTTACCAATAATTAAATTCATCCATACATTTTTTACATCCATCAATCAATTTTCTACACCGCTTGTCCTGGTAAGGGTCACGGTGGCAGCAGTCCAAGGAGAGTGGACCAGACATCTCTTTCCTCAGCAATAGATTCCAGCTCTTCCTGGGGGATTCCCACGCATTCCCAGGCCAGCCGAAGGATGTAATCCCTCCAGTGTGTCCTGGGTTGACCTCGAGGTCTCTGCCCCGGGGGAACCTTCCAGGGGGCATCCTTACCAAATGCCCAAACTACCTCAACTGGCTCCTCTGAATCCAGAGAAGCAGCGACTCTGTTTTGAGGTTCTCCTGGATTTCTGTGCTCCTCACCTTGTTACGGAGAGTGAGCTCAGTAACCCTGCAGAGAAACCTAATTTCTGCCGCTTTTATCCGCGATTTCGTTCTTTCGGTCATTACCCAAAGTTCATGACCAATAATTCCAATAACATAAGAGAGAGTGCAACAGTGTTACCATGTGGCACTACGATGTGAAAAAATTGAAGCTTATTGCATAACAAAAGGAAAGAGCATATCCATCCCTCAAAACCACCTACCATTGATTCTTCCAAATACAAGGTCCTTCCACCACAAAAGCCTTTTCCCCTAATTTTGATGTTCACCTCAGAAAATTCAGCAAACAGTGGTTTGAGCTTCCAAATTGAAAAACCTACATCATTCCACTTCCAAAGTTCATCTGTGCATTCAACAAATCCATCAAATATTTTGCCAACTTGTTTGGTAGAGCATAAAATATGAATAGGGCCCAGTGACATTGTGGTTATTTAGTTTATTTTGGGCTAATATACTTTTCACAATGGTGAGTTTTGCTGGGGACGTCCAAAGTAGATCTAAGAGCAGAATGATATCGTGCGTTAAGTTCAATTAATACAATGCTAGAAGCTAATTGATAGACAATGTTACAATAAACGAAGGGCGGCACGGTGGCCCAGCGGTTAGCGCTGTCGCCTCACAGCAAGAAGGTCCCGGGTTCGAATCTCTCGGCTCGGGTGCCTTTCTGTGTGGAGTTTGCATGCTCTTCCCGTGTCCGCGTGGGTTTTCGCCGGGTACTCCGGTTTCCTCCCACAGTTCAAAAGCATGCTCCTGGATAGGTTGATTGGCTCACAGACTAAAATTGTCCCGCAATGCCTGGCGATGGACTGGCGTCCCGTCGTCGGGTGTATTCCTGCCTTACGCCGTTTCCGGGATAGGCTCCGGCTCACCGTGACCCTATATAGGATTAAGCGGTTTCGGATAATGAGATGAGACAATAAACGAATGGTGGAATAGTCACCTTTACCAAGTCTAAGCGCAACTTATTTAGAAAGCAATGTTTGTGCCTGTAAAGAAAGCCAATAATCTTATTGGCATTGCAATCAATGTGAGATCTGAAGTTAAAAATGTAGTCTAACAGGAAGCAAAGGTGTTTGTATTCTTTATTTGTTCAGTTTGTTAGTCACATAGTGTACATTACTGAAGTATAAGTTCATATCTCTTTTTTTAGTCGACGAAAATATTAATTTAGTTTTATTGGCATTAAGGACTAGATTACAAGCTGGTTTTGCAGGATATGAAAGTTGCCGTGTTGCTTCCTGTTTACATATTCGAGAGACTCCACAGCTACTTGGAGTGCGGCATCACCTGCAAAAAAAATTATTTCAATAATTTCATAGTGTACAGGCTAGTAAACTGCCAGGCATTGCTATGCCATTAGTTTTCTTACAGTAAAGTTAAGAATTATAACCATGATGAAATTTTTTGTTTGTCTGAAATTTATTAAAATAGTCACTTCGGCTGGTATAAAGTAGTGTGACATGTTTGCGTTGGCTTAGCACTTTGTTGACTCTCCCTCTGTTTTTTGCGCTTTCGCAGTTTTCTCTCTTTGAAAGTGATCGAAACGGCGTGCGACCTATGTTGCAATTGATTTGATTCTAGTTATTTATGTCTCGGTAGATTCTCTATCATATGAATAGGGGGCAGAGCCAACACAAACAGGACCTTCAAAACCTCTACTTTTTTGTCTTTGTGTTGTGCGCCTTGAAACTAAGCCAACACCAAACTTCGTTTACAAGTATTGAATTCTGGTTAGTTTTAACTTGTATCACTCATCGGTGAACAAGCTGGCTATGGTTTTATTTTAGTGACTGGATTCTGATTTTATTACTTCAATAATTAATCATTAAATGTATTATTGATAGTATTTGAGTGTGAGGTTTGTTGATACCTTACATTGCTTGCATTAGTGAGGAATCAGAATGAACCTCCTTCATTTGAATCGTGGCCAATAACTAGTCAGTTGACCACTGGACAGCAACATCTACAATAAACAATAAAATGTTAGAATCCAACAGAACCACAAAAAGACGCCGTAGTTTGAATCGCCTATATTTAATAAAATATTTCACTCATACCATGGATTCTGGTATGACAGCACCAATGAGTCATGGGATATTTTATGTGTAAACAAATATGTGAACTCTGCGCATCCACAACGTTTTGTAGACAATTGAAATTTTCTTTGTTACGATCTTCACAACAGCTGTGCTTTCCTCTCCAGCAAGTGTTCTGACATTCCAGGTGGTAAACCGCGGTATTTTACCATCTCTGGAGGAATCGCCAGGGAGGGGAGGGGGGTGGCTAAGAGTCTATTCGTTAAATGGGATTGTCACAAACGTGGGCATAAAATATGTTTTTGTACGATTCATAGGGAGTACTTAACGTTGCAGATGGTAGGGTGTATGTTGGCGCTTTTGTTTGGTGGTTGTTCAGTGACTTAGACGTCTGTTTTGTACGCATGGTTGTGATTAGTAATTATTGACAAGTTGTTTACGTGTCGAGTGGAGAATAGTAATAATTGCACTGATAGTGATTTTCACCCGAGGGTCACAAAGCGCTGCACATAGCTGTGTAGAGAACGGCATGTCAGCAACGACATATGAACGGCAAATGAACAATTATATATATATTTACAAATCTGAGCTGTAGAGAGAACGACAAAACAACAATATCAGAGCAGTTCAATTTTTATTATTGATACGCTGGGCAAAAGCAGTTCAAATGTAATGTCTAATTCAACGTAGCTTGTGCGATATATTGCTGAAAATAATACACATAAATCTTTTTGTAATATTGTATACAGTCAAACACGAAATGAAGCAGATGACCGTGATGTTCTTCTACTGTGGTGGCTTGCATGAGAGTGCCTTCATGATGGCTGTCATTGGCTTAACAAAGGGATTGATCAGAGAACGTGGTGGAAAGCATTCAAAAACCTGAAGTATTACGTAAGATGATGGCATTCTGGATGAGAGACCAGAGCAGAATGAACTGGAGATAGCTGGCCAGCGTTGGGGTGTGACACCGCGAGTGCAGACACCCGGAGAAACAACGGCAACAGCCTGATTACGCGTGAGCAGAGAGCAAAGCTGACGTAATCTTCTGCAGTGAGATCGCGGACAGTCCCACACCAGCAGAACCGAGAGGCTGGGGCCTCGAGAATCTACGTGCGTGGGAACCCTCGTGTGATCTCGGCGCGGCATGGACGCGTCGTGTACGATTTAAGGCCAGTAGCGGCAGCAATAGCCTCTGCAAAGTAGCTGTAGCCAGCAGTCGAGTGTGCCTGCCTCAAGCCATCAGCAGAACGTGGTGGTAGTGGCGGAACAACGCTCTTCATCGACGACGGGCAATGGTGCTGTACGGCGTGAGATGAGCTCAGCGTAGTGTGGTGCTGAAGGGTAGCAATTGCGTTGTGCGTGAACGAGTCTGCTCGCACATGTCAACCAAACAGTACCGTATCATGCACATTGGGACTGACTTAAAACAATTTACGGAGACTGAGTGCGGATTTTTGATGGGGTGGATCATATGGTTACGCTTTATGCATTGTGTTGCATAGTGTTGCAGTGTTGTTTTGTGTTAGGTGGGGTTAAAGGTAGGATCATTAAACCTTTCATTGACCACCTTAAAGCTGTGTGCACCACTGCTGTTTTTCCCGTGTTCAACGAGAATTACAAACCACATTCACACTGTCCATATCTCTCGAGTGTGGGTGAGACGCGTCAAGAGTCGCAAATTTCCCACCAGGTTTGCTACGCCAACCAACATTTTAACAAGTATACCCATATTACAGCAGTTTTGCCAGGTGTCAAACATCTGTCCTCTTGGGACCCCCAGCACATGGTTGGGTGTTTGCATCATGGCTTTATGTAGAAAAAGTGCCAAGTGGATGGGTAACCAGCCCCTCGCATACATTGTGCTACATTTCTGCTCACATCCGCCCCACCACTATCACCCCAAAAACGAAGATAATAAGAATTGCATGTCTGGAGCATTTTTCACCCGAGCGTCACAAAGCGCTGCATAGAGCTGCGGAGAGAACGACACGTCATCAACAACAATGACATAACGGCAAATTTGCAACAATAACGCGTCTTTTTTTTGGGGGGGGGAGGGGTGGTTGTTACAAATCCGAGCTGTGGAGAGAAGGGTGTGTCAACAACAACATCAACACAGTTCCACTGAAAGTCAAATATTTGCATTAAATTATAGGACATAAGCGACAAAAATTCTTCGACAAACAAGGAAGGAATAAAAGTTCCTGGGCAGGCGCAGGTCGCAGAGAGCCATCATCACGGGACGACAACATTGAGCTGCATTAACAGTCCTAGCCAGAGGACTTTAAAGCCTTACGCAACAAGTGAGTCTTGAGACGAGATTTGAAGATGCCCAGAGACTCAGCTGATCGAATCTCCAAAGGAAGGGTATTCCAAAGTCTGGGAGCAGTGCGCGAGAAGGCTGTCACCCATCGATTGGAGGTGCGATCTGGGTACATGCAACAAGCCCATATTAGAGGATCAAAGTTGTGTTGAGGAGGGTGCCTCAAGTAGGTCACGGATATATGTCGGAGCAGCGCCAGAGAAACCTTGTAGGTGAGAAGGAGGATCTTGAATTCAATCCTGTATTTAACAGGTAACCAGTGGAGAGACATCAGTACTTGGTATTTGTGATCTTGAATGGGTGTGCGATTGAGGACTCTAGAAGCCGCATCCTGCATATGTTGTAGACGATTGATCAGGTAGACAAGGGTGCCAGGGAGCAGTTCATTGCAGTCATCGATTCGTGAAGAGATGAAGATGTGTATTAGCTTTTCAGCATCAGCGGGTGACAGGATGTTGCGCAGTCTGGCTATATTTCTGAGATGGAAACAAGCTACATTCGTCACCTTGTTAATGTGTGTCTCGAAGCTGAGTGAGGAATCAAGAGTCACATCGAGACTCCAGACTACCTTAGCAGGCCTTTGCAGTTGCCAGGACGACATGCAAAGACCAAATGCATGGATAGAAGGCTTGGCGTAGATATAGATATGGATGTCATCAGCATAGCAATGGTAGCTGAGATTGAGGCTGCACAGGATATGGCTGTATGTCAATGCTGAAAAGGAGTGGGCCAAGAACAGAACCCTGAGGAATTCCAGACAAAACAGTATGGATCTCTGAGTTTTGTCCTCTGAGGCTGAAGAACTGCTTCTGGTCAGAGAGGTAGGAGCTCAGCCAATGCAGGGCACAGCTAGAGATCCCTATACCCTCTAGTTGCTCAAGTAGGATCAGATGGTCAACGGTATAAAAGGCAGTGCTCAAGTCCAGGACAAGAATACGTGGCAAGACCTCATCAGCAGCGACGAGTAGGTCATCAACTACTTTTACCAGAGCAGTTTCAGTACTCTGGCCCAATCTGAACCCAGATTGTGAGTGATCGAGGAGGTCATTATTGAGAACGTGTTTCTGGAGTCGTGCGGCTATGGCACGTTCAAGGATCTTAGAGAGGAATGGAAGATTTGAGATGGGGCAATAATTATCAGGGATATTGCAATTGATGCCAGGGTTTTTAAGCAGAGGGGTATCTGCGGCACATTTAAATATTGGGGGAACGATACAAGAGCAAATTGAGTTATTAAAGGGATTAGCGTTGAGTGGCAAGGGATTTGAAATTTGTCTGGATGATTTTGGTTGGGAAGGGGTCCAGGGAGCAGCTTGTGTACCGAGATCTGGTAACAAACAATACATTGATGACACATTCGTCATATGGCCACATTGAAGACAGAAGCTCGAGGAATAACTTGGTCACTTAAACTCCATACACCCGAACATCAAGTTCACCATGGAAATAGAAGAAAACGGTCAAATTCTGTTCCTGGACGTACTGGTGAAGAGAAACGCAAAGGGGACGCTCAGCCACACTGTATACAGGAAGACAACACATACGGACAGGTACACCTTAGCCCACTGGTCAAAAACAATTTCAGACAAACAACATCTAAGAGACGAGCTACAACATCTACAACAAGCACTAGTGAGCAATAAATACACAAAAACAGAAATCCAACGTGCCATAACAAGACAACATAGACATAAACAGCAAGAAAATGAGGAGAAAGATATCAAGACCCGCGCTTTCCTGCCATATGTTAAAGGCACCACAGACAAAATTAGCAAATACCTAGAAAAATATTTTTAAAAAGCAGTCTTCACAACCCACCAGAAGATACAAGACGTACTCAAATCACCTAAAGACTGACTACCGTTACAGAGAGAAGGCGTATATTGCATCCCTTGCAGCAACTGTGAGGAAGTATACATTGGACAAACAGGAAGAACAATAGCCACAAGAAAAAGAGAACACGAGGCAGCAGTACGTTTGCGGCACATGGATAAATCAGCAACAGCAGCACATCGTGTAGATAAACAACATAGAATCGATTTTGCTAAAATGTGAATACTAGCAGCCATCCGCCATAAAGGTCCAAGATTAATTCGTGAAGCAATTGAGATTCACAAGACTAAAAGGACCATGAACCGAAAACAAGAAATGAATATAAAGCTCAGCCAATCCTGGAGGCCAGTTATTGAAGTCAGTAATGCATAGATATAGAGCTACTGGGTGTGGAGATCAGAGGGGGATCGCCAGGTGTGTGAGAGGTTCTTTCACGAGATGCAAATTAAGGGACGAGCCACAGACAAAGCAGGAGGGGGTTATCGCAGTTCCAGGGTGTGAACAGGATAAGGAGATTAGTGTTAATGTGATTCAGATGTAGACCCCACACAACAAAAGATGACTCGACACATACATAGTACCCACATATATAAAGGAGCAACAGGCACTACACATACATACTGCGCCTGAGGATGCCTCTAACGTCTCATCTCATCTCATTATCTGAAACCGCTTAATCCTATATAGGGTCACGGTGAGCCGGAGCCTATCCCGGAAACACAGGGCGTAAGGCAGGAATACACCCGACGACGGGACGCCAGTCCATCGCCGGGCAATGCGGGACAATTTTAGTCTGTGAGCCAATCAACCTATCCAGGAGCATGCTTTTGGACTGTGGGAGGAAACCGGAGTACCCGGCGAAAGCCCACGCGGACACGGGGAGAGCATGCAAACTCCACACAGAAAGGCACCCGAGCCGAGAGATTCGAACCCGGGACCTTCTTGCTGTGAGGCGTCAGCGCTAACCACTGGGCCATCGCGCCGCCCTGCCTCTAACGTGAGGCGAAATGTTGCGAGGAGAGGAGAGGGAGTGATCGACGCGGCTGTCCTGAGAGAGAGAGAGCAGCTTTTTGAAGCAATAATCATGCATCGAGCCGTGAAAACCTACATCATTACAAAAACTGCATCAACTCATCTGCCTGATCTTTATTCGTGAAGGGAAGTGAGAGTGAGTGACTGGTTGGATGAAGGAGCCAATTAATGGTCAAGAAAAGAATATTGGGGTTGTCACAGGTATCAGCCAGAATGCTGGAAAAATTGATGATTGCTTCGAAAAGCTGCTCTCTCGGGACAGCTGCGTCGTTCGCTTCCTCTCTTCGCGACGTTTCGCCTAACACGTTCGAGGCATGCTCAGGCGCAGGATGCCATCCTCAGGCGCAGGATGCCTCTATTGTGTGAGGTGAAACATTGCGAGGAGAGGAGAGGAAGCAAACGACGCGGCGGTCCCGAGAGCAGCTTTTCGAAGCAATCATCATGCAACGAGCCGTGAAAACCTACATCATTCCGCTGGAATAACTGTTGGTTCGGGTGCAGTTAAGTGCCTTCTGGTGTGGTTGAGCTGTTCCTTAAAGATTTGGGCATGAACAGTGAGGCCAGATTTTTTCCAAGTCCATTTGGCCCTGCGTGCATTCGCTTTAAGATCCCGGAGTTCAAGAGTGTACAAGGGGGATGGTTTTCTGCCTGCAACATAACACGATTTTAATGGAGCCAAATCATCCCGTATGCTTGATAAGCTGTTGTAAGTTTCTCCTGTTGCATCAGAGGCAGAGTGAGCCGAGGCAGATTGATGAAGTGTTAATTAATGCTATGATTATGTCTGGTGTGAGGGCATTAATGCTTTGGACTTGGATTTTGCGCTTGGTGATGTAAATAGGAGGCGATACTTGAAGATCAAACCACACAGCGGAGTGATCCGACAGACCAGGATCAGTGACGGACAGGTTGGTTAACAAGATGCCCCATGAGCAAACCAAGTTGAGAGTATGGCCGCATCTGTGAGTGGCAGATGTCACATGTTGAGTGAAGCCAAGTGTTTTAACAGTGGCCATGAGATCCCTTGCAAGATGGCTCTTTAGAGTCAACATGGATATTGAAATCGCCAAGAGTCAGGATGCTTTTAGAATTAAAGCACAGCTTAGAAAGCAGCTCAGACAGTTCATTGACAAAAGAAGTGGAGGATCCAGGTGGGCAGTGTTGCAGCATCAACTTCACAGGTTGAGCCGACCTCCAATCCTTAGACATATATGCTCGAATGAATTGAAGGTCGGTGTCGGAATCAGTCAAATGTCGGTAAATACATGGTGGAGAACTGCAAGGCCACCACCACGGTCATGGGAATGAGCCTTCTGATGGAGTGGAAAGTCTCGCGGTAGAGCCTATTTTAAGGTGAGAAAATAATTTTGATGCCACGTCTTTGTACGGCAGAGTAGGTCCAGGTTGTTGTCCAAGATCAGGTCAGTAATGAGTGTGGCTTTTTCGGTGTTCAGAGAGCGCACATTGAGTAGAGCAAAGTGGGTTTCAGTTGCAGACATTGTGCACGCTGGAAAAGTAGCACCGACTAGCAGTATTTTCGCAAGCAACGTCGAGCTGCAAAAGGCATAATTTGTTGCTTCCTTGGCAGCCGATATGTAGGGCTTAATACAGGGATGGGGTTAGGAAATCAATTGTAGGCAGGTTAATGGGTTTTTTGTTGCCAGTACACTGAACGATGTAACGAGGGTGTCGAAGTATCATTAGCTCATTGCAAATGGCCAGAAGATTGGGGTTACAAGGAACTGATGCAGGAATCAAGCTCTTTACAGCCACGCATGTGTAGGGAATCATATCTAACAGAGGCCGGAGCCCACCTCTGGATACACAGGGTGCATGGAAAAGCCACACCCAGGATGTGACGCATCACTACACTATATACTTTATGTAAACACGGTATAGGTTATAGAATGTATGTCGAAGACGTGGGCGTGGGGTTGTTGGTATCGTGGTTGGGAGTGAACCCGTTGTTCACCCGGATGTCGGGGATGCGTGCGTATTTTTGCTGCTCTGACAAATGACAGATAAACCACTATTTTTGAGTGTATTTGAAGCAGCCTGAATAACTTTATTATAATTACCTTGGTTCTATATCTATTTCCTTTAATTCTACTGATAATTCTTCGTCCGTAATATATTTTTACGCTAAAACCATTGGGGCCTTCTCGACGAGAACAACTCAGGCCTTGACACGTGTTGTAAGACTTGGGGACCTCTTTCAACTGCGCCTCTCCAATCGCCTGATTTAGTATCTGTACCTCACTCGATACGTAGCAAAACTCCACGCTCATCTTCACCTCATTAGCACTCAATTAACCATCCACATATTCTGCTATATCGTCACTGTTGTTAACATAATCTTCCACTCAATCTAGGTCTTGTTGCTGTACACTATTGTGAGTCCAAGGTGCTTTTTTTTCCAGGTCATTCTGGGTGTGTTTTGAATCAGTTTTTTAATAGTTTATTTTGTTTTATTCTTTTTATTAATTCTTATTAGTCAAAATCATTAATTTAACTTCCTGTATTACCGTTCAACTCTGTCTCGTCTCGTGTAGCAGTTTGTAACGGTCCCTTAATTTTGAAGCGCATTTTACATATCATTGTGTGTCTGAAACAATTATAACACTTAACTCTGTTTTACACTGTGGAGTTGGGGCTTTCTGGAGGGACCACGTGGGGGGCGGACGGACAGTACGGGCTGCGAGGGGGCGTCGGCTTCCTGTTTTCGTCCCGCGGTGGTCTCGTGATGTGGTCTCGTGATGTGGGCTCGTGATGTGGTCTCGTGATGTGGTCTTGTGATGTTTACGATGGAGGGGTGATGTCATTTGGGGGGGGGTTGTAGGGGGGGCCGCGGGGATATATAAGGAGGGCCGGTTGGAGAGGGAAAGAGAAGGAATCGCCTGGGGGAACGAGGGGAATTGTCAAGATGTAGGCTGCTCATCGTATGTCGTTACACTCCGGCCCGTGTCTGCTGGTCTCAATAAAGCATCAAAATCAAGAAGTCTGCTCATCCGTGGTCGCTGGTTGATCTATCGCGGAGTGAATGCTGATCCTCGCCATGGTGTTACCGCTGTAAGCCGTCACAAGAACGCAGTCGAAGCCGTGGTGCCACAACTCTTCTGGAAGTCTTAATGTCTAACACTGTGACTCCCATCTCTAACACTGTGACTCCCACTGTGACTCCTATCAATAACACCGTAACTCCCATCCCTAATACTGAGACTCCAATCTCTAACACTGTAACTGTCATCTCTAACACTGTGACTCTCATCTCTAACACACTCTCTAAAGTGCCCTCTTGCAAAGGATCTCATGGCCACTCTGACCTGAATTGGCTTCACTCAACATGTGACATCTGACACTCACAGATGCGGCCATACTCTCGACTTGGTTTGCTCATGGGGCATATCGGTAACCAACATGTCCGTCACTGATCCTGGTCTGTCTGATCACTCCGCTATGTGGTTTGATCTTCACGTACTGCCTCCCATTTCTTTCACCAACCGCCATATCCAATTTCGAAATATTAACGTCTTCTCTCCAAATATATTCACCGCAGAAATCAATAGTACTTCACTCTGCGCCTCGGCTCACTCTGCTTCTGATGCGACAGCAGAAAATTACAATAACATGCTATCACACATACAGGATGACATGGCCCCATTAAAATCACGTTATATCTCAGGCAGAAAACCATCCCCCTGGCCTACTGCTGAATTCCGGGACCTCAAGGCGAATGCTCGAGGGCCGAACGGACTTGGAGAAAATCTAGCCTCACCATTCATGTCCAAATCTTTAAGGAAAACTCATCCGCTACTGGAAGGCACTTGACTGTGCCCGTAGCAGCCATCTTTCCAGCATTCTGGATGATACCTACAAGCCCAAGATTGTTTTCTCGGCCATTAATCAGCACCTTTGTCGAACCAGTCACTCGCCCTCACCTCCCTTCACTAATAAAGATCAGGCAGATTAGTTGATTCACTTTTTTTCTGAAAAAATTGAAGCCCATCGTATCTCTACCCAGCCTCAATCACCAACCAATACCTCTATAAATGTTCCTCCACCTTCCTTGATCTCACACTCCTGGAATTTTCCGAATTAACAGAATGATTAGGGGCAACGCGGTGGCACAGCGAGCAGCGCTGCTGCCTCACAAAAGAATACCCGGGTTCGGGTCCTGACTCGCGTGCCTTTTTACGTGGCGTTTGCGTGTTATCTCCCCGTACATGTACACTCGCTCGATACACTGTACACTCGCTCTGTACACTCACGCTCGCTCGGCACAATCACACTCGCTCGGTACAATCACACCAGCTCTGTACAGTCACGCCCGCTCTGTACACTCACACACGCTCTGTATACTCACACTATGTACACTCACTCTCACTATGTACACTCACTCTGTACACTCACACTCTGTACACTCACACTCTGTAAACTCACTGTACACTCACTCGCTCTGAACACTCACTCTGTACACTCACGCTCTGTACATTCACGCTCTGTACACTGTACACTCACGCTCTGTACACTCTGTACACTCTCACACTCTGTATACTCTGTACACTCACTCTGTATACTCTGTACACTCACACTCTGTACACTCACACTCTGGACACTCTATACATTCACACTCTGTACACTCACACTCTGTACACTCACACTCTGTACACTGTAACTCACACTCTGTACACTGTACACTCACACTCTGTACACTCTGTACTCACTCTGTACACTCACACTCTGTACACTGTACACTCACACTCTGTACACCCACACTCTGTACACTCACACTTTGTACACTGTACACTCACACTCTGTACACTGTACACTCACACTCTGTACACTGTACACTCACACTCTGTAAACTCTGTACACTCTCACACTCTGTACACTCACACTCTGGACAGTCTGGACACTCTATATACTCACACTCTGTACACTCACACTCTGTACACTGTACACTCATACTCTGTACACTGTACACTCGCACTCTGTACACTCACAATCTGTACACTGTACACTCACACTCTGTACACTGTACACTCACACTCTGTACACTCACACTCTGTACACTGTACACTCACACTCTGTACACTGTACACTCACACTCTGTACACTCTGTACACTCTGTACACTCACACTCTGTACACTGTACACTCACACTCTGTACACTGTACACTCTGTACACTCTGTACACTCTGTACACTCACACTCTGTACACTCACTTACGTGATTCTCCGCTCCCTGGTTCTCAGCTCCCCGCGTGACGTCATCAGCACGAGACGCGCTCGGAATGGGGGAGGGGTGCAGACATCCGGGTAACTGTAACCTCCCTTCCCCACTCGAGGAGCAGAGAACCAGGAGCGGGGAATCGCGTGAGTGAGTGTACAGAGTGTGAGTGTACAGAGTGTGAGTGTACAGAGTGTGAGTGTACAGAGTGTGAGTGTACAGAGTGTGAGTGTACAGTGTACAGAGTGTGAGTGTACAGTGTACAGAGTGTGAGTGTACAGTGTACAGATTGTGAGTGTACAGAGTGTGAGT
>JAZEWT010000007.1:26639085-26682040 GCA_036362905.1 Mordacia mordax | reverse complement strand
CTCACACCCTGTACACTCTGTACACTCACACTCTGTACACTCACACTCTCTACACACGTGATTTTCCGCTCCCCGATTCTCTGCTCCCCGCGTGACGTCATCAGCACGAGACGCGCTCACGGTGGGGAGGGGCGGAGACATCCGGGTAACTCTCTGGGCCCCTCCCCCACTCACAGTACGTCTCGTGCTGATGACGTCACGAGGGGGTCGGAATCGTGTGGGTTAAAGAAGAGCGGAGTGGTGAGTGGGTCGTGTGTGGTGAGTGGGTCGTGTGTGGTGAGTGGGTCGTGTGTGGTGAGTGAGTGGGGAGGTGTGGTGATTGGGGGGTGAGTGTGTGGTGTGTGGGGAGTGGGGGGGTGGGGTCGAGTGGTGAGTGGGATGGTGTGGGGTGAGTGGGCTGGTGTGGTGTAAGTGGGGTGGTGTGGTGAGTAGTGAGTAGGGGGAGAGTCTGTTGTGTATTTTTAAACCTTCCCCCAACCCTCTCACCCCCCCCCTTCTCCCCCATGTTGCTGACTGTGGTGAATGTGAAGCCAACCTCCTAGGAGCCCGGCAGGCTGATCGCAGCCTTCCCACGGAGACATTGCTCACGGCACAGCGCACTGCCGCCATGATTCGAGGAAATAATATTTGAACTTCTTGCGCGTTTTTTTACCAGAGGGTCACAAAGCGCTGCACATAGCAGTGGAGAGAACGGCATGTTAACAACATCAGAATCGGTCAATTAAAATAAAATTGTGACTGTAAATCAATGAAGGACGTAAAATAACAGATAAAATAATTGTTAAATAAATATAGGCGTAAGTGTTCCTGAGCAGACGCAGGTCAACAGTGAGCCATCACACAAGTACAACAACAATGAGCAGTCTCAACAGCCCGAGGCAGAGGACTTCACCGAAAAATATCTTTACTTAATTTTATTTAATATAGTGAAAAGAAATTCCACAAGAATTTTATTTCAACACCTTCCAAAATTAATACCATCAACATTTAAAAAAAAAACGATGAGTTGTTTTCTAAACACCAGCTCTACTCACAAACTCTTGACTCATGGGTTGAACATAAGTGTCATGCAACACACTGGCCCCGACCTCCTCTTCAGCGGCCCCATGCTCCATGACCGATCGCGTTGACGTGGAGGCGCTCACCTCTCCGACGCCAGGCAAGGTAAGCCGAGACGCTTTCCCCACAATACGGGAGTTTTTAATCAACGCGAACGGTCTCAACAACAGTAACAGCAACACTCCGAGCTACACGCGCTAACCGTCCCTCTCTAGCCCCCAGCTAATCTCTGCATCCCTGTTCGCGACTCGGCTAATGCTCCCCGCTGCGTCACTCCGCAGTCTGTCCAAAGTCTTGCTCCGTAGTCTCCTGTCAACCTCTCTCCTTCCCAAATCGCTCTCCCCCGGGCCCGTCCGGCCCGCCGCCTTTTTATCCCCCCTGATGCATGCGTCCCCCCTGATGGGGCCCCCTGCCAGTCTGCCGCAGACCGGTTGAGACCAATGTTGTTTACGCCAAAAGGCCAAGCCGCCTGCCCTCTCTCACCTTTCGATGACCTCCCCCATTGGCCGATCTGCCTATAGCAACAGTGGCACACCCAATCAGACCTGACCTGCGCCCCATCCAATCAAATCGCTGTAACCCGGAGATCGACCCGATTCCACAGCACAAGCGTCGGGATGCATCTAGCCTGGCACGGCACGGGGCTTGGAACCAAAGTAGGATTCTTGCTTTGATGCAAAGGTTTTATCCCTAAAATGTTGTTTGGATCAAAGTATCAAGTGTCTCTCACTGATGATATAACGCGGGGGATCTCGGAGCCAGGAAGCTGAGCGTCGCCTGAGTGCTGAGCTTAGTGTGAGTTTACAGAGCGAGTTTGAGAGTGGAATGCGATCGTCTGGTAGCCAACACATGTGTGCGGGGTATCTGTTGTTTGTCTTTATACATTTTAAATTGTTACAAACAACAAGAACCCCCACTCTGGTTTGTTTACAGTCGATAACACTATGCATCTGCAGAGTTAAGGAATAGGGGAGAGAGGGGACCAACGTCACGTGGGGGACGAGCAGAACCGTCTGCGGGGACTTTTACTGTGGAGGGGGGGACAAAAGCCACTTGTGGTGACGTCGGGTTGGAACTTTCTAGAAGAGCCACGTGGAGGGACGGACAGGGTGGGGGGGACTTTAACGGTAGAAGGGTGACGTCATTTAGAAGGCGCTAGAAGGGGCTGCGGGGATATATAGGCGGGGGGGGTGGAGGGGGGATGAGAGTCGACTGGAGGAACGAGAAGGCCACGCGGGGAGGACGGCTACGCGTGGTCTGCGGGGACAACGACGGGAGATGAAAAGATTTTACGTTTCGAACTTTCGCCGGAGATATGATGAGTGATTCGGAGGTCCATCGAGGAGTGTGGCCGGAGGCCGGAGGGAGGCTGACGGCGAGCTGCGAGGGAGGGGATGAAGAGGCTGACTCGGTCTCCACCGACACCCTATTATCCACCCCGGCCGCGCCTTATCCAGCGCTGAGGCCGGAGCCTCGACCCAGGGGGCGGAGTCCCAGCATGCCGCGGCTAGAGAGACAGAAACGGGAAGCGCTTAGCCCAGGGTCACGACCGGTGCACCACACATCATTGTGCCCTTAGACTCCAGAGTGTGCAGTGGTTCTTAGGACGGGTGTAGGGTAGGAAATCACTCCACATTCAAGGAGTCTGTGCAGCTTTAGCATCCGCGCCTCCTCATAGAAAAAATATCCTACCTGAGGTACTTCTGTTCCTGACGTGGTCATGTAGTCTCTCCCGTACTCTGTTTTCCCCCTTTAAGTAAAGGAAAAATCGTTAGTTTTTACCCATAACACGGTGTGGTGCCAAGCTCCGCGCGGTGCCTGGCTAGGTACACCCAGACATCCACACTCAGCGATTGGGCTGAGCATGGGTCGCTATGTCATGGGGTGAAGGCGGGTGTCGTGCGTGATGAGCGGTGCCGGGCTCCGCGTAGTGCTAGGCTGGGTGCACCTTGCCACACCCAGGGTTTGACTCGGGCCCACTGTGGGTCGAACATGATGGATAGAAAGTAGATCATTAAGCTTGTAAACAGATTTAAAGGCTGGGTCGGGTGCGGATGGTAGAAAAATTGGATGCCCCCTGCGTGTGAGGCGAGTTGCGTAGGCACCAGGGGAGGAATATGAAGGCAGATGCGGACAGCATTGGGGAGAGTCTGTGATGGGACGGGAGGTGCGGATGGTGTTGGCAATGTTGCGAGAATGTCCCGGAATCGGCTGTGCAGCAGCTGACAGTCGGTATTGGAGACCGGATCAGCGTGTTCACCGCAAGTGTACAGGATGCATTTTCATGCAAATTTTGGCGCCTGCTAACCGCGTGGCTGCTTTCCATAGATCTACAGTTTCATCGCACCTCTGAATTCTTGTCTCTGTGAACAAATACCTTCGACATTCAACGGCTTTGTAAATGCAAAACCCACGTACACATGGGGTGAGAACGTACACTCCACACAGATGTTTCCTGTTCCAGAATCATTGTCACAAATAAAATATATCTGAAAATAAGCAAACATCCCAATGATAAAAATGTAATTTCAAATCACTTGATTGGAATTACACTGACATCTTACCGCCCTAGAGATGGCGCGGTGATGCAGTAAGTAGCACTGTCACCTCAGCAAAAGCAACCGGGTTTGATTTCTGACTGCTGCCTTTGTGAAGTTTGCGTGTTCTCCGCGTGTCTGCGTGGGTTTTCGCTGGGGACTCCGGTTTCCTCCCACTGTCCAAAGACACGATGCTGCCGAGGTTAATTAGCCTACTGAATAAATTGCCCCCAGTGTCCTGCAATTTACTGGCGTCACATCGGGGGTACGGCCCCACTTTGCACCCTCTGTCTCCCGAGATAGACTCTGGCCCCCCGCGACCTTATACAGGATTAAGCGGGTATTGATAATGATGATGACCGTCCTTACCGCAACGTCGTGGCATGAACCTCCTTAAGTCTTAAGACTCAGTGAGGTTTTCTTCGATGAGGTGATGCGATATCGGGAGTCTTGAGACAAATTACACGCAATGCAAGATATTAGCAGGATTTAGCATTTTACTGTTGAGTGTCTTCTGGCCGTCTGTAGACAATGAGTGAATAATTGTATCTCTGAGTGAGCAGGTAATGTGGAGAGCAGTGGCGCAGGGATTAGCGCGCTGCATTACAAATTCTCCCGATCTAATCTCATTATCTGAAACCGCTTAATCCTATATAGGGTCACGGTGAGCCGGAGCCTATCCCGGAAACACAGGGCGTAAGGCAGGAATACACCCGACGACGGGACGCCGGTCGATCGCCAGGCATTGCGGGACAATTTTAGTCTGCGAGCCAATCAACCTATCCAGGAGCATGCTTTTGGACTGTGGGAGGAAACCGGAGTACCCGGCGAAAACCCACGCGGACACGAGGAGAGCATGCAAACTCCACACAGAAAGGCACCGGAGCCGAGAGACTCGAACCCGGGACCTTCTTGCTGTGAGGCGTCAGCGCTAACCACTGCGCCACCGCGCAGTGGTTAGCGCGTTCCTGGCAGTGAACACCTGAACCGGTCCTGGGCCTCCTGTATTTGGACTCACCCTGAAATGAATACCTCTTGCCGTATGTACTGATACGCTTTGGGGAAAACAATACTGGCAGGTGTGGTGCTGTGTACACCACAACTCTTGGATTTTCATTCCAGCAGTGATTTGTGATGGCTAACAGCACTTATACCAAGAGTATACTTTGTGTCCGTGTAAGTTGGATTTGGGTGTGTAGTGTGTCTATATTGTGTGTGAGTGTACACTGTATGTAATGTGTCTATTGTGTGTGAATGTACATAGTATGTAATGTCTGTGTATTGTGTGCGAGTGTATGCTGTATGTAATGTGTGTACGCTGCATGTAATGTGTGTTTATATTGTGTGATTGGATGCTGTATGTAATGTGTGTGTGTGTGGGTGTGTAATGTAATTGCGTATCTACAGAATCAATGACATGGATAAGAGACCACCGACCCAGCTTGGTGCTAAAAGGCACCAATGTGACCAGTGTTCATACAGCACGGATCGCACTGGGGACATGAAGAAGCACCAGAGAACACACACTGGTGAGAAGCCCTTCACGTGCACTGTGTGTGGGAAGACATTTACACGATCAGGACATCTTAAGAATCACCAGACAACACACATGGGTGAGAAGCCCTTTGAGTGCACTTTGTGTGGGAAGACATTTACACGGACAGAAAATTTTAAGAGTCACCAGAGAACACACACGGGTGAGAAGCTCTTCAAGTGTAGTGTGTGTGGGAAGACATTTACACAGGTAGGAACTCTTAAGAGTCACCAGAGAACACACACGGGTGAGAACCCCTTCAAGTGCACTGTGTGTGGGAAGACATTTATACGGTCAGGAGGTCTTAAGAGTCACCAGAGAACACACACGGGTGATAAGCCCTTCAAGTGCACTGTGTGTGAAAACGTGTTTTCACACTTAGGAACTCTTAAGAGTCACCAGAGAATACACACGGGTGAGAAGCCATTCAAGTGCACTGTGTGCGCAAAGAAATTTACTCGGTCAGGACGTCTTAAGTATCACCAGAGAACACATAAAGGTGATCCTTCCTTTAAGTGTACTGTGTGTGAGAAGTCGTTTCTATACTCAAGAGATCTTCATATTCACCGAAGGACACATACGGGGGATAAGCCCTATGAGTTTACTATATGCGAGAAGAAATTTGGAATTTTAGAAGCGCCAAACAGGCATGAGAGGAATGGAAAAGAGAAGGTGAAATCGACTGGTGAAAGTCACACTGCTGCAAGGATCCCAGTTTTCATGACTCAAAAACCAGACGATATCCCCAACTTTGAAACATGGCCAGGAGTGCAGGTGAAATGTGAGGAGGTGCAGGTGAAATCTGAAAATCTGAAAGTGGAACGAGAGGAATTGAACGTGAAATGTGAAGATTTGACTCCACGTTCCGACCTCCAGGTCTGTGGAGGTTTTGTGAAACAAGAGGATACTTCAGACACTGAGGAAGAGCGAAGCAATTCCCAGCAGTTTGTGGATGTGGAAGTGTGGGTGGACTTTTTGGACAGAGCACAGTAGGATTGACCAGTATGTATGATCTATTTTCGCAAGTCCCGTTGTAAGGCTGTATTTATAGCAGATGGTTCATGCGTTCGTAATTTCCCAATAGATTGCGTAATGTTATTCCATTGAAAACACATTTTTTTTCGTCTATGCCAAGCATCCATGTGGAGGAAATGGGTTCTTTCTATCAAAGTTGGGGACAGTGTCTTCTTAAATGTGCATAAGCCAATTAAAGTTTCATCAGTTGGGAAGTGATGAATTATGGGTAATCCTGAAATAATCTGAAGAGAGAGGTCGCAGTGTTTGTGTTTCTCCTGAGAGGCGACGAGATAGTGGGAGACTGATCGGACAGTCACCAGAGTAAGGCACAGCCTGGCGGTGGCAGGTGAAGAAGTAGAGGAATTTGATTGGGTCAAGAGCTATAGCGGTGCGGCTGCCTGAATAGGGGTCTTGAGAGTGGTCGGACGTCCAATAATGTAAATAAAATCGTTTTTGTGTCCAGGTAGTGACGTGGAACACTTGGTGGATACCGCATTAAAACATCACTCAGAGTGGTGTGTGAGTGTTAATAATAATTACACTTACAGGGTGCTTTTTATCCGAGGTTCACAAAGCACTGCCCAAAGCTGTGGCGAGAACAGCATGTTAGCAACAACGTCAGAGTAGATCAAGTAAAAGTAAAATAATGACCATAAATCAGTGGACATAAAATAACATACAAATAATTGTTGCAGCAGCTTTACACACGGAGTGACCTCCTTATCTTGCAACAAGTGATCGATTCATCATCATTAAGAGCCTGCGTACAGCCTGGAGTAAAAAATAATGCATGGGCGGTATAGAGCTGCAGTGTTTAAAAAACCGTAGCTCCAGGTGTGTGAGAGAGGGAGCAGAACAATGCCAATACATCTACAGCAAGTGGGAATTAATGATGTTCAAATTAAATGAAACAAGTGTTGGAAAAGGAGACACATGACTACTGATGCAGAAAATAATTTCAAAGTTACAGAAGATAAGTTGGGAAGGATATGATGTTAGGAGGAAATTTTAGAAAAGAACACTGGGAGATTAATTCCCTATACATGCCACAAGAGGGATTTCACGTGACTGAGAGAGAGATACTGAATTTGCAGTCTGTGATATTGACCTCAGTGAAGAGATCCCAACAAATCCACCATCTGTCGAGAGGCTCAGATGAGGCTGTAGCTGACCCTCTGGCCCCAATCTGTGCTGATGGGTGGCCGTTGACTCATCTTCCCTCCAGCGCACCCCTGGTCACACTCGACCTTGCGATGAAACGCCAAGATCGTCTTATATTGGACACAGTTAAGAGCTCAACAAATGGGCAAGTGAAGGAGTTAAAGCCCAAGTGTTACTAATGTGGAGCGTGATCAGCTCTAAGCATGCATAGCAGCACACGAGACCCAGTTGAAAATAAAGCTCATGCCCGTGATCCAGCAAAGTATTTTGATTCGAGCTTTCATTGCAGTAAATCTCATCTCATCTCATTATCTGAAACCGCTTAATCCTATATAGGGTCACGGTGAAGCCGGAGCCTATCCCGGAAACATAGGGCGTAAGGCAGGAATACACCGACGACGGGACGCCGGTCCATCGCCGGGCATTGCGGGACAATTTTAGTCTGCGAGCCAATCAACCTATCCAGGAGCATGCTTTTGGACTGTGGGAGGAAACCGGAGTACCCGGCGAAAACCCACGCGGACACGGGGAGAGCATGCAAACTCCACACAGAAAGGCACCGGAGCCGAGAGACTCGAACCCGGGACCTTCTTGCTGTGAGGCGTCAGCCCTAACCACTGCGCCACCGCGCCGCCCTACATTGCAGTAAATCTCTCATCTTATTGTCAGAACCGCTTATTCCTGTACAGGGTCGCGGTGAGCCAGAGCCTTTCCCGGCAGACAGAGCGCAAGGCAGGGATATGCCCACGATGGGACGCCAGTCCAAACCCGGGCACTGCGGGCAATTTAGTCTGTAAGCCAATTAACCTATGCAGCAGCATGTTTTTTGGACTGTGGGAGGAAACCGGAGTACCCGGCGAAAGCCCATGCGGACACGGGGAGTACATGCAAATTCCACACAGAAAGGCACCCGAGCCGAGATTCGAACCCGGGGCTTCTTGCTGTGAGGCGACAGCGCTACCCAGTGGACCACCGTGCCGCCCTCATTACATTAAATCATAATACCGATACATTTGAACAAGCGAAGTGACCTAAAGAGCAGTACCTGCTCTTTGAAACCACTGCTTGATGATGTGATGAGACCACTGGTTGAGATCATATACGAGACATGCAATGGTGAACGGAAAGCATCATCACTCGCCCCATCTTTCAGGAGAGACGGCCTAGTGACAGTGCTACAGGGAGCAGCGGTGGTTGTCACTAGCATCACTTGGCAAAGATTAAATGACTGCAGGATCCTAAGTTTCAAAGGGATTGAAGTGTATGTGGGTGAACGCTGTCATTATCCTGCTTTGCTTGTGTGATTTAACATAGCTTGGCTTCGCCCAGTGTCTGTGGAGCTATTTATTTTCATCTTTTGCTTTTTATTTATATTACGCTCATTGAAACTCTCCCAACCCCGAACGTTAGTTTCGTATTACTACCGAGTTCAGATTGTTTTTTTTTAGGTAGTATTACTCATGTTTGGAAATAAGAATTTACTGAAATCTGGTTACATATGTGCTGTTGACGTGCATTACTATTGCTAGCTCAACGCCCAAACGTTGTTATCGCACAGACGTTGAAAATAAATGTTTGTGCCTGTGACCCAACTAAGTCTTTTGAGTCGAGCCCTTGTTGCTCTCATCTCATTGTCAGAAACCGCTTAGTCCTGTACAGGGTCGCCGTGAGCCGGAACCTATCCCAACATACACAGGGCGCAAGGCAGGAATATACCCACGATGGGACGCCAGTCCGTCACCCGACACTGCGGGCAATTTAGTCTGCAAGCCAATTAACCTATACAGCAGCATGTTTTTTGGACTATGGGAGGAAACCGGAGTTCCCGGCGAAAACACGCGGACACGGGTAAAACATGCAAACTCCACACAAAGGCACCCGAGCCGAGATCGATCCCGGGACCTTCTTGCTATGAGGTGACAGCGCTACCCACTGGGCCACCGTGCCGCCCTCTTGTTACACAAAATCATAATTTCTTTAAAGTTGAACCAGCAAGACAACACAGGCCTAAGTTGTGACTCATACATTGAAAACCACTGCTCTATACAATGTGTTGTGTATATTCGTATTGCATAAAGCAAGTTTGCTTGTGAGTATGCATCTGTACTCGCTTGACATTCTTAATTCTCGATGATTGCTTCGAAAATTTGCATTTTCAGGATAGCCGTGTCGAGCGCGCCTCCTCTGTACGTGACGTTTCACCTCCTACATTGGAGGTATCTTCAGGCATCCTGTGACTGAGTTATAAATGTCAATGTGCTTGGTGATAACTTTTGTCAAGCCCCCTCCTTCCAGGCTCCTCCTTTCCAGTCACAGGTATCATGTGACTGGAATGTAGGTGACCCAGGAAATGTTGCAGCTTTTCCTTCCCCTGTGTCCACAATGAACATTTCATCAACGTAGTGATAATAGTGAGAAGGTTTCAGTGCAGCTAAGTTTCCGGGGTGAATATCAGTCCATTATTATTTTACCTCTGGTGGACTCCATCACTGGTCCTTTTTTCTGTTGATAAAACCTGACATTCAAATGTATTTCATTAAAGTAAATCCTTTTACCTGTACCTTAATAAAATACATTTTTACTTTCACTATATCTCATCTGCTTTTTTATCATAATGTTCCTATAAAAATGTACTTTAATGTCAACACTCGTTCATTTATGATCAACATTAACTGGCACGGTGATGCAGTGAGTTGGATTGTCGAACCACAGCAAGTAGAACCTGGGTTGCATTTTCAGCAAGGTTATCACCTCTCTGTGTAGACTCATGTTCTCCCCATGTCAGCATGGGATTTCGCCGGTTTCCTCCCGCAGTCCAAACGCCTGCTTCTTCCAAGGTTAATTGGCCTGCTGGCCATAATACGGACTGGCGTCCCATCCAGGGCTATAGCCCTGCCTTGCGCTGAGTGTCTTCCGGGATTGGCTCCGGTGCCCCACGACCATGTACAGGAACGCGCAGGTACTGTGCCTCCCCTCGGTCGACTTAGCCATTAATACAAGGGGGACAAAGGGACAAGGGCGTGGTGCTCGCCACTCCCTAAGTATGCCGTGCCGACCATTGATGCTGTTGCTCTCTATGGAGCTGAGCGGCTCTGTCTCGTCGGGCACTCTGACTCCACTGCCCCTCTCTCTGGTCCTTTTTATCGTCTAATTTACGCCTCATCACGTGGGTTATTCCCTTCTCTGCCGCCCTCGCCCACGCTTCTCATGCTAATTCCTTCTCCTGCGTCGATCTATTGTCCGCCCTACCATGGGTATTCCAAATAATGGCCGAGTCCTCCGTGCTTTCTGTTGAGGTCACGCTTTGTCCTCCCTCGGCTATTCACACTCGTGGTTGCATGACTGGCTTTTGATTTCTGCCTTTTAATAAAGGCCTTTTAATAAAGGCAGTGTCTCCGTGACACCCACTGTCCTTTGTTCTTGTGATCGGCAGTCGGCACCCCTTATCTATTACTCCTCAACCTCCTGGTGAGTCGGCTCTGCTACACCTGGCCTCGTAGCCAATTCCACCAGGGTTGAAACCGTGGGGGGGGCCCTCGTCCCATTATAAAGCCCCCCTGGATGAAAACCACCTTCGAGAGACCCGGGTATAGGGAAACCTTGAACAGTGGCTTCACGCAGTGTGCATCATCGGAGTGGTGAGGATGGGGGACGTTCGTAGCTCGCTGGCCGTGGCGACTCACGAGGGTACATTGTCTCTATAAGTACTGTGTGTGTGAGACTATGATATCGTGTTAATATGGCAGCCAGCATTACACGTCACGAGCCCGAAGGTGCACCTGGCCTGGCACAGGCGCCGTGGTGAGGTCACTACCAAGAGGCGAGCCGCGGTTGTTGCGTAGGTATTGTTAGTGTGTGATTATATAACGTATATATGCCTTGTGTTTAATGTGTATTGTCAGTACAGTGCGTGTAACTAATGTGTTCGAGAATTGTGATGTGTTGTATGTGATTAAAGGTTCTATGCCCTAACATCACGACCCTACCGCATGATAAATTTATATGGGGTTCTTTGTATGTGTGTAAGTACTGCGGTGCACTACGACTTTGATCCCAACGAATGGCTAACATCAATGGCAGAGAATTTCTTCTGAACCGGTCCTGGGTCTCGCTTAGGTTGAATCAGCCCCAAATGAGTATCTGGTGCTGTGAGCATCGCCTATTCTCATAACACTTGTCGTTATGAAGGGATTGTGATATTTTACGACATTGAAGATGTTATCATTATGAATGTTTTAATTGCTTCAGGAGGTTGGACGCAATGCAAAAACGAAGAGTTGTAATTTCTTATTAATACACGAACAAACATCTCATACATTGTGTTTAATGCTATTAATTAAAACGAATTAAAAGTAAAAAAAAACAGGACCCAGTCCTCAACATAAAACCAGAATTCGATAAATGCTTAGTTCCAAAAAAATCGTAAACCACTTAACTAAAGTAATCATAACTGCGTAAAACTACCGACGCTTCAAAGAGCTTAATACAAAAATATATTGTAAACATTTTGTTGTGGATGTGCCGCGTTTATGCCAGTCAGTTCACCAACGCGCAATACAAACTTAGAACATGCGCAGTTCCCACTACTTCCTCTACATCCACCACGAAGTTAAGATAGATTTTATATTACAGCATGAAATACCAAGTAAGCGTACAAGCTCTGAATGCGGGACTCCGACGATACAACAAATGTTCAACCCACGCAAAATATATTAAAACAATGAGATTGAATGCATGAACCTCACCACTGCTAAAATGTCTAACCACCGTGCAAAAATATGGCAAATAACGTCTCTGGAGGGGCTCTATGTAATTCCCCCCAGGCACAGCCCTACCAGCAGACACACCAAGAGCAAAGCAATTGAAGCCACATTTCCGATTCAGCATCTACTATAGCTCATTTTTGCACTGCAATAAACCTTCCTTATATCTGATGCGAGTTAACATACTATTGAATAAGGACATGTAGCGAACCTATGAGCTCATGGAAGATCACAAACCGAAAACAAACGAAGTTACACGGGTTCTCTTTTTTCAAAAATATTGTAGTGAATCAAGTGAGGGTCACAAGATGGAGGTCGAGCCTGAATGTCTTGTACCTCCGGATGGAGCAGCGATCCACATGCAGCTCCACCAGGGTCTCGCTGATGGGCGGCAGGAACAGCATCTCAACGAGCCATCAGCGATAATGACGATCATCACCCCTCTAGTTCACGAATAGGTTGACGAGGACGATGCTCTGGAGCGAGTTCTGTGAAGCCGGCCATGTTCACCCTCTCGACCAGCCTGTGCATCGATTAATGCAGTACACTGCTCTCTCGCACCCCTGCCTACCTGATCAATCGTTTCCAATGTGTGTAGAAGGCGGTTGCTCGAGTCCTCACTCGCACACCCATCCACGATCACATATCCTCAGCACTGATGTCTCTTCACTGGTTACCGGTTAAATATAGGATTGAATTCAAGATCCTCCTCCTCACCTACAAGGCTCTCACCGGCGCTGCTCCGACATACATCCGTGACTACTTAAGGCACCCTCAAAACGACAACTTCGATATTCAATATGGGCTTGCTGCATCTGCCCAGATCGCACCTCCATTTGATGGGTGGCAGAGCCTTCTCGCGCGTTGCTCAGACTCTGGCTAGGATTGTTAATGCGGCTCACTGTTATGCTGGGCTGATTGCTTTCTGTCGACCTGCGTCTGCTCGGGAACATTTAGTTCTTTTTGTGTGCTGAACAATTTTTTTTATCCATTATCTCATCTCATTATCTGAAACCGCTTAATCCTATATAGTGTCACGGTGAAGCCGGAGCCTATCCCGGAAACATAGGGCGTAAGGCAGGAATACACCCGACGACGGGACGCCGGTCCATCGCCGGGCATTGCGGGACAATTTTAGTCTGCGAGCCAATCAACCTATCCAGGAGCATGCTTTTGGACTGTGGGAGGAAACCGGAGTACCCGGCGAAAACCCACGCGGACACGGGGAGAGCATGCAAACTCCACACAGAAAGGCACCGGAGCCGAGAAACTCGAACCCGGGACCTTCTTGCTGTGAGGCGTCAGCGCTAACTCTAAATTATAGCTATTATTTGACTTTCAGTTAACTGTTCTGATGTTGTTGTTGACATGTTCACTCCACATCTCAAATTTTCAAGAAAAACAAATTAAAACGTTATTGTTGCCGATTTGCTGTTCTTAAATCGTTGTTGCTGACATGCTGTTCTCTCCACAGCTATGTGCAGCGCTTTGTGACCATCGTGTGAAAATCGCTCTAGAAGTGCAATTATTATTAACTATTACTTCATAAGTCAGCATAATAGTTGATGAATTTGTTGCTGGCACAGATGAACAAACTAAACTTTAGAAGCTCAATATTCTTAGGTTCATGTCAAGATTAGGGGAAAAGGCTGGACCTTTTTTTTTAAACTATTGGCACGAGCTTGAAGCAACAGTTACTGCCTTTATTGAGCCACCTTAGATCTCATCTCCTTATCTCATCTCATTGTCAGAAACCGCTTAGTCCTGTACAGGGTCGCGGTGAGCTCGAGTCTATCCGGGCAGACAGCGCAAGGCAGAGATATACCTACGATGGGACGCCAGTCCATCACCACCTTAGAGCCACAAGTAGAATTCAAATGTCTACCTAGCTGCCATTGCAAAAATGATAGGTGGTTTGAAGGGGAGGAATATGATGGGGTTTTTTTTTATAGAATAAACGTCTTCAGTTTATTAATATCGCACTGTTACACTTACAGGTTTTATTAGTTTATTGGAAGTAATAGTTATTATTGCGAGGTGCTATTTTGCGTGTCACTGTTTATTTTATGATTATCGTTAGGGTTTCTCTTTCCACTAATTGGTGCTCTGATTTTTATTATTTACCTCGTGATTTATATGGCGTAGTGTTAGTTCGAAGGTTTATTATATCGTAGGAATCCCGCATCCCAGAGCTTTCAAGCTCACTGGATATTTTCTGTTGTAATAATAAACATCTGCAAGCAATGTCCAACCGTTAATGTATTGACTCAAATTCACTTAATACTTAAACAACCAATTATATTGCTAGTCAAAAAAGGCATCCCTACCACTTTGCAAATTGACAACCTTTCACTGCTGCTATGCAGCTATGCAGCAATGCATGCAGGTGTAGGCATCTGCATGATTTTATACTGTATGTAATATTGTAATCAGAGAAGCCTGCAAATAATTTGAACGCCGAGGAGATTGTCTTGAGCTCCAGGTTACACATCTTCACGGACTCTCCCACTGGCACATGTTGTCTCCTACTCTGCTCTGTCCAAAAAGTCAACCCACACCTCTACATCCACAAACCGCTGGGGGTCGCCTCGCTTTTCATTAGAATTTGAATTTGCCTCTTGCTTTACCCTGCATCCATCGACCTGGAGGTCAGGTTCTGGAGTTGAAGCTTCATCGTCACATTTCACTTTCAAGTCGTTAATTTCCACTTTCAGTTCTTCACGCTTTACCTGCACTTCTTCACATTTCACCTGGACGTCTTCAGATATCACCTGTACTGCTGACCATGTTTCAAAACTGGGGTTTTCTTCTAGCTCTTGTTTCATGCGAATTGGAATCTTTGCAACAATGTAACGAGTCAATTTCGCTTTTTTATCCTTGCCAATCTTCTCACTCCTGTTTGGTGCTTCTGAAATTACTAATTCCTTCTCGTACACAGTGCAATCATGGAGCTTCAATCCCGTATGTGTTTTTTGGTAGATATGAATATATCTTGACCGTATGCATCTCTTCCCACACAATGTGCACTTGTAGGGCTTATCGCTCACGTGTGTTCTCTGATGCTTCTTAAGAGTTCCTGAATGTGTGAATGTCTTCACACACATGGTGCACTTGAAGGGCTTCTCACCCGTGTGTGTTCTCTGGTGACTCTTGAGATTTCCCGACTCTGTAAATCTCTTACCACACAATCTGCACTTGTAGGGCTTCTCACCTGTGTGTGTTCTATGGTGCTTCCTAACAGTTTCTGATCGTGAAAAAGTCTTCCCACAAACAGTGCACTTATATGGTTTGTCACCCGTGTGTGTTCTCTGGTGATTTTTAAGAGTTGCTGACTCTGTAAATGTATTTCCACACACAGTGCACTTGAAGGGTTTCTCACCAGTATGTGTTCTCTGGTGATTCTTGAGATTTCCTGAGTGTGTAAATGTCTTCCCACATGTAGTGCACTTGAAGGGCATCTCACCCGTATGTGTTCTCTGGTGCCGCTTCATGTCCGCAGTGCGATCCGTGCAGAATGAACACCGGTCACATTGGTGCCTTTTAGCACCGAGATGCATCGAGCGTCTCTTTTCCATGTGACGATTTCTGTAAATATAAAAACACATTACACACAGTGTACACTCAGACACAATCTACACACATTGAACACAGCATACACTCAAGATACAATATACACACAGCGTACACTCGGACATTATGCATTACATTCAGCGTGCGCGCTGTGGAACGTGATGTTGGATGTCATCAGCAAGAGGACGAGAGCATAATGAGAGATGTAGCATCCGGGTAACTCTCTCCGCCCCTCCCCCACTAACATCATGTCTCGTGCTGATGACGCCACGTGCGGAGCAGAGAACCAGGGAGCGGAGGATCACGTGAGTGTACAGAGTGTGAGTGTGCGGAGCGTGAGTGTGCGGAGCGTGAGTGTGCGGTGCATGAGTGCGCGGAGCGTGAGTGTACAGAGCGAGTGTGAGTGAGCGCGTGTGGAACGCCAGCGTCTGGCAGCCAACACGCATGTGCGGGCATCTGTTGTGTGTCTCTCGGTTTGGTGTCGGGCGGGTAGTGGGGAGCGGTGGCCCAGCGATTAGTGCACTGGGCTATAAACTCGGCCACCCGAATTCATATCCCGCTCACGGCCAACGCCAGTGACGCGTTTCTGAACCAGTCCAGGTCGTCTCCTAGGTCTACTCAGCCTCAAATGAGTACCTAGTGCAATGTGAAAATATTGCCATCAGGTAGACAATGGCGACCGCGCGTGGCGCTGGTCACCTACCCTCTCATGTTCCGTGTCGACCTTCATAGGTGCTCGCTAACGCCACTTGACCCTACAGTCTGTTAGTCTATATGGTGGATAATTGTCTTTGTAGAGCGGGTAACCGCTCCACGTTCCTCCTCACAGAGAGAAAGTTCTACCCGAGAATGTTCGATTCCCTCTTCGGTCGCTTTTCTGTACGGTGTTTGTGTGCTGTCCCCCCTCCTGCTCTGTGTGGGTTTCTTCTAGATTCTCTGTTTTCCCCCTTATAACCAAAGTAAACATCTTCGGCTTAATACGAAGGCCGGCACGGCCTTCGGGGGTGTTTGGCCAGCACCGACGTACTCACCGACTCAGCAACCGACTCACCCATTAACTCACCCACTCACCGTTTGAGCGATTAACGCTTGAACACATTTTAAACAGGTAAACTGAGATCAACTCAACGTGCCTGCCAGGCCGCGCCTGAGTTGAGCCCCACGTGGTTAGCACTTTCTGTTGTCGAACTAAACTTTGCTACCGGACAGTTATGTCTTTCCATCATGCCGTGTACAAACTGATCATCGCCATGAGGACTATATTGGATTATAAGTAATGTGTGTTGAGTAATGGTGCAGTCTGATACTAGAACTTTTTAATTATGAGAATTGCTCGCAAGACCTGCCCCTCCGGAAGAGCCTCGCGCGTTCTAGCCGCGGTGTTTAGCCTCACGGAGGCGATTTCAGGACCTTTGTAGAGGAGGACCCTTGACTGTTAAGACAATTCGTGACGCCCAATTGAAACAAGTGCACTATGTGAGAAAAACATACAGTCATCACATTTTCAGATTCACCAACGTACTCACACGGGTGAGATGCCCTTCAAGTGCACCGTTTCGGAAAGCATGTGCACAGAAACTCTTAATAGGCGCCAGAAAATACAAACGTGTGAGAAGCGCTTCAAGTGCATTGTGTGTGTGAAGGCCTTTACCTACCGAAGGATGTTCGATCCCCACCTGGGTCGCTTTTCTGTGCGGTGTTCATGTTCTCTCCCCGTCTGCGTGGGTTTCCTTAGTGAAGTGACGCGAAACGATGCGCTTTTTTACGTGCGTGTGTTTACACTATATGTAAAGTGTTTGTGTATGTATTGTGTGAGCGTGTACGCTGTATGCAATGTGTGTGTATTGTGTGTATATGGCGTGTGAATGCACACACTATGTAGTGTGTATATATTGTGTGTGAGTGTACGCTGTGTGTAGTGTTTGTATATTGTGTGAGTGTAGGCTGTATGTAATGTATGTCTATATGTTTGCTGTGTACGCTATATAATTTGTGTATATTGTGTTTGAGTATCTCTAGAGGTACCATATTCCACAAATCTCTGGTCTTTGAACTTCTAAGAATGCCAACTGTCGATATTTTTTCATCCATTTCGAGAGACTTGACAGTCAATCTGCCGTCCACGACCTCTTTTTCAGTCTCTCCAGTTATAACCAGATTTCCAATTTCCTCTTTCCGCATAATATGCCCAAGAAACTTCAACTGTCTCCTCCTAATGTAATTCAACATCTTCCTTCGACATCCCATTCTTGACAAAATGTCTTCATTTGAGGTGTGAGTTGTCCAGTATACCTGTAAGATGCGTCGAGAAAACGGCATTTTAATTGCTTCGTTTCTCTTTTCCATGCTTTGGGATTTTCTCAATCATTCTGATGAATACTTTAAAGCTGGTATAATGTAACAATCGAGAACTCTTAGTGTCATCCCCATAGAAATGTTATGATTCATCGATATCTTTTTTCCATTTTGAAAAATCTATCTGTGGTTATCCCTATGCTCCATTTTATTTCATGAACACATTTACCATCTTATGTTATCTAGCTTCCAGTTACTTGAATTTATTTACCTGTTTTAAAATTTCACGACCTATTTTGATGTTGCATACAGTTACACCTTTCATCATTGAAATTACAATGCATTCTATGTTTCTAGAATTGATAGTTAAACACTTCTACTCACTTTAACAAACAACCTTATCCAGAATTTCTTGCAGCTTTCCCTCTAAATCCGATAAGACAACTACATGTGAGTGTACGCTGTATGTAATGTGTGTATATATTGTCTGTGAATGTAGACTTTATGTAATGTATATGCGTGTATATGTATATTGTGACCAGGAAAAGCACCGGGCAGAGATGATATTCAAAGCGAAATACTGAAGGAGGATGGTGCTTTTCTGCAGACTGCCCTGTATGACATCATTAAAACCGTCTGGAGCAGAGGAAGGGTCCCACAATCGGTGTCGTCTCCCTCATACGGATTGTAAAACTACAAGGGCATCTCGCTCCTCAGTGTACCAGGAAAGAGCCTGGCAAGAATCATTCAACATCGCCCTTGCCAGGTACTCTGAGGAGAGGATTGCGGAACCCCAATGTGGTTTCAGCCCGCGACGTTCTTGTGTATACGCCATATATTATGTCCGGTTGCTTTAGTAGTGATGTAGAAAATTCATAATAATAATTGCACTTCTAGAGCGCTTTTCACCTGAGGGTTGTAATGTGTAGCACAAAGCTATGGAGAGAACGGCATGTCAGCAACAACAACAAAATAAGATCGGAAAATCAACAACAATATTTTTTGGGGGGTTTTTTGTTACAAATCTGGGCTGTAGAGAGAATGGCATAACAACAACAACACCAGAGCAGTTCATCTGAAAATCAAATAATAGCTATAATTTAGAGGAGGACTATAAGTAATTGATAAAAATAATTGTTCAACAAACGAAGGGAGGAAAAAGTGTTCCCAAGCAGGTGCAGGTCAGTAGCAAGCCATCATCCTGGCATTGCAACAGTAAGCTGCATCAACATTCCAGGCCAGAGAATTTGATAGCCTTATGGAACAAGTGAGTCTTAAGACGAGATTTGAAGATGCCAAGGGACACAGCTGACCGAATCTCCAATGGAGGGGCGTTCCAGAGTCTGGGAGCAGCACGCAAGAAGGCTCTGTTACCCATTGAATAGGGGTGCAATCTGGGCACATGCAGCAAGCTCGTATTGGAGGATCGCAGTTGTTTTGTTGAGGTTGTCTGAAGTAGGTCAAGGATGTATGTCGAAGCAGCGCCAGTGAGAGCCATGTAGATGAGAAGGAGGATCTTGATTTCAATCCTTAATTTAACTGGTAACCAGTGGAGAGACATCAGTACTGGGGATATGTGATCGTGGATTGGTGTGCGAGTGAGGAATCTAGCAGCTGCATTCTGCACACGTTGAAGATGATTGATCAGGTAGGCAGGGATGCCAGGGAGTAGTGCATTGCAATAATCGATTCGTGAAGAGATGACGATATGTATGAGCTTCTCGGCATTGGAGGATAACAGGATGTTCGGCAGTCTGACGATGTTTCTGAGATGGAAATAGGCTCCCTTCGTCACGTTGATGTGTGTCTCAAAGCTGAGTGAGGAATCAAAAGTCACTGCTAGCATCTGGATTGCCTTAGCAATTTCAGTAGTCTGGTCATCAAGCACCAATTGGATGGGTTAAGCCTTTCACAATTAGTGCGAGTTTCCCACAAGCAAAACTTCTGTTTTGTTGCCATTTAGTTTTATGAAATTTGAATTGAGCCAGGCCTTCACAGCTGACAGTGAGGACGACATGCAAAGACCAGTAACATGGTGAATAAACTGCAAGTCCACACGGTGGCCATGGAAACGAGCTTTCTGATGGAGTGCAGAGTCCAGCGATTGAGCCTGATTCAACCTGAGAAAATTATCTTGATGGTGCCATATCTCTGTTAGGTCGATCAGGTCCAGCCTGTTGTCCAAGACTTTTCCGGTGTTCAGAGAGCGCACAGGTGTTGTCTGCAAGCAACGCCAAGCTGCAAAATAGCTGTTTCACCGGCAGCCGATATGTTGGATTTAATACAGGTATGGGGTTAAGGGCATCGTTTAAGGACTGATTAAATGCATTTTGTTTCCAGCACCACGATGGATGTAATGAGGGCGGCGGGATATCGCTAGCTGTTCATAAATGGCATGAAGTTTGTGGTTAGAAAGTAATGATTCAGGACGAAGATTTAGGAGAGCCTCACGTATATAAGTGATCATGATGAATAGGGGCTGGAGCCTACCGCGAAAGACAGGCGATGCAAGGCAGGGCCACACCCAGGATGTGACGCCAACATCACGGGGCACCTCCCTGGGGACAATTTACTTAGCAGACCAATTATCCAAGTATGTGTGGCGTGCCTACAGTACACGTGCATGTGGCGTGCCTACAGTACACATGCATGTGGCGTGCCTACACAACAGAACCTGCATCTTGGCTTTATGACCTGGTCAAGGCCTACGATACCATCAGAAGGCTAGGGCTGTGGTTTGTTCTTCGTGCATTTTGAGATCTCTGACACTCTTCTCACTATCTTGTATCTCGGCGGGGGAACCCTCCAAGGGAGTCGACCTCAGTCGTAATCCCTGCCAGACACTCGGGGGTTGACTTGCACGTGCGGCCATGTGGCGCCGGCTTCCAGAGCTTCGGCGGTATAACGGTTTCACCGTCACTCAGCGATGCACTCACCCAGCCAGCAACAGATGAGCAGAGGCCTTCTGGATTTTTTCACAATGCTTTATTCTTACAGTAACATACGGCCGGGGTAGCAGCCCACAACGAACTCTTGGCTCGTCCGCGTCACGCCACAGGACACACGTTGGTCACGCGCCGGTTGACCAATCTCCGTGAGTGCACGCACTGTCACCACCATCGCCCTCGTCGCCGACCAATCCCAGTGAGTGCACGCGCTGTAGTTGTTTACCAGCCCGCGGATTGACCCCTACTTACCCCTGGTGCATCACTCTGACAACCTCGCGCGCGCACCCGTAACGCGCTTGGTCGGTCATGCACGAGGCTGGACACCACACACCCCCCCCTCGGCGGAGAAAGCAACCAGACTCGCGCCGTGCCACAGCCTGGCACACGCTAGGGACTCACGACACTCGCACTCTGATGACGACTCACCCAGTGGGGGGGGGGGTACACATGCTGCTAACATACACACTCGTCATCCTCTCTCTCAAACACCATACTCTCTTCCAGTACACACCACAGCACCCTCTTCAGCACACATCACGGAACTCTCTCCAGTACCCACCACGGTACTCCATCCGGTACACACTATGGTACTCTCTCTCGGTACACACCATGGCATCCTCTTCGTATACACCACGGTACTTCGGTACACACCACGGCACTCTCCTCGGTACACACCATGGTACTCTCTCCAGTACGCCCTACGGATTCCCTCTTCAATACACACCACGGTACTCTCTCCGGTACACACCACGGTGCCTTCTTCGATACACACACAGTACTCTGTCCGGTACACACCACAGCACTCTGTCCGGTATACACCACAGCACTCTCTCCGGCACATACCACAGTACTCACTCACTTTTCCCACTTGGGAACACCCGACATTACACGACGTCTTACACAAACCAGTGGGGTACTCTGTCTAACACACACACTGAGGGATAATGCAATATCACAACAACACACACTGAGGTACAACAAACATCGAGGGACAACACATCACGACAACGATATCTACTCAAACCAGTCGGGCACTCGGTCTAACACACTGAGATGCAACACAATATCACGACAACATAGTGAGGAACAACATACACTGAGGAAAAACACACACTGAGGGACAACACAACATCACGACAACGACATCTACTCAAACCAGTGGGGTACTCGGTCTAACACACACTGAGGAACAACACACACTGAGGAACCACACTGAGGAACACACAATCTGCACACTTGCCACCAGCTCCGATGGTTCCCGCGCAGCTCCCGCCTCCGCCGTCACTTCTTTATGGGATTCGACAAGCTGGGAACCCTCGACAAGAGGCCCCCCCCCGGCTCCAGTGTCGATAAGGCGCTACCGCATCGGTAGCTCCACGTCGCAGACGGCTCTCAGTGGCCTCTGCTTTTGCCGTCACTTCTGGGGTTCGACGAGCCAGGAGCCCTCGAAAAGAGAACCCCCCCCTCTGGCTCCAGTGCCGACGAGGACGCTACCGCTCCGGTAGCTCCCAGTCGCAGACGGCTCTCACCCAGGTCAGGGAACCACCCCTAATGGTCGCTCATGAATGCAATCTCCGCTGCTCGGAGCAGTGGGGCGCACAGCCCAGCAAGTCGCTGGGCTGTGTTGGCGAGGTGCGACACACACTCCCCGTCGCCTCCGCTGTGTCGCTGTCCGCTGCTCTCCGTTGCTGCGCTCCGTGGTTCTTGCCACGCCGCCAGTAGTGGTGTGCCGTCACCTCCGCCGCGCGGGCAATGGCGCCGTCCAAAACCGCTTCACGGCGTGCCGCACCAGCACCGCAGCCGCCGCTGGTGGATTCCTCAGCCCCGCTCGCCATGCTAGTGGACTCCTCACCCAGCTCGCTGGCTCCTCACCCCGCTTGCTGGCTCCCTTTCCGGCTGCCTCACACCGATGCAGGTACCCCCGCTGCAGTCGCCGCCAATAGTCGCTACAGTCTCAGCAGCGCAGTCGCTCTCTCACCCTCTCCCGCCGTCGCACTGCAGTCTCCGTGGCGTGGTCGCTGTTCCATTCTCTCCAGCCGCCGCATACCGAGTCGGACCCCACTTGCTGTAGTCTTCGACATGAGTCCGCATCTCAAATTCTGACACCAAACTATGGTGTCTCGGCGGGGAACCCTCCAAGAGAGTCGACCTCAGTCGTAATCCCTGCCAGACACCCGGGGGTTGACTTGCGCATACGACCATGTGGCACCGGCTTCCAGAGCTTCAGCAGCGGCATAACGGTTTCACCATCACTCAGCGATGCACTCACCCAGCCAGCGAGAGATAAGCAGAGGCCTTCTGGATCTTTTCAATGCTTTATTCCAACAGCAACATACGGCCGGGGTAGCAGCCCACAACGAACTCCCACCCCCCCTCCCCTACACATTAGCGCTCCCTACATCATGGCGCTGCTTCCTCAACAGCTCCCAGGCGAGGTCCCCTAGTGCTTGAGCGTCCGCATATATCACTTTCCTGGCTTCTCTACATCACGCCACAGGACGCGCCGATCACGTGCCGGTCGATCAATCCCCATGAGTGTACGCGCTGTCGCCCCCTTCGCCAACCAATCCCAGTGAGTGCACACACTGTAGTTGTTTACCAGCCCGCGGGTTGACCCCTAGTTACCCCTAGTGCGTCACCCTGGCATCCTCTCGCGCACACACCCGTAACACGCCTGGTCAGTCACGCGCAAGGCTGTGCACCACAACTATCATTAAGGACCTTCTTGATGGTGGACACGCCGGAGTAAAGCTACGTGGTCAGAAGTGAGAGCCATTCCCTGTTCACCTGGATGTACGACAGGGGTGCCCTCTGGCTCCTACATTAATCAACATCTTTTTTGACCACGTAGTTCGAGAGGCTTTCCGTGGATGTACTGATAGAATGTCCTGGTACAGATACAATGGGAGGATGATCAATGCCCGGATGCAGTCATGGGATGACTCCCTATTGGCCAACCATGTTATCTATGCCGAAGATTTGGTGATTGTTGCTCATTGAGGAGTTCAGGGGTCTGCTGTTTAACCTGGAGCGCTCCACAAAGAGGTGGGGATCTTACAATAAGTCCTACCAAAACCAAGCACCTGTCCGGGGTTTTTGTACCACCGAATACCTCACCCCCTCAACTCTCCATGAGTGGTGGGGCAGTTGTGGAGAGAGTGGTAAAGTTTACATACCCAGGCAGTGTGCTTATGGTCTGTTCCGGTTTGGCAGCAGAGGTCTTGCTCTGAATTAGTCGGGCAGCAATCTAGTTTCATTGGCTACATAACCCTGTGGAAACTGCCTGGCCTGAAGCTCCACTTAAAGCTTCGGGTCTCCTCAGCTGCAGTCATGCTCTCTCTTCTCTATGCTTGTGAAATGTGTACCCCCCCTGGTGGAAAATCTGCACCGATTAGAAATTTTACGGCTGGCCTGCATACAATCCATCATGGATTTCACCAAGTTGGATTGTGTGAGGAGGTCACAAATTCGTGAAAGATCTGGACAAAGTACCATTTGTGAGCTCTTCTGGCAGGCAAGGCTGCGGTGGCTGGGTCATGTAGCCCGCATGCCCAAGCATTTACTATTTGGCCTGATAGAAGGTGCTTGTGACGCTACGGCCTTGACTCCGGGAATGTGACGGCTTACAGCGGCAACACCACGGCGAGGATCAGCATTCACTCCGCGATAGATCAGCCAGCGACCACGGATGAGCAGAGACTTCTTGATTTTCGATGCTTTATTACCAGCAACACACGGCCGGAGTAGCGGCCTACAACGAACTCCTACATCGTGACGCCGTCTCCTCTTTACAATTCCCCCCGGAGACTCTAACCCGTGCTCCTTATAACCCCGCGGTGGCTCGTTGGTCAATCATTAATCTTATGCATCGTCACATCACGAGGCGCCACATGACGATGGAAAGCTGAGTCACCATATCACGAGACACCACGAGACACTGCATGACGAGACAAGAAAGCTGATGTCCCCCCCCCCTATTCCTTAACTCTGCAGGCTTAACGGGCATGGCACTGGTTAGAGAACAGATGGACTAATGTGGCACAGGAGGACCTGGAGCTGAGTGGGACTAGCAGAAGACTGGTACCAGTGGTGTCAAGATCGACTTCTGTGGAAGAGGATCGTGAAGGACACTACGTGGCAGTTTGAGGCAGTTACAACAGAGGGTGGAGGAGCAACGCTCACAACAACGAGCGACTAAAACACAGCAAGTTGACACAGTAGGGAGTATAAGTGGTGCGTCTGCCAGTCATATCAGTCAGGCAACCCTACACTTCCTGTCGGTGAGCCTTCGGCACTTAACGTGGCTTCAAGGTGCATCAGGCCTGGCACGTCATGGCGAATGGTGGTTGTGTTGTGTGTATATATTATGTGAGTGTGCTGTATGTTAAGCGTGTAGATTGTGTGAGTACACTATTGTGTGGATGTCTAAAATATGATTGTACGCTGGCTCTTGGCTCTCGCGTGACGTCATCAGCACGAGACGCGCTGAGGGAGGGGCGGCGAGAGTTACCCGGATGTCTCCCCCCTCCCCCACAGCGCGTCTCGTGCTGATGACGTCACGCCGAGCGCGAAGAACCAGGGAGCGGAGAATCGCGTGAGAATACAGAGTGTGAGTGTACAGTGTGTGAGTATACTGTGAGTGTACAGAGTGTGTGTACAGAGTGTAGAGAGTGAGTGTACAGAGTGTAGAGAGTGAGTACAGAGTGTGAGTACAGAGTGTAGAGAGTGTGTACAGAGTGTAGAGAGTGTGTGTACAGAGTGAGTGTACAGAGTGTGAGTATACAGAGTGTGTGTGTGTACAGAGGGTGAGAGTACAGAGCGAGTGTGAGTGCACAGCGTGAGTGTACAAAGCGAGTGTGAGTGGGACGTGAGCGTCTAGCATCCAACTCGCGTGTGCGGGTAATCTATTGTCTGGGTGCGGGGCGGGTAACCGCTCCACGTTCAGGGAGTTCTGTGCAGCGGTGACATCCGCGCTTCCTCACTCAGAAGGTCGTACACGAGGATGTTCGATTCCCTTTCTGTGCGGTGTTCGTGTTCTCGCCCCTGAGGCTGAGACATTACACGCAACTCAAAATAACAGTAGGGTTCAGCATTGACAGTTGAGTGTCTGCTGGCTGTCTGTAGACATTGAGTGATTTATTGTGTCTGTGTGACAGAATAATGTGGCGAGCAGTGGCACAGCGAATACGACACTGCACTACAAATTCACCAGAGGTTGATTCCCATTCTGACCAACGTCCCTGGTCGGTATTGAACACATGAACCAGCTCTGGGCCTCCCACGGGTCGACTCAACCTGAAATGAGTGCCTCTTACCGTGTGTAAACGTAAGATTTGGGGAGACAGACAACCAGGTGTGGGGCTGTCTAAACCACAACCCTTGAGTGCTATTCCAGCATTAATAGTTGGTGGCTAACCACTTGCACCAAGAGTATATTTTGTGTCTGTGTACTTTGTGTTTGAGTGCGTAGTATGTGTGTATGTATATTGTGAGTGAGTGTACACTGAGTGTAATGTGCGTGGTTTTTTGCGTGTTTATGTTAACTTTATGTGAAGTGTGTGTATATATTTTGAGTGTACGCTGTATGCAATGTGTGTGTATATATGGTGCGTTGCCACTATGTAGTGTGTGTGTGTTTATATATATGAGTGAGTGTGCACTGTGTGTAGTGGGTGTATATATTGTGTGTGAGTCTAGGCTTGTAAGTAAAATAATGTATATTGTCTGTGAGTATACGATGTGTGTAATGTGTGGTATTGTGTGTAAATGCACGCTGTATGTAATGTGTGTATATTGTGTAAGTTTACACTACATAATAATGTGTGTTTATATTGTGTGTGAGTGTACGCTGTATTGTAATGTATGTGTATATGTTTTTGTATTAGTGTACGTTGTATGTAATGTGTGAGTGTGTGTATATATATATATATATAGTCTGTGAGTGTGTGTAGGTACTATATCCCACAGGACGTTAGTGACAATGGTCTTTCAAAAATTTCTGCTCTTTGAACGACTAAAAATGTCAACTGTCGATGTGTTCGTCCATTTCGAGAGACTCTTGATAAAAGTCAATCTCTGTTGGCCACAATCTCTCTTTCCTTCAAAATTTCCAGTTATAACCAGATTTCTAATTTCCTCTTTCCACATAATATGCCCAAGAGAGTTCAACTGTCTCCTCCTAATATAATTCAACATATTTCTTCTACATCCCATTCTTAACAAAATTTCATTATTTGAGGTGTGATTTGTCCAGGATACCGTGAATATGCATCCAAAGAAGCACATTTCAGCTGCTTCATTGCTCTTTTCCATGCTTGGTGATATTCTACAACATTCTGATGCATACTTGAAAACTGGTATAATGTAACAATCTATAACTGTTAGTGTCATCCCCATAGAAATTGTGTTATTACTCATCAGTATCTTCTTTAATTTTGAAAAAGCTATCTTTGGCCATCCCAATCCTCCATTTTATTTCATGATCATATTTACCATCTGATGTTATCCAGCTTCCCAAATACTTGAGAGTATTTACCTGTTTAAAATTTTCATGACCTAATTTGATGTTGCCTACAGGTACACTTTTTTTCTTTGAAATTACCACGTATTCTATTTTCCTAGGATTTATAGTTAAACGCTTCTCCGTTTTACAAATTACCTTATCCAGAATTTCTTTGCAGCTTCCTCTCTGAATCCGATAAATATATAAAAACTACGTACAAGTGCACACTGTGTGTAATGTGTGTGTGTATATTGTCTGTGAATGTACACTATATAATGTGTGTGTATTGTGTATGAGTGAGTGTATGCTGTATGTTGCTGGCAAAACAACCCCCCTCCTCCCCGTGGTGCTCGTCAGTAACACGAGTGGCTGCTCTCATAGCCTCTACCAGGGTGGCTCTAGACATGTGCGTGGGGCTGGTAACACCCCCACCTTCAACCTGACTACGAAATGAACAGAAAGTGAAACTCAAGCTTATTCCAGAGGCCCCAAGGGGACAGGCATTCATGACGTCTCATGGCCAAACCCCATTTAGTGGAACCAAGAGACTGGGTACCCATCCTCGGGGTTTCTCCAGAAAAAAAAAGCCGCTATGTGTGGCCACATGGAATGTTCAAACGCCCGTTGTGGAGGAGAAGTTGCCACTCCTCTGTCTGGAGCTGAACCGGTAACACCTGGACCTCTGTGGGATACAGGATGTCCAGTGGACTGATTCTGGCTCCAGGCATCTACAGCCGTGGACAATCCTCCACTCGGGACAGGAACTTGCCAAGCAACAAGGAGTGACTCTTCTTGTAATTTAAATAATGAAGGGGACGTGAGAGTGTGGTGGTGAGGTGGGGAAACCTGTGAGTCCCAGGCTAGTGTGGGCTCACCTCCCTATAAATGGAAAGCGATGGCGACGGATGGTGGTGGTAGTGGCGGCTTAATGCCCCCACTGAAGATGGCCATCAGTGGAGAGATGCAGATGCTGTCTATGACCACCTATCTCAGGTGTTGGCTAAAGTGACTGCTTGGGATAGAGTCATGCTGCTGGGTGACTTTAATGCCTGATTGGGTCATGATGCACACATCTGGGCTGAAGTGATTAGAAAGCATGGGCCAGATCAACTCAACAACAAAAGTAGGAGGCTACTGAACTTTGGTGTAGCCCATGGACTCGTAATCACCAGCACGCTGTTTCGTCATCAGCTCATCCACGCAACATCAAGGATGCATGCCGGGTCCCAGCAAGAACATCTGCTGGACTACATAGTGTCAGAGCAGCAGATACCGGCCCATGTCCTTGACACCAGGACCTACCGAGGAGCTGATCTGACCTCTGACCATTGGCTTGTCATCTCCAAGGTCTGCCTACCATTCTTCCACGGCAGTGATGGGCATCCACCAAGGACCCCATTTAAACTCACATTGGCTTGGTGTTGGCTAGCTAATGCAAGCTATAAGAATTTCATCATCATTTGCAGCTGAGACTGACATCGTCAGCTTATGGCTGTGGCTCATGCAGATGGAATGGCTGCACTGGGTACAAAGTCCAGACCTCCCCAGAAACCCTGGCTGACAGGAGATGTTCAAGTTGCCTAGAGAAAATGGCAGGCCCACTCTCACCGTTTGCAACATCCCTTGCCCGAGAATAAGGAGGCTTAGTGCAGCCTTCGCTCGGAGGTTCGGAAAGCTGTGCAGTGTTGCAAGGATGAGTCGTGGTCGCGGACTGCTGAGAAGATGGAGTCTGCCTCAGTAGCCGATTATCAAAAATCACTTTTTCATTCTGTCAAAAGTTTGACTTTTAATGCTGCACTGATTACCCTTCTTAAAGGAGAAAATGGTGATCTGATCTCCAACCCCCAGGAACAAGTCCGCAGATTTGCAGAGCATTTCTGTAAGGTCTTGGGGGAGGGGAACCCTCCCAGCTTCGATAACAACATGGTACAACATGGGGGTGACCTTGCTGGAGCTGCGGTACCTCAGGTACCTCAGAAGAAATAGCCACACCCTGTGAGTGGCTGACGGAGGTGCGATCTATATGCTTGTCTGCAGATTGCCCTAAATCACATCATTTAAACCGTCTGGAGCACAGGAAAGGTCCCGCAGGAATGGAAGGATGCCCCAGTGGCCCCCTACTCTTAAAGAAGGGGGACTGCACCGATTGTAGTAATTACAGGAGCATCTCACTCCTAAGTGTGCCGGGAAAAGTCCTGACCAGGATCATTCAACATCGCCTTGCCAGGCACGCTGAAGAGAGGCTTGCAGATAACAATGTAGTTTCAGGCCGGGATGGTCTTGCACAGATGCCAAAGTCTCTGTTCAGCTGCTACAGGAGAGGTGTAGGTAATTCTAATAAACTGCATCTCTGCTTTATTGACCTGGTCAAGGCCTAGGATAGCATCAGTAGGCTAGGGCTCTGGGTTGTTCTTCGTGCTTTCAGAATGCCTGACACTGTCACGATCATTAAGGACCTTCATGATGGTGGACATGCCCGGGTAAAGTTATATGGTCAGGAGTCCGAACCATTACCTTTTCACATTAGCGTGCGACAGGGATGCCCTCTGGCTTTTGCATTATTCAACATCTTTTTTGACCAAGTAATTCGAGAAGCTTTCCATGGATGTACTAGTGGAATTTCCTTCTGGTACAAATACAATGGGAGATTGATGGATGCCCAGTGCGATCAGGGGATGGCTCCCTATTGGCCAACCTTGTTATCTATGCCGATGATTTGGTGATTGCTGCTCATTCTGAGGAGTTGGGAGATCTGCTGTTGAACCTGGAGCAATCCACAAAGAGGTGTGGTCTTACCATCATTCCCACAAAAACTAAGCACCTGTCTTGGTAGTTTGTACCACCGAATACTCCACCCCCTCAGTTCTCAATGAGTAGTGGAGAAGTTTTGGAGAGAGGGGAGAAGTTTTCATACCTAGACAGTGTGCTTATGACCTATTCCGGTTTAGCAGCGGAGGTCTTGCTCTGAATCAGTCGGCCGGCATTATCATTTCATTGGCTATGTTACGATGTGTGGAAGCTCCCTGGCCTGTTGCTCCACTTAAAGCTTCGGGTCTTCCCAGCTGCAGTCATGCTCTGTCTTCTCTATGCTTGTGAAACTTGGACCCACCTGGTGGAACATCTGTGCGGCTTAGAAATTTTCCGGATAGCCTACATACAATCCATCCTGGATTTCACCAGGTTTGATTGTGTGAGGAGGTCACATTCTTGAAATATCTGGACATTGTACCATTTGTGAGCTCTTCCGGCAGGCTAGGCTGCGGTTGCTGGGTCATGTAGCCCGCATGCCCAAGCATTTACTCTTAGGCCTGATAGAAGGGGCTAAACGGGCATGGCACGGGTTAGAGAACAGATGGACTGATGTGGCACAGGAATGCCTGAAGCTTAGTGGACTTGCTGAAGACTGGTACTAGTGGTGTCAAGATCGACCTCTGTGGAGGAGGATCGTGATGAATGCTACAGGACAGTTGGAGGCAGTTGCCCTCCAACAACAACAGAGGGCTCACAGCAACGGTGGCTTAAGCAACAGAAAGTTGGCACAGGAGGGCGCAAGATGATACATCTGCCTTTTTTCTCACTCGGGTATCCTATAACACCTGGGTCCATCTTTATACAGTATGTCAAATATTATTGTCCTTCTGGACCTACGTGCTGCGATTGATACTATTGAGCACCCTACGTTACTTGAGCGAATGGAGAGTATAAGGTCTGGCTGTGCCCTGCTTTGGCTGAGCTTCTACCTGTCCAACCAGCAGCAGATCGTCAGCCTCAGAGGATATAACTCAGAGATACATCCTATTTTGTTTGGAGTGCCGCAGGGTTCAGTCCTCGGCCCACTTTTCAGCATCTGCATACAGCCACTTGGCCATATCCTCCGCGGCCTCAATCTAAGCTACCATTGCTGTGCCAATGACATCCAAATCTATAGCCATGCAAAGACATCCATCAATGCGTCTGTTCTTTGTATGTCATCCTCACTGTCAACTGTGAAGGCTTGGCTCAATTCAAATTTCCTAAAACTAAATGGTAACAAAACAGAAGTTTTGCTTGTCGGAACCTACACTAATTTGTCAAATGCTGAACCCATCCAATTGGTGCTTGACGATCAGACTTGCTAATGCAATCCGAACTCTAGGAGTGACTCTTGATTCCTCACTCAGCTTTGCAACACACATCAATAAGGTGACGAAGGTAGCCTATTTCCATCTCATAAACATCGCCAGACTCCCCAACTCCCTGTTACCCTCCGATGCTGAGAAGCTCATACACATCGTCATCTCCTCACGAATCGATTACTGCAATGCACTACTTCCTGGCATCCCTACCTACCTGATCAATCTCTCTATTGTGTGCAGAATGCAGCTGCTAGAGTCCTCACTCACTCACCCATCCGTAATCATATATACCGAGTACTGATGCCTCTCCACTGGTTACTGGTTAAATACAGGTTTGAATTCAAGATCCTCCTCCTCACCAACAATGCTCTAACTGGCACTCCTCCGACATACATTTGTAACATTCTTAAGGCACCCTCCTCAACACAACAACTTCAATCCTCCAATACGGGCTTGATGGATTTGCTCAGATTGCACCTATATTTGATGGATGACAGCCTTTTCGCGAGCTGCTCTCAGATTCTGGAATGCCCTTCAATTGGAGATTTGGTCAGCTGAGTCCCTGGGCATCTTCAAATCTCGTTTCAAGACTCACTTGTTCTGTAAGGCTTTGAAGTCCTCTGGCTAGGACTATTGATGTGGCTCACTATTGTCCTGCTTTTGTTTAACAATTCAGTTTATTGCTTATTTTATGTCCTCTAAATTATAGCCGTTATTTGATTTTGAGTTGAACTGCTTTGATGATGTTGTTGACATGCTGTTCTGTCCACAGCTCTGATTTCTACCAAAAGCCAAAAATCATATTTTTGATTTGCCATTCATATGTCGTTGTTTTTAGTGATATGCCATTCTCTCCACAGCTTGGTGCTGCGGTTTGTGACCCCCGAGTGAAAAGCGCTCTCGAAGTGCAAATATTATTATTATTATACCTCTTGTCCGCGAGCCTTTGACACTTCACGTGCCCTCAAGGTACGTATGGCCTTGCACAGGCACCTTGGTGACGTCACCACCACTAAGTGACAAATGCGGTTCTTGTTGCTGTGCGTAATGTGTGTTTTTATTGTATGTGAAGATACGCTGTATGTAAAGTGTGTGTGTGTATATATATTGTGTGAGTACACTAATGTGTGTATATATTATTTGAGTGTTTGCTCTATGTAATGTATGTATAGTGTGTGATTTTGAGTGCACTGTAATGTGCGTATTTATTGCATGTCAGTGTATGATGGACACAACGTGTGTGTGTGTGTGTGTGTATTGTGCGTGTGAGTGTACGCTGTATGTAATGTATGAGTATATTGTGTGGTTATACGCTATATGTAATGTTTGTGTATATATTGTGTGAGTTTATGCTGTATGTAATGTGTGTGAGTGCATTCTGTGTGTAATGTTTGTGTGTATGTTATGTGTGAATATACACTATGTAATGTGTATGTATATTGTTTGTGAGTGTACGCTGTATGCAATGTGTGTGTATTTTGCGAGTGTTTGCTGTGTATAAATTGTGTGTGAGTATACACTGTTATAATGTGTGTGTACATTGTGTGAGTGTACGCTATATGTAATGTGTGTGTGTATCTATCGTATGTGCGTGTACACTGTGTAATGTGTGTGTGCTTTGTATATAATATGTGTCTGTTGTTTGTAATGTGTATTTCTGTAGAATCAGTCACATGGAGAAAAGAACCTTAACACAGATTTGTAGTAAAAGGTACCAATGTGACCAGTGTTCATACAGCACGGATCACAATGGAAGCATGAAGCGCCACAAAAGATTACATGCCGGTGAGAAGCCCTTCAAGTGCACTGTGTGTGGAAAGGCATTTACACAATCAGGAACTCTTAAGAATCATCAGAGAACACACACAGGTGAGAAGCCCTTCAAGTGCACTGTCTGTGGGAAAGCATTTGCACAGTCAGCACATCTTCATATTCACCAAAGAACACACACGGGTGAGAAGCCCTTTAAGTGCACGACGTGTGGGAAGAGATTTACAGAGTCAGGAACTCTTAAGAATCACCAGAGAACACACACGGGTGAGAAACCCTTCATGTGCACTGTGTGTGAGAAGACATTTACAGAGTCAGGGCAACTTAAGACGCACCAGAGAACACATACGGGTGAGAAGCCTTTTATGTGCACTGTGTGTGGGAAGACATTTACAGAATCAGGACAACTTAAGACACACCAGAGAACACACACGGGTGAGAAGCCCTTCAACTGCACTGTGTGTGGGAGGACATTTACGTTGTCAGGAAATCTTAAGAAGCACCAGAGAACACACACGGGTGAGAAGCCCTTCATGTGCACTAAATGTGGGAAAACCTTTACAGAGTCAGGACAGGTTAAGAGGCACCAGAGAACACATACTGAAGATAAGCTTTTTAAATGTACTGCGAGTGGGAAGGCATCTATAACTTCAAGAGACCTTCATATCCACCAAAGAACACATATGGAAAATCAGCCCGATGAGGGTACTGTGCACATGAAGCAATTAGCAATTTTAGAAGTGCCAAACAGGAGTGTGAAGATCAGCAAGCAGAAGAAGGTGAAATCGACTCTTAAGAGTCAAACTGTTGAAAATGTTTCAACTCTCATGAAACAAGAGCCAGAAGAAAACCCCAGCTTTGAAACTTGTGCAGGAGTGCAAGTGAAATGTGAAGTGAAGGTGGAACATGAGGAATTTAAAGTGAATTGTGAAGATTAAGATTTGGCTCCAGGACCTGACCTCCAGCTCGATAGTGGCCGCGTGAAGCTGAAGGGTAATTCAGATGCTAAGGAAGAGTGAGGCCACGCCAGGAGCTTGTAGATGTGGTGGTGTGGGTAGAATATTTGGACTGAGCAGAGTAGGAGGGGCCAGGACGTGTTAGTGGAGTCTGAGAAGATGCGTAACCTGAAGTTCGAGACAATGAAGACTCGTTAGTATTCAGCTTATCTTACAGGCTTCTGTTATTACAAGAATGCATGCAGGTGTAAATGTCATGCAGCTTTGATATACCCCATGCGACTTCTGTGCAACAGTAAAATATTGTCAATGTGAAAAGTAGTAGGGCTGCCTTGATTGATAATTGAGCATAACACCGTGTTCATCAAGTATTAAGTGATTTTGAGTTAAGTTAACTGTTGGACATTGCTAGCAAACTGCCCATCAGGCATGGTTATGTCATTCTGGTGTCCTGCAGTCAGAAGGATAATAATTGTAATTATGGTAACATTATTCACTTGGCTGTGGTTTGTTGCCGAATTTGTTATAAAAAAAACACGAAATATACGATTGCTTTCCCAAGCTGTGTTTTTCAAAATAGCTGTCTCAAGCACGCTCCTCTCCGTTGTGACATTTTCACCTTCTACGTTGGGGGAATATACATTGCGCCCGAGTCATTCGCCTCTATATTCAAGATTGAGCAATATACACGAATTATAAAATGTAGATTATTCATTGGTAAACTGTTTTATAAATGGGCACAGAGCCAACACAGCCAACAGGGCCTGCACACCTCAAGGCTGTGAGAGTTGTATGGGATGTGCTTACAGAAGCAAAGAATGCGTTGCCTTGTTTTCCTTTTCGTCAAGACCAATCCGTGTGCACACAGTTTATTGATCGATTTCTACAAATCCCGTTGAAAGCCTGTGCTCGTTGCATGTGGTGCAGGTGTTAATCTTTACCCAATGGATTGCACAATATCGTTGTATTAAAGCCACAATATTTATAAAGTCTACGCAAAGCATCCATGGGGGGGGGGGGGCATGGATGGTTTCTTTCAAAGTTTACAGCAGTACCTTTTTGAATGTGCATAAGCAAATAAAAGTTTCATCAGTTGTCGCTTCATTAGTTATCAGCCTACAAAATGCTCCCTGGACCCATTCCCATAGAAAAATTCAAATCCCTTGCCGCTCTCGTCACTAATCTCTTTAATAACTCACTTCGCTCCGGCATCGTTCCTCCAATGTTCAAATGTGACACAGTTAACCCTCTGCTTAAAAAAAACTGACCTCAATTGCAATAGCCCTGTTTATTACCTTCCCATCTTAAATCTACCATTCCTCGCTAAGGTAATTGAACGTGCAGTAGCTGTTGAACTCCAGAAACACGTCCTCAACAATGATCACCTCGATCACTTCCAATCTGGGTTTAGATTCGGCCTTAGTATTTTTGTCCTTCTGGACATGAGCGCTGTCTTTGATACAGTTGACCACCTGACCTTAGCGACAGGAGGGTATAGGGATCTCTAGCTGTGCCCTGCATTGGCTAAGCTCCTACCTCTCTGACCGGAAGTGGTTCGTCAGCCTCGGAGGATATTACTCAGAGATCCATCCTGTTTTGTCTGGAGTTCCTCAGGGTACAGTTCTCAGTCCACTCCTCTTCAGCATCTACATACAACCACTTGGCCATATCCCGCACAGCCTCAATCTCCACCACCATTGCTATGCTAGTGACATTCAAATTTATATTCACGCAAAGCCATCCATCAATGCTTCTGGTTTTCGCATGTCGTCCTCACTCAACTGTGAAGGGCTCGCTCAATTCAAATTTCTAAAACTAAATGGTGGCAAAACCGAAGTTTTGCTTGTTGTAACTCTGCACCAATTGTCCAAAGCTGAAACTATCCAATTGATGCTTGACGATCACACCAGTCCAGAGTCTCAGAGCGACTCTTGATTCCTCACTCAGCTTCGAGACACACATCAACAACGTGATGAAGGTGTCTTATTACCATCTCAGAAACATAGCCAGACTGCACAACATCCTGTTACCCTCCGATGCTGAGAAGCTAAGATACATCTTCATCTCTTCACGAATCGATTTCTGCAATGCACTACTTCCTGGCATCCCTGCCTACCTGATCAATCGTCTCCAACGTGTATAAAATGTGGCTGCTAGACAGCTAGAGTCCTCACTCGCACACCCATCCATGATCACATCCCCAGTCTTGGTATCTCTCCACTGGCTACCGGTTAAATGTAGGATCGATTTCAAAATCCTCACCGACAAGGCACTCACTGGTATGACTCTGCCCTACATCCGTGACCTACTTTATGCATTCTCTACACGACAACTGCGATCCTCAAATGCGGCCTTGCTGCATTTGCCCAGATCGCACCTCCATTCGGTGGGTGACAGTCTTCTCATACGCTGCTCCCAGACTTTGGAAAGCCTTTCCATTGGAGATTCGATCAGCTGAGTCGCTGGGCATCTTTACATCTCGTCTCAAGACCCACTTGTTCAGTAATGCCTTCAAGTCCTCTGGCTTGGACGATTGGTGTGGCACACTCGCAATGCTGGGATGATGACTCTGCTCACCTGCGCCTAATACTTATTCCTTAGTTTGTTTAACAATTATTTTTTAGCTAATCGCTTATTTTATGCCTTTGAAAATTAGAGTTATAATTAGACTCAATTAAACTGCTGTGATGTTGACTTCCTTTCCACAGCCTAGATTTGTAACGAAAAAATAAAATGTTATTGTTGATTTGCCTTTCATATTTCGTTGTTTCTGACATGCCATTCTCTCCACAAATCTGTGCAGCACGTTGTGACCTCCGGGTAAGTGCGCTCTGGAAGTACAATTATGATTGTGGGTAATCTTAAAATAATCTGAAGAGAGTGGTCGCAGTGTGTCTGTTGTTCCTGAGGGGCGAGGAGACAGTGGGAGACAGATCGGCCAGTCGCCACAGTGAGCCAGTGGCCGGTGGAGAAGTGGAGGAGTTTGATGGAGTCGAGAGTTGTAGCAGCACGGCTGCCTGTAGGAGAATCGAGACAGTCGTTGAACGCCTAGTAAAGTAGATAAAAGCGTTTTTGTGTCCTAAAAGTGATATAATAATAATTGCATTTATAGAGCGCTTTTCACCCGAGGATCATAAAGCGCTTCACAGAGCTGCGAAGAGAACGGCATACCAACGGCACTAGAATGGAAAATCGGCAGCAATAACATTTTTTTTGGAACACTTAGTAGAAAACACGTAGAAAAATATCACACTAAGCGGTATGATTGTCTTAAGAGCCTTCGTCGAGCTTAGAGCAATAAACAATGTGTCCATGCCGTACGGAGCAGCAAAGTTAAACCGTGGCCACCAAGTGTGTAAAAGCAACGTTGATACATCTACGGAAAGTGTGAATGATATTCAAAGTAAATGATATGGAAGTATTGCAGAAGAAGACATGTACCTACTGGTAAAGATAAAATGGTTTAAAAATTACTGAAGATAAGTTGGGAAGGATATGATGTAAGAAGAAAATGTGAAACAAGACCAGGAGACTTGAGTCATACGTGCTACAAGAGGGACGTCATGTGACTGAGCAAGGGACTGAGAATGTGTTGTCCGTGACCTCGAACTCTTAACGAGATCACAATGCATTCATCGTAGGATCAACCTTTCGGGATCGTCTGAGACATCTGGTAGTGTGTCCCTGCGTGATCATGTAACGAGATCGCTGGTTTGGATCATCTACGAGACATCCCAATAGCCAGCGACAGGGCATCATCACTCATCCCATCTCTCAGGAGAGACGGGCTAGTGGCAGTGCTACAGGAAGCGGCTGTGGTTGCCACCAGCCGCAGCATCACTTGGTAAACATTAAATGACTGCAGGACCCTGACTTACACAGATTGAAGGGTATGTATGTGGGTGAACACTGCATCGGTATTGACCTGTCTTGCTTGGGTGATTAAAGAGAGCTTGACTTAGTCTAGTGCGTGTGGAGCTGTTTCTTTTTTCCTTATGTTCTTCGTATTATGCTATTTGAGTTCTGAGTAATTTTATTAAGTCGTATTACAAATTTGTGGAACTAAGTATATACCGAGTTCTGATTACATAATGTGGTGTTAAGTTGCATCACTGCTGCTTTTATTGAGGAATTTTTAAAAAACCCTATTCATTTCTATAGTGAGGTATATGGCCCCTTAGATAACGATTGCATTTCAAATAAATGTGATAACTGTCATGATCCATACAGACCGACAGCGAGCTAGTGATTGGTGATTGTCACCAGTCTCTCAAGGAGGCTGTAGCTGCCCCTGTGGTCCCACCTGTGCTGATGGGCGGCCGTTGCCGTGCACAGTCACATTCAGTTAAACGTGACTCGATGGTCAGATTATACAGTATTTACCCATCCGGACAAACTCAACCTCGTACGGTTCCTACAGAGGTGTGCGCACGTTATGTGCAAGACCGAGAAGCACGGCCATCGTGATGCTTCAATTCACCTCGACTTAATGAGCATATCCGCTTGTAAATGCACTCGACAGCAGTGATTTTATCTATATTTCGGGTTTGAGCCTCGAGCTGTTACGATTAACAGCTCCTACATCATTAGATTAACAGCTCAACAAATGGGCGACGGAACTGTTCAAAGCCAGAGTGTTGTTACAAACACACGCTTAATGTGGTGAGTGTTCATCTTTAATCACGCATAGTATCATACTGACCCGCGGTTTTCAAACTATTTTCTTGCAACCCAGTTGAAAGTAAATGTTCATGCTTGCGATCCAACAACGTCTTTTGACTCGAGCTCTCATTACAGTAAATTATAATTCATTTCCTTTGAACCAGCTAGACAACCCAGACCTGAGTTGTGACTTGTACATTGAAAGCCATTGCTGGGGACAATGAGATGTGGAAATACGTATTGCATCAAGCAAGTTTACCTATGAGCAATCCTGCTCAGGCGCTATGCCTTCTGCAGTCCCTTGACAATCTTATTTCTCTACAAAAGCCCACTTGTGTGCTCCCGGATGCACTTTGATTAGGAAACGTGGGTTTCTTCTCAAATAATAATGTGTGGCTGATTGCTCAGTTCTTGTCTTTCCTGACCAGCACGTCGGGAAAAGGAAGTTTATTCCGGTGGCCCAGAAAAAAACATTTTTTATCTCCCCTCTGGCCACTCAACGAAAGTGTTGTCCATGCATTGATACCAGTGAGAGAGTGGAGCGCAGTTGAGTTTGTGGTGTGAATTTCGAACTGTTGGAGGGACCAGTTCGCTGCTGCGGGTGAAATTGGGGATCCCATTGCTGATGTGTCTTTCAGTTGATAAAGTCTGACTTTAAACGATATTTTTTTTAATTGCAGTTCTAACGGCAATATTGTAAAATATATTTTGACGTTTAAGCATTATGGTCTTACCTACTTGCTAATTAAAATGATATTTAAATATACTGTCATGGAAATCCTCGTGTATTCATGATCAACATTAACCCCCCCCCCCCCGATGGTGCAGTGAGTGGGATTGTGGAACCAAAGCAAGTAGGCCCTGGGTTTGATTCCCAGTTCGGGTGCCTTCGTGTGTGCAGTTTGCGTGTTATCTCTGTGTGGAGATAAAACAAGTGATAAAAATAATAGTTCCACAAACGCCGGAAGAATTAAGTTCCTGAGCCGACGCAGGTTGGCAGTGAGCCATCATCCCAGCACGACAACAGTGAGCTACATCAATATTTTTTGCCAGAGGACTTGAAAGCCTTATGGAATAAGTGAGTCTGAAGACGAGATTTGAAGATGTCCAAGAATTCAGCTGACCGAATCTCCAATGGAACGGCATTCCAGAGTCTGGAAGCAGCGCACGGAAAGTGGCGTCACCCATCAAATAGAGGTCTGATCTGGGCACATGCAGCAAGCCCGTATTGGAGGATCGAAATTGTGTTGACGGTGCCTGAAGTAGGTGACGGATGTATGTCGGAGCAGCACCAGTCAGAGCTTTGTAGGTCTCTCATCTCTCATCTCATCTGAAACCGCTTAATCCTATATAGGGTCACGGTGAGCCGGAGCCTATCCCGGAAACACAGGGCGTAAGGCAGGGATATACCGACGACGGGACGCCAGTCCATCGCCGGGCACTGCGGGGCAATTTAGCCTGCGAGCCAATTAACCTATGCAGCAGCATGCTTTTTGGACTGTGGGAGGAAACCGGAGTGCCCGGCGAAAACCCACGCGGACACGGGAGAGCATGCAAACTCCACACAGAAAGGCACCCGAGCCGAGAGATTCGAACCCGGGACCTTCTTGCTGTGAGGCGACAGCGCTAACCACTGGGCCACCGCACGCCCGTAGGTGAGAAGTCAGATCTTGAATTCGATCCTATATTTAACCGGTAGCCAATGGCGAGACATCAATACTAAGCCGGTGATGGACTGGCGTCCCGTCGTCGGGTGTATTCCTGCCTTACGCCCTGTGTTTCCGGGATAGGCTCCGGCTCACCGTGACCCTATATAGGATTAAGCGGTTTCAGATAATGAGATGAGATGAGAGATAATGAGATGAGATCAATACTAAGGATATGTGATCATGGATAAGTGTACAAGTGAGGACTAACAGCCACATTCTGCACACGTCGGAGACGATTAATCAGGTAGACAGGGATGTCAGGGAGGTCACAGGATATTGCACAGTCTGGCTATGTTTCTGAGATAGAAAGAGGCTACCTTAGTCCCCTTGTTGATGTGTGTCTCGAAGTTGCGTGAGGAATCAAGAGTCACTCCGAGACTGCGGACTGCCTGAGCAAATTCAATGGTCGTCCAGCATCAATTGGATTGCTTCAGCCTTGGACAATTGGTGTGGGGTTTCAATAAGCAAAACTTCTGTTTTGTCGCCATTTAGTTTTAGGAAAATTGAATTGAGGGCGGCGTGATGGCCCAGTGGTTAGCGCTGTAGCCTCAGCAAGAATCTCTCGGCTCGGGTGCCTTTCTGTGTGGAGTTTGCATGCTCTCCCCGTGTCCGCGTGGGTTTTCGCCGGGCACTCCGGTTTCCTCCCACAGTCCAAAAAGCATGCTGATTGGCTCGCAGGCTAAATTGCCCCGCAGTGCTCGGCGATGGACTGGCGTCCCATCGTCGGTATATCCTTGCCTTGCGCCCTGTGTCTGCCGGGATAGGCTCCGGCTTCACCGTGACCCTGTATAGGACTAAGCGGTTTCAGACAATGAGATGAGATGAGAAAATTGAATTGAGCCAAGCCTTCACAGTTGACAGTGAGGACGACATGCAAAGGCCAGATGCATTGATGGATGTGTTGCGTGGATATAAATTTGAATGTCATCAGCATAGCAATGGTAGCTGAAATTGAGGCTGCGTACGATATGACCAAGTGGTTGTATGGAGATACTGAAGAGGAGTGGGCCGAGGACTGAAGCCTGAGGAACTCCAGACAAAACAGGATGAATCTCTGAGTTATGTCCTCCGAGGCTGAGGAACTGCTTCCGGTCTGAGAGGTAGGAGCTCAGCCAGTGCAGGGCACAACCAGATATCCCTATACCCTCACACAGTTCTCAATCCTGTTATACAAGGACCAAATGGAGCGCACTAATGGCCCTGGTACACCCTACTCCCAGACTACCTCCCACAGCGCCCCTCGGGGTACATGGTCATAAGCCTTTTCTAAGTCCAGAAAACACATGCAGACTGGTTTGGAAAATTCCAATGAAACCTCAAGAATCTGTGAGAGCGTCATAGACTACTCAGTTGTTCTATGGCCAGGACAGAATCCGCATTGTTCTGCCTGAATCTGAGGTTCGACAATCTTTCAGATCCTCCTCTCCAGCATCCTGGCATAGGCTTTCCCAGGGAGGCTGTGCAGTGTGATCCCTCGGTAGTTGAAACACACCCAGTGAACCCCCTTTTGAAAATAGGAACCACTCCACCCCCCCCCCTGCTATTCTATTGGGACTGTTCTTGACATCCACGCGACACAGAAAAGGTGTGTCAACCATGGAAGCCCCACAACATCCAGGGCCTTCAGCAGTTCCGGGCGGATCTCATGTACTCTTGATGCTTAGCCACTGTATAGTTTCTGGATTACCTCAGTGACGTCCGCCAAGACGATACACTCTGATCCCCCAAATCACTCCGACCCTGCCTCCTCCTTCGAGGGTGCGTTTGTCGTCTTACGAGTTCCTCAAAGTGTTCCTTCTACCTCCTAACGATATCCCCAGTTGAGGTCAGCACCTCCCCTCCCTTGCTGATAACATCCCGGACAGTGCCCTGCTTTCCCCTCCTGAGCCGTCGGATGGTTTATCAGACCCTCCTTGATGCCAGCCAAAAGTCCTTCTCCATAGCCTCTTCGAACTACTCCTACACCCAGACTTTCGCTTCTGCAACAACTGCAGCTGAGTGCTTCTGGCCTGCCGGTACCTGTCTGCCGAATCAGAAGTCCCCCATGCCAACCACACTCAAAAGGACTCCTTTTAAAATTTGATACCTTACCTAAGGACCCTGTGGTGGACAGCACTGGGATCCTTGGGTTGCCAGAATAACAGGTATCGACCACTTTCTGGCTACAGTTCCTAGTAGTCGCGTCCACAATGACAGCTTTAAACAGTCTGTGGGGTTAGAGCTTTCTAGGGGGCACGGGGAGGGGGGGCGCATGGGGGGGGCGCGAGCGGACGGTGCGTCAGCTTCCTGTTGTTGGCTTGCGTGGTCCCGTGGTCGATAGTCATGAGCGATTACGAGACCCGTGACTTATCGTATTG
>JAZEWT010000007.1:26608609-26620653 GCA_036362905.1 Mordacia mordax | reverse complement strand
GTGTACAGAGTGTACAGGGTGTGAGTGTACAGAGTGCGAGTGTACAGAGTGTACAGGGTGTGAGTTTAGAAAGTGTACAGGGTGTGAGTGTAGAGAGTGTACAGGGTGTGAGTGTACAGAGTGTACAGAGTGTACAGAGCGTGAGTGTACAGAGTGAGAGTATACACAGTGTGAGTGTACAGGTGTACAGAGTGTACAGAGCATGAGTGTACAGGTGTACAGAGTGTACAGAGCGTGAGTGTACAGAGTGTACAAAGCGTGAGTGTACAGGTGTACAGAGTGTACAGAGCGTGAGTGTACAGAGTGTACAGAGCGTGAGTGTACAGGTGTACAGAGTGTACAGAGCGTGAGTGTACAGAGTGAGAGTATACACAGTGTGAGTGTACAAGTGTACAGAGTGTACAGAGCGTGAGTGTACAGGTGTACAGAGTGTACAGAGCTTGAGTGTACAGAGTGTACAGAGCGTGAGTGTACAGAGTGTACAGAGCGTGAGTGTACAGAGTGTACAGAGCGTAAGTGTACAGAGTGTACAAAGCGTGAGTGTACAGGTGTACAGAGTGTACAGAGCGTGAGTGTACAGGTGTACAGATAGTACAGAGCGAGACTGTACAGAGCGTGAGTGTACAGGGTGAGAGTGTACACAGTGTGAGTGTACAGAGCGTGAGTGTACAGAGTGTGCAGAGCGTGAGTGTACAGAGTGTGCAGAGCGTGAGTGTACAGACTGTACAGAATGTGTGTACAGAGTGTATAGAGTGTGAGTGTGAGTGTACAGAGTGTGAGTGTACAGTGTACGGAGTGTGAGTGTACAGAGTGTGAGTGTGCAGTGTGTATACAGTGTGAGTGTACAGTGAGTGTACAGAGTGTGAGTACCGAGTGTACAGAGTGTGAGTGTACAGAGTGAGTGTACACAGTGTGAGTGGAATAGTGTACAGAGTGTTAGAATGTACAGAGTGTATGAGTGTAGAGAGTGTGAGTGTACAGAGTCTGAGTGTACAGTGAGTGTGCAGAGTGTGAGAATGTACAGAGTGTGAGTGTACAGCATATGAGTGTATAGTGTGAGTGTATAGAGCGAGTGAGTGTACGGAGTGTGAGTGTACAGCGTGTACAGAGTGTGAGTGTACAGAGCGAATGTGAGTGTACAGAGTGTGAGTGTACAGAGTGAGTACAGAGTGTGAGTGTACAGAGTGTGAATGCACAGAGTGTGAGTGTACAGTGAGTGTACAGTGTGTACAGTGTGTACAGTGAGTGTACAGAGTGTGAGTGTACAGAGTGAGTACAGAGTGTGAGTGTACAGAATGTGTGTACAGAGTGAGTCGACAGTGTTCAGAGTGTAAGAATGTACAGAGTGTGAGTGTACAGTGTGTGAGTGTACAGTGTGAGTGTATAGAGCGAGTGAGTGTACAGCGTGTGTACAGAGTGTGAGTGGACAGTGTTCAGAGTGTAAGAATGTACAGAGTGTGAGCGTACAGTGTGTGAGTGTACAGTGTGAGTGTATAGAGCGAGAGAGTGTACAGAGTGTGAGTGTAGTGTGAGTGTACAGTGAGTGTACAGTGTGTACAGTGAGTGTATAGAGCGAATGTGTGTACAGAGTTTGAGTGTACAGTGAGTGTACAGAGTGTGAGTGTACAGAGTATGAGTGGACAGCATGTGAGTGTATAGAGTGAGTGTATGGAGTGAGTGTACAGAGCGATTGTGAGTGTACAGAGTGTGAGTGTACAGAGTGTGAATGCACATAGTGTGAGTCTACAGTGAGTGTACAGTGTGTACAGTGGGTGTACAGAGTGTGAGTGTACAGAGTGAGTACAGAGTGTGAGTGTACAAAATGTGTGTACAGTGTGTGAGTCGACAGTGTTCAGAGTGTAAGAATGTACAGAGTGTGAGTGTACAGTGTGTGAGTGTACAGTGTGAGTGTATAGAGCGAGTGAGTGTACAGTGTACAGTGTACAGCGTGTGAGTGTACAGAGTGTGAGTGGACAGTGTTCAGAGTTTAAGAATGTACTGAGTGTGAGCGTACAGTGTGTGAGTGTACAGTGTGAGTGTATAGAGCGAGTGAGTGTACAAAGTGTGAGTGTACAGTGAGTGTACAGTGTGTACAGTGAGTGTACAGAGTGAGTGTATAGAGCGAATGAGTGTACAGAGTTTGAGTGTACAGTGAGTTTACAGAGTGAGTGTATAGAGCGAGTGAGTGTACAGAGTGTGAGTGTACAGAGTGTGAGTGTAGAGTGTGTAGTGAGTGTACAGTATGAGTGTACAGTGGACAGAGTGTGAGTGGACAGATTGTGAGTGGACAGAGTGTGTGTGGGTGCAGGGCAGGTATCTATTGTGTGTCTATGTGGGTGCAGGGCAGGTGTCTTTTCTGTCTCTGTGTGGGGACAGGGCGGGTATCTGTTGTGTATCTACGTGGGTGCAGGGCGGGTATATGTTGTGTGTCTCTATGTGGGGGCAGGGCGGCTATCTGTTGTGTATCTATGTGGGTGCAGGGCGGGTATATGTTGTGTGTTTGTGTGTGTGTGCAAGGTGGGTATCTGTTGTGTGTCTGTGTGTGGGTGCAGGTCGGGTATCTGTTGTGTCTCTGTATGGGTGCAGGTCGAGTATCTGTTGTGTGTCTGTGTGGGTGCCCGGCGGGTATCTGTTGTGTCTCTGTGTGGGTGCAGGGCGGGTATCTGTTGTGTGTCTGTGTGTGGGTGCAGGTCAGGTATCTGTTCTGTCAGTATGTGGGTGCAGGGCGGGTTATATGTTGTGTGTCTGTGTGTGGGTGCAGGGCGGGTATCTGTTATGTGTCTGTGGGTGCAGGGTGGGTATCTGTTGTGTCGTTGTGGATCCAGGGCGGGTAGCATCTCCACGTGCAGGGAGTGAATCATTGTATCTGTTGTGTCAAGCCTCGCGCCATGGCAGGGCGATTGCGTCGTGGCGGCCATGCCAGAGTGAGCGGGCAACATTAGGAGTCGCCTGGGGTAACAAAGGTGGTCAGTGAGGTCGATTGGTTAGTGCGTAAACATCACGTGGGCTGGAGATTCGGTGGGAATGATAGAGGCACGTGGACATTACAGATTGTCTGAAGACGTGGGGTGATGTGACGTGATGAGGTGACATCTGGGGAGATATTTAAGGTGGTGTGTGCAAATGCAATAGAGAGTTCCCATGGGGAAATGGTCAGAGGAACCCACATTAAAATGTAGCAGCAGAATTGAGCGATGAGAACGCAAAGCGCGGGAGGGTAGGATAAGTGTGTGGTGTTACCCCAGGTCGTTTTTGTGTTATGTTAGATTTATTAAAGCATCGCGAAACTCAGAAAGCTCTGGTCTACTTGCTGAGTGAATGTGGTGCGCATGCTGTCGCTGCTGATCTTGAGAAGCCTACCACGTGGTCGCCTGCGTGCGTCAGAACCTGATACACTGGCGACCATACGAGTTCGACTCCTGGAGATAAGGTTCCCCGCCAGGGTATCACATTTGGTGTCAGATGTAGGGATGCGGACTCGCACCAGAGACTGCAGCGAGTTGGGTTGCGATTGCGGCGTACGGCAGTTAAGGAGACCAGCAGTGGAGCCAGCGGCGTGGAGACAGCAGGAGCCAGCAGTGGAGCGAGCGTCGCAGGCGAGACAACGCGGTATGAGAGAGCCGCTGCCAGGTGATGTGCTCTGGAGACGGCGCAGCAGGAGATGGCGCCAGCGTGCGCGACTGGCTCGGCGGTGGCCGGCAATTGCGTGGCATTGGCAAAATGCCAGCGGCGCGGCTCAAGCCAGCATTAGAGCGAGCGTCGCGGTGTGGAGAGAGTGAGCAGCGGAATGGGCGGCGCAGTAGAGACGACACGGTGCAACAGTGCAGCACGTGCCATTGCTCCGCGCTGTGGAGGTGGTTGTGCACCATGGCTGGTAGTGTGTCCAGAGAGTGCTGGGAGGGACGAGGCAGTCGCTGCGCTGTGTTAGTGAGGTGCAACACAGCAGTGGGGCGACTTAGCATCCGAGGAGCGCTGAGTGAGTAAAGTTGCTGCGTCAGGTTGACCGAGGGCCAGCCACGTGGCTCGGTGAGACGCCATTTAGGTGGCGCAGAGCAGAGGGGCGCGGTGCCCTGCCTCTGTCACGAGAGGTGGAGCCGATCCTGCCCAGCTGCAGAGCGGAGCCGTTAGTGGGTGGTTCCTCAGGGAGGAGCTGTGAGGATGCGGTTTCTCAGGAGTAGGAGCCATCAGGATGCGGTTCTTCAGGGCGGAGCTGTAAGTGGACGATTCCTCAGGAGAAGCCATGAGGAGGCGGTTCCTCAGAACAGAGCTGTCAGTGGGTGGTTCCTCAGGAGGAGGAGCCATCAGGAGATGGTTCCTCAAAGCAGAGCCATCAGTGGGCGGTTCCTCAGGAAGAGGAGACTTTAGGAGATGGTTCCTCAGGGCGGGGCAGTCAGTGGGCGGCTCCTCCAGGCGGAGCCGTCAGTGGGCGGCTCCTCCAGGCGGAGCCGTCAGTGGGCGGCTCCTCCAGGCGGAGCCGTCAGTCGGCGGTTCCTCAGGGCAGAGCCGGCAGTGGGCGGTTCCACCGGGCAGAGCCTTCAGTGGGCGTTTCCTCAGGATGGAGCTGTCAGAGGGCGGCTCCTCAGAGCGGAGCCGTCAGTAGGCGGCTCCCCAAGGTGGAGCCGTTAGTGGGCGGCTCCTCAGAGCAGAGCCGGGACGGGGGGGTCTCTCTTAACAAGGGCTCCCAACTCGTCGCACCCCAGAAAGGAGTGACCATCAGAGGTGGTGGCAAGTGTGCGGGTGACCATCAGAGGTGGTGGCAAGTGTGCGGGTGACCATCAAAGGTGGTGGCAAGTGTGCGGGTGACCATCAAAGGTGGTGGCAAGTGTGCGGGTGAGCATCAGAGATGGTGGCAAGTGTGCGGCGGAAGTGAGGGCCGCCGAGACCCCCACGTGCCAGCAGGGAGACCGCGGAAGTGGGGTGTGTGGGTGGCCTTCGAGTGCCCCGCCCCATGCGTAACCCCCAGAGCGGTGTAGGGGCCGGCAGGGAGACCGCGGGAGTGGGGTGTGTGGGGGGGGTGGGCCTTCGAGTGCCCTGCCCCATGCGTAACCCCCAGAGCGGTGTAGGTGCCAGCAGGGAGACCGCAGGAATGGGGTGTGTGGTGGGGGGGTGTTCGGGTGCCCCGCCCATGCGTAACCCCCAGAGCGGTGTAGGGGCTGGCAGGGAGACCGTAGGAGTGGGGTGTGTGGCGGAGGCGTTGGGTGCCCCACTTGGTGTGGCACGAGTTGGTGATACGGCACGTCGGTGGTGTCGCGCGAGTCGGTGGTACGGTGGGTCGGTGGTGCGGCGCGAGTCTTGGTGCGGCGGTGGCGAAAGGTCCAAGGGAACCTTCCCCGCCTGGGGGGGGGAATTGTGGTGTCAAGACTTACCCTGTGCCAGGGCGAGTGCGTCTCGGCGGCCATGCCAGAGTGAGCGGGCAACATTAGGAGTCGCCTGGGGTAACAAAGGTGGTCAGTGAGGTCGATTGGGTAGTGGGTAAACATCACGTGGGTTGGAGATTCAGCGGGAACGATAGAGGCATGTGGATGGTACGGATTGGGTGAAAACGTGGGGTGATGTGATGTGACGAGGTGACATCTGAGGAGATATTTAATGTGGTGTGCACAAGCGCAAGAGAGAGTTCCCATGGGGAAATGGTCAGAAACCCACGTTAAAATGTAGCGGCAGGATTGAGCGGTGAGAGCGCAAAGCATGGGAGCGTGGGATAAGTGTGTGGTGCTACCCCGGGTCTTTGTTGTGTTATGTTATATTATATTTAATAAAGCGTCGGAAAACATAGAAACCTCTGGTCTGCTCGCTGAGTGAATGTGGCGTGCATGCTATCGCTGTTGGTCACAAGAAGCCTGCCATGTTTTCGCCTGCGAGCATCAGAACCTGATACACTGGTGGTTATCGCACTGTAACAAAACAGGCATTGCGCCTCCTGTGGGTCGACTTGCCCTAAAATGAATACCACTTGCCGTGTGTAAATATACGCTTTGGAGAAACGAATACCACCAGGCGTGGTCTGTTCATACCACAACCTTTGGAGTGTGTGATGGCTAACAGCACTTATACCAATAGTATATTTTGTGCCCGTGTACTTTATCTTTGAGTGTGTACTGTGCGTATGTTGTGTGTCAGTGCGCTGGATGTTGTATGTATATATTGTGTGATTACATAGTATGTAATATCTGTATGTAATGTGTGTGTATGCTGTGTGTAATGTGTATGTATAATGTGTGTTATGTGATTGTGTTTCAACAGAATTAATGACATGAATAAGAGACTCTTGACCCAGCTTAGTGCTAAAAGGCACCAATGTGACCAGTGTTCATACAGCACGGACCACACTGGGGACATGAAGAAGCACAAGAGAACACACACGGGTGAGAAGCCTTTCATGTGCACTCTGTGTGGAAAGACATTTACACGATCAGGACATCTTAAGAATCACCAGAGAAAACACACGGGTGAGAAGCCCTTCAAGTGCATTGTGTGTAAGAAGACATTTACACGGTCAGAAAATCTTAAAATTCACCAGAGAACACACACAGGTGAGAAGCCCTTCAAGTGTAGTGTGTGTAGGAAGACATTTACACGGTCAGGAGATCTTAAGAGTCACCAGAGAACACACACGGGTGATAAGCCCTTCAAGTGCACTGTGTGTGAAAACGTGTTTTCACACTCAGGAACTCTTAAGAGTCACCAGAGAATACACACGGGTGAGAAGCCATTCAAGTGTACTGTGTGTGGGAAGAAATTTACACAGTCAGGACCTCTTAAGTATCACCAGAGAACACACAAAGGTGATCATTCCTTCAAGTATACTGTGTGTGGGAAGGCGTTTATACAATTGAGCGAACTTTCTATACACCAAAGAACACATACGGGAGAGAAGTCCTATGAGTTCGCTGTATACAAGAAGGAAGTTGGAATTTTAGAAGCGCCAAACAGGCATGAGATCGGTAAAGAGAAGAAGGTGACATCGACTCGTGAAAGTCACACTGCTGCAAAGATCCCAGTTGTCATGACACAAGAACCAGAAGAAGAAGAAACTCCCAGCTTTGAAACATGGCCAGGAGTGCAGGTGAAATGTGAAGAGGTGCAGGTGAAATGTGAAAAATTGAAGGTGGAATTTGAGGAATGGAAAGTGCAATGTGAAGATGAAGATTCGACTCCAGGTCTCCACCTCCAGGTCGATAGAGGCCGCGTGAAGCAAGAGGCGACTTCAGACATTGAGAAAGAACGAAGTGACTCCCAGCAGTTTGTCGATGTGGAAGTGTGGGTGGACTTTTTGGGCAGAGTAGAGTCGGAGGGACCAGCATGTATTAGTGGAGTCTTTAAAGATGTGTAACCTGGAGCTCGATACAATGAATCAGCTTATTCACAGGCTTGTCTCATTACCAGAATTCATGCAGGTGTCGGCATCATCTAGCTTCGACAAAAATCTGATGTGACTGCGGTATAGCAATAAAATGATTATCGATTTCCAAGGTAGTAGGGGTCCGGATTTTTTTAATTTGCATTATAATTTGTTAGGTATTAAGTGATTTTGAGAATATACATTAATTCTTGGACATTGCTAGTAAACTTCCTCTTCCTAGCTCTTTTAATTTTTTTTGCTGTCAGAAGGTTAATAATTTTGTTTATTGTAATTATGGTAATATTATTTACTTAACCATAGTTTGGTCACGAAGTTGTTGATTAAAGAAAACTCAATGTTTGTTGATTTCTTTCCAAAGCTGTTGTTTTTTGATAGTTGTGTCTAGCTCTCCCCTTCACGATACTCTGCCTCCAGGGCATGCTTCAGTGCACTGAGACTGAGGATGCCTCCAAAGTGGGAGGCAAAAGCAATCGTACATAAAAGCCTACATTGGTACACTCACTGCTTGGCCGACACCATCTTGGATAGAGGATGCAGCATCGGGCATATTTTGGCAGTAGCTTACCACCTGACTGCGTTCCACGTGCCCGTCTCTGGTTCTTTGTGTCTCCGAGTCGTTCTCTCTCAAGAGGGAAAGAAGCAGATGCAGTATTAGATGTAGATTGTTATTCGTTGGTAAACTCTGTTATTAATTGGTACGGAGCCCAACACAGCTAATGAGGCCTTTAATTCGAAGGCTGAAAAGCGACCGCACAATATTTTACAAAAGATGTATACGACGTTTCGCTGATAACTGCGTTCAGCATCATCAGGCACCCGCGCCAAAAGATCCGATCTGCCCGTCCAGTTTTTGGCGCGGGTGCCTGATGATGCTGAACGTAGTTATCAGCGAAACGTCGTATACATCTTTTGTAAAATATTGTGCGGTCGCTTTTCAACACACCGGTGGGCTGAGATGGTGAAGGAATTGGTGCGTTTTCTGTTCAACGTGACAACCCCTTACTGATTGGCCGTGTCGGGTGGTGGAGGATTAAACGACACTATTTTATATTTTTTACGTGACCTGACCCAAAAATGGATTTCGTTAATGGGGCTTGTCCACCGCAAGGCAGGGAGGGTTGTATGGTATGTGCTCCCCGAAGGAAATAATCTTGTCTTGTATATCCTTTTGTTAGGAACAAGCCGAGTGCAAAGTTGAATGATTAATTTCGGCAAGGCCCGTTGTAAGACTGGTTTTGTACTATGTGGTTCATGCGTTCGTAATTGCTCAATGGATGGCACAATGTCATTCCACTGAAACCACGATTTTTTTCGTGTATGCCAAGTATCCATGTGGAGGAATTGGGTTGTTTCTATCAATGTTGGCACAGTGCATTCTTTAATGTATGTAGCCAAATAAAGTTTCATCAGTTGGGAAGTGATGAATATTGGGTAATCCAGAAATAATCTGAAGAGAGAGGATGCAGTGTTTCTCTTTCTCCTGAGGGGTGACGAGACAGGATGGGAGACAGATCGGCCAAAGTCGCCAGTGAGGCGCAGCCTGGCAGTGGCCGGTGGAGAAGTAGAAAAGTTTGATTGGGTGAAGAGCTATAGCAGTGCGGCTGCCTGAATGGAGGTCTTGAGAGTGGTCGGACGTCAAATAAAGTAGATAAAAGCGTTTTTGTGTCCGGGTAGAGTGATTTGAGATGCTTAGTGGCTACCGCATTAAAAATATCACGCAGAGTGGTGTGAGTGTATTAAGAGCCTGCGTGCAGCCTAGAGTAAGAAACAATGTACCTTTGCCGTACGGAGCAGTAGTGTTAAAAAAAACGTAATTGTCTGCCAGGTGTGGATTTAAATTAGATTTAAAGGAAGAAAATGGGCTTGGCAATAGGTAAAAATATATATAAACACAGCATAGTCACACAGAGTTCACGTAGTCATAACCACTCAGTCACAGAACGCCTGAAGATACCTCCCATGTGGGAGGCAAAGCGTCACGAAGGGGGGAGGATTGCTCGACGTTGCTTGTGTTGTCGGACAGGATGAGGATGGTGTAGATCTGAATGTTGTCTGGGTATGTGTGGTAGCAGTTTATACATTTATTGAGTGGTGAAATGTATTGAGAGAACATAGATGTTTATTATAAGAGCAAAAAGTACACAGTGAGCTTGGACGCTCTATTTGCGAGATTTCTGCGATGCAACAAACATCTGAAATGGTCAACGTAACAGCGTGAAGGGTAGCTTTCTGCTGAACCGCAAGTCCAGGGACGGGCAGGTGTCTCATGCAGGTGAGGCCAGAGCACTCGCGGCTTGGCCGCAAGCCGAGCGTTCGGTCCCCAGGGGCTGTTTTGCCGTCTGGGTCTCCCCCGCGGGTCCGAGACGCAGGTCCCGACTGAGCGGGTGAGAATGGGAGCGCTGGATAGGAAGCGGCGGTGGAGATGAGAGGAGATAGTACGAGAGCCAGGAAGGAGAGGTTGGACGGTAGCCAAACACTGTAGTGAAGATTAGAGTTGTTTAATCTGTAAAGAAGCGTTGAGCTCTAGCTCTTTTTAACAGTTATCCAGCGGGGAAGGCTAAGCAACTTATAACATCTTGGGGCACGGGGGTAGTTAAGTCAGTGCAACCTGGGCCGCAGCGTGTCTTTGGGAGGAAACCGGAGTATCCAGCGAAAACCCATGCAGACACCTGGAGAGAACGCGCAAATTCCACATAGAGACACCTGAGCAGGGAGTCAAACTCGGGTCCTTCTCGCTGTGAGGCTGTGGTACTGATTGCTGTGAGTCATCTCTTTCTGTGTGGCGGTGCTGGGAATATCTGAACGCCAAGCTGCCCGTGGCATTCAAGGTCCATGCTGTTACTGGGAATAGCGAGTGACTCATTCAGTCGCACATTAATTAATTCACACCTTAACTCACTCATTCATTGGAGGGAGGTGGATGAGTAGTTGAGTAAATGGGTAGGGAGTTTATTGAGTAAAAGGGTGGGTAAGTGAGTGGATGAGTGGGTGAGCGGATGGATGAGCGATTGGGTGAGTGGGTGAGTAGTTCAGAAAGTTGGTAAGTGGTTGAATGGATAAGAGTGAATATGCGTGTTTGTGAGTGGGTGGGTGAGTATTTGGGAGAGAGGGTGAATGAATGAATGATTGAGAGAATGATTGGGTGGGTGGGCGAGTCTATGAGAGAGTGGGTAAGTGGATGGATGAGTAGCTGAGTGAGAGGGTGAGTGAATGGGTGGGTGAATGAGTGAATGAGTGAGAGATTGATTGAGTAGGTGGGTGAGTGGGTTGGTTGTCAGTTGAGTGAGTGGGTGGATGAGTGGCAGCAGGAGCGTTTGTTTGGTCTGTGAGATAAAGCCGGAGTGTCTGGAGAATAATAATTGCATTTATAGAACCCCTTTCACCCGAGGGTCACAAAGCGCTGCACGGAGCTGTGGAGAGAACGGCACGTCAACAACAACGGCAGAGAATGGCAAATCGGCAACAATAACTTTTTGGGTTTTTTTTTTACAAATCCGAGCTGTGGCGAGAACGCCATGTCAACATCAGAACAGTTCAACGGAAAGTCAAACAGCAGCGACAAACCATAGGACATAAAGTCAGCAAAAAATAAATAATTTCTTAAATGAACAAGGAAGTAACATATGTTCCCGAGCAGGTGCGGATGGGAAGAGAGTCAGCATCTCGGCACGGCACCACTCAGCCGCATCAACAGCCCAAGACGGAGGAGGGAATAAATATTCACAAGCCAGCGCAAATCGGAAGAGTACCAACATCCCGGCACGGCACCACTGAGTCGCATCAACAGTCCTAGCCGGAGGACTTGAAAGCTCTACAGTACAAGTGAGTCTTGAGACGAGATTTTGAAGATACCCAAGGACTCAGCTGATCGAATCTCCAGTGGAAGGGCATTCCAGAGTCTTGGAGCAGCGCGCGAGAAGGCTCTGTCACCCATCGAATGGAGGTGCGATCTGGGCACATGCAGCAAGCCCATATTGAAGATTGAAGAAGTGTTGAGGAGGGTGCCTGAAGTAGGTCACGAATAAATGTCGGAGCAGCGCCAGTGAGATCCTTGTATGTCAGAAGGAGGATCTTGAATTTCATCCTGTATTTAACAGGTAACCAGTGGAGAGACATCAATACTGGGGATATGTGATCATGGATGAGTGTGCGTGTGAGGACTCGAGCAGCCGCATTCTGCACACGTTGGAGACGATTGATCAGGTAGGCAGGGGTGCCAGGGAGCAGTGCATTGCAGTAATCGATTTGTGAGGAGATGAAGATGTGTATTAGCTTCTCAGCATCAGTAGGTGACAGAATATTGCGCAGTCTGGTTATATTTCTGAGATGAACATAGGGTACCTTCGTCACCTTGTTGATGTGTGTATCGAATCAAGAGTCACACCTAGACTCCGGACTGCCTTAGCAACTTCAATTGTCTGGCTGTCAAGCATCAATTGGATAGGTTCAGCCTTGGACAGTTGTTGCGGGGTTCCAACAAGCAAAACGTGTCTTGTCTCCATTTAGTTTTAGAAACTTTGAATTGAGCCAGGCCTTCACAGTTAAATACCCACGCGGGCATAGGGGGATGGAGAAGGAGAGATCGACAAGACTCCCCGTGTCGTCTCCACATACTCGAGGGCAGGGGTCTGGAACCTATGGCTCGCGAGCCAGATGTGGCTCTTTTGATGACTGCATCTGG
>JAZEWT010000007.1:26578429-26608109 GCA_036362905.1 Mordacia mordax | reverse complement strand
AGTGTACGGAGTGTGAGTGTACAGAGTGTACGGAGTGTGAGTGTACAGAGTGAGTGTGTCTGTTGTGTATCTCTGTTGGTGCGGGGCGGGTAACCGATCTACGGTGCAGGGAGTCTATGCAGCGGTAACATCCGCGCTTTTTCAAAGACAAAAGGTCCTCCCCGCGGATGTTCGATTCCTGCCTCGGGTGCCTTTCTGCGCGGATTTAATTTTATCATTCACTGTTTCGAGACACACATCAAAGTTGCGACGAAGGTAGCCTATTTCCATCTCAGAAACATAGCCAGACTGTGACCCTCCAATGCTGAGAAGCTAAGACACATCTTCATCTCTTCACGTATCGATTACTGCAATTTACTACTCCCTGGCATCCCTGCCTGCCTGATTAACCGTCTCCAAGAATGCGGCTGCTAGAGTTCTCACTCTTACTCCCATCCGCGATCATATATCCTCAGTACTGGCGTCTATCCACTGGCTACCGGTTAAATAATCTATTTCCGGATCCTCCTCACCTACAAGGCTCTCACTGGCACTTCTCCACCATACATCCGTGACCTACTTCATGCACCCATCTCTATACGACAATTTCGATCCTCCAATACGGGCTTGCTGCATGTGCCCAGATTGCACCTCCATTGGATGGGTGACAGAGCCTTCTCACGTGCTGCTGAGTCTGGAACGCCCTTCCATTGGATATTCAATCAGCTGAGTCCCTGGGCATATTCAAGTCTCGTTTCAAAACTCACTTGTTCCATAAGGCATTGAAGTCCTCTGGCTGGGACTGTTGATGCTGCTCACTGTTGTTATGCTGGGATGATGGCGCACTGTTGACCTGCACCTACTCGGGAACACTTATCCTTCATGCGTTTGTTTAACAATGGTTTTTAACGCTTATTTTATACCCTTATTTTATTTATAGCTATTTTTCTACTTTTAATTGATCTACTCTGATGCTGTTGTCATGTCGTTCTCTCCACAGCTCTGTGCAGTGCTGTATGACCCTTGGGTGATAAACGCTCTAGAAGTGCAATTATAATTAGTACATTAAATCTCATGTCACTGCTGTGCAGTAGTGAAAGCTTGATTTGACTGTCAATTAACCTGCTCTGATGTTGTTGTTGTTGGCATGCCGTTCTCACCACAGCTGTAACGAAAAAACACAAACAAATGTAATTGTTGTAGATTTGCCGTTCATACGTCGTTGTTGTTTCTTAAAATCTGTTCTCACCACAGCTCTGTGCAGCACTTTGTGATCCCCGGGTGAAAGGCGCTCTAGAAGTGTAATTATTGTTATTATGAAAAAGACACGCGCAATACAGCTCAGTGCTAAAAGGCACCAATGTGACCAGTGTTCATTCAGTACGGATCGCAGTGGGAATATGAAGCAGCATCAAAGAATACACACGGGTGAGAAGCCCTTCAAGTGCACTGTTTGTGGGAAGGTATTTACAGAGTCCGGACATCTTAAGAATCACCAGAGAACACACACGGGTGAGAAGCCCTTCAAGTGCTCTGTGTGTGGGCAGACATTTACAGAGTCAGGAACTCTTAAAACCCACCAGAGAACACATACAGGTGAGAAGCCCTTCAAGTGCTCTACTTGTGGAAAGACATTTGCGCGGTCAGGAACTCTTAAGAAGCACAAGCGAACGCACACGGGTGAAAAGCCTTTCAAGTGCACTGTGTGTGGGAAGACATTTACAGAGTTAAGAACTCTTAAGAGCCACCAGAGATTATACACGGGTGAGAAGCCCTTCAAGTGTACTGTGTGTGCGAAGACATTTACAGCATTAGGAACACTTAAGAGCCATGAGAAAACACATACAGGAGAGAAGCCCTTCAAGTGCACTGTGTGTGAGAAGATATTTACACGGTCAGGAACTCTTAAGAAACATCAGAGAACACACACAGATGATAAGGTCTGCAAGTGCACTGTGTGTGGAAAGGAGTTTCTGCAGTTAACGGATCTGCATGTCCACCAAAGATTACATACGGGAGAGAAGCCCTGTGAGTGCACTGTGTTCAAGAATGAATTTACAATTTCAATAGTGCCAAACAGCTGTGAGAAGATCTGCCAGGAGAAGGTGAAATCGACATGTGAAAGTCAAACTTTTGCAAAGATCCAAACTCCCATGACAGAAGGTCCAGAAGAAAAGCCAAGCTTTGATATGTGGCCAGGAGTGCTGGTGAAATGTGAAGACATGCAGCTGAACTGTGAAGAAGTTCAGGTGAAGTGTGAAAAATCACAGATGAAATGTGAAGACCTGAAGGTGGACTTTGAGGAATTGAAAGTGAAATGTGAAGAAGAGGATTACACACCCGGACCCGACCTTCAAGTTGATGGGGGCTGCGTGAAGCAGGAGGGGAATTCAGACGCTGAGGAAGAGCGAGGTGACACCCAGCAGGTTGTGGATGTAGAGGTGTGGATAGAATTTTTGGACAGAACAGAGTAGGAGGGGGCAGCAGACGTGAGCCGAGTCTTGGAAGATATGTAACTTGGAGCTGGAGACAATGAATCTCCAGAGTGTTCAGCTTATTTATAGATTTCTCTGATTTAACGAAGGCACACAGGTGTAGGCACCACCCAGTTTAGAATAAATATGATGAAACCGCAGAGTGGCAGTGAAAGATTGTCAATTTGCAAAGTAGTTGAAATAACTTTTTATTATTTAGCATTACAATTTTGTTGGAGAACTATCAATTTTTCGCAATCATAAGTAAAAAGCGGATGTGGTATTGTGATAGAGCCTCTGTTCCCCCCGTCCCGACTGACGCCTTCTCCTCTCTCACCCTGTACCGACACCTACTGTATCAAAACACGAGAAGTCTCAATGGCCACATGGGGTGGCCCTGGCACAGTCTGCCTTTGTCCTCACATACGACGATATTTAACAATATCATTAGCTTTACCACCTGCATGCCTACCATATCGGGCTACTGCCGAAAACAAGAAGAAGATCTCTGTTGTCTTTTGAAGACCTCAAAGATGGTCGCTGATACCACGTTCCATTTCCACCAACGGCCGACAAACCCCTTCACCCCCCCACACCCCCAGTACATAGGCCCTCCCTTGACCTCCGCCGACGTCCCCATGCCCTCTTTACCCCCCCCCCGCGCAACGATATCCCCTCCTCACCCCTTGCCCCAACCAATGAGCAACAAGGAATTCTGCCGATGGACGCAATCACGACCGATAATTAAATTTATTAAGGAATGCTGATGATCCTCGTGAACTTTATCACTAGCTGTGCTACCAGCGACATCCATAGGGTAAAGTTCGACTCTTGCATTTCCGGGCTTGTTAGTGAAATGAGTTCACCACAACCTCTATTTTGATTCTCTTGTGACCAAATTCATGTGTCAAGGAGTATCAGCTGCGCGTTTTATTTGAGTTAATTGTTAAAAGAGAGACTGGTTAAATTAATCCTGTTGTCGACTGGAGCAATGCTAGGGCGTCCGTCGAGGTGACAGATTTGATACGTGGTACCTCTAGGCTTATTAGTGAACTAAGCTCATGACATTCAGGCTAACGCCTGTATTTTGATTCTCTTGTGAACGATCTCATGGTTAAGAAGGTATGCGTTGCTTGGTTAATCTCAGTTAATTGTTAAAATGGAAATTGTGATGTACTCCTGTTAAGTCGTTAATTTTTTCTTCTTGAGAATCAAAGTGTTGCATAAAATTCTGATTTAAAACCTAATTAATTAGAGTTCATTGAAAGCAGTTTTTTTGTCACTTGCAGAGTTGTTATGATGAATATATTTTTTATAAAATCTTAAACATCTATATGTGGCAGTTACCGCGTTCTTATGTTTCTATTTTATTAACATATTTTTTACGTCTGCTCGTAGTGTAAAATCACATTTTAAAATAAGTTTTAAATGTGACGGTTCGCACATAACAGTCGAGCACTACATTCCTGTAACTGTTTTATGTTATGTCGGTCTGTGCATAACCTGTGACTGTCAAGTGATCATGATTAAAGGATCCCTTCATTGAACCGTTTTGTGGAGGCCAGTTTGAGTATTTTTCTAGTGTTAGCCACGAGAGTGCAACCTATATCGCAGCGGCTACGTGTGCTCATAAAATAAATCCGTGCGAAATCTCCCTCACACCCTCGCTCACTACGACCAGTGCATTAACACTGTAGTCATAACCCGGATTGTGAGGTGATAGACTGTTAGTGAGGACGGTATCTTCGACTATTTGCGCTCAGCGTGAACATCAACATACAGTGGACTCAATGAAATCCCTTTTTTTTTGGGTCAGGTCACTCTCTCTCATTATCTGAAACCGCTTAATCCTATATAGGGTCACGGTGAAGCCGGAGCCTATCCCGGAAACATAGGGCGTAAGGCAGGAATACACCCGACGACGGGACGCCGGTCCATCGCCGGGCATTGCGGGACAATTTTAGTCTGCGAGCCAATCAACCTATCCAGGAGCATGCTTTTGGACTGTGGGAGGAAACCGGAGTACCTGGCGAAAACCCACGCGGACACGGGGAGAGCATGCAAACTCCACACAGAAAGGCACCGGAGCCGAGAGACTCGAACCCGGGACCTTCTTGTTGTGAGGCGTCAGCGCTAACCACTGCGCCACCGCGGTCACGTAAAAAATAATAGATTATAAAATAGTGTAGTTTAACCCTCCACCACCCGACACGGCCAATCAGCAAAGGGTTGTCACGTTGAACAGAAGACGCTCCAATTCCTTTACTATCTCAGCACACCGCTGTGTTGAAAAGCAACCCCACAATATTTTACAAAAAATGTATTGTACGACGTTTCGCTAACAACAACGTTCAGCATCATCAGGCACCCACGCGAGTGGGTGCCTGACACGGGGCCCGGGGCATGACAAACACGAGCTGCAGACTATATCCTGGCTCCCTGATGACTGACTGACGACTGAACTCCTCCCTGGTTCGACTCGACTTCCTTATATTCTAATCCGCACCAATCACCGCCGTCCTCCCCGTATCCCCTTTCGGCGCCTCTCTCAGCACCAATCACTGCCGTCCCCCCCGCCTCTCGCGCACTCTCCCCCCCAGATGACCTCATGCAAATACCGGCGAGACAATGGGTAAGCAACAGAAGCTCGCCAACACGGGATTACGTGAGTCAACAACATGAGTTGGATGAATCACGGGTCTCGCAATCGCACTGTCCGCTCGTAAAACTCTAACTCCACACGGCGATTAGCACGCATCACCGAGTCCATTATAAAATCTGGCCTCACCGTTCATGCACAAATCTTGGAGAAACAGATCCTCCGCTACCGGAAGGCACGTTCCTACGCCCATACCAGCCATTTTTCAAGCATTCTGGCTATTGCATGCGACAAGCCCAAGATTCTTTTCTCTACCATTAATCAGTTCTTTCGTCCAACCAGTCACTCACCCTCACCTCTCCTCACTAATAAAGATCAGGAGGATCAGGAGATAGCAGCCTCAACCACGAACCAATACCTTAATATATGTTCCTCCACCTATCGCGACCTCAAAACGCCTGGAATTTTCGGAATTAACTGAATCTGAGGTCTCTTCTTTAGTTATGAAATATCGGCCTACAAACTGTTCCCTGGACTACTTCCCCATCCAAAATCATCCGGGCAAATTTCAAATCTCTTGCCACTTTCGTCACTAAACTCTTTAATAATTCACTTCGCTCTGGTATCGTTCTTCCACTATTCAAATGTACTGCGGTTACCCCCCTTCTTAAACAAAACCTGGCCTCGATTGCAACATCCCTGATAATTATCACCCAATCTCAAATCTACCATTCCTCTCTAAGGTCTTCGAACGTGCACTAGTTGTGCAACTCCAGAAACACGTTTTCAACAACGATCCCCTCGATTCCTTCCAATCTGGGTTCAAATTCGGCCATAGTATTGAAACTGCTCGGGTCAAAGTAGTTAATGACCCACTGGTCGCTGCTGATCTAGGCTTGCCTTATTCGCCTTGGACCTGAACGCTGCCTTTGATACCGTTGACCACCCGATCTTACTCTAGCGACTGAAAGGTATAAGGGTCTCTGGCTATGCCCTGCATTGGCTGAGATCCATCCCTCTTTGACCGGAAGCAGTTCGTCAGCCTTGGAGGACAAAACTCAGAGATCCATCCTGTTGTGTCTGGAGTTCCTCAGGGTTAAGTTTTCGCCCACTCCTGTTCAGCATCTACATAAAACCACTTGGCCGTATCCTGCGCAGCCTCAATCTCAGCTACCATTGCTATGCCGATGACATTCAAATCTATATCCACGCACAACTATCCATCATTGCATCTGGTCTTTGCATGTCCTCCTTACTGTCAACTATGAAGCCCTGGCTTAATTCAAATTTCCTAAAACGAAATGGTGACAAAACAGAAGTTTTGCTTGTGAGAACCCCACACCAGTTACCCAAGGCTGAACCTATCCAATTGATGCTTGACAACCAGACCATTGAAGTTGCTAAGACAGTCCGGAGTCTGAATGTGACTCTTGATTCCTCACTCAGCTTCGAGACACACATCAACAAGCTGACGAAATAGTATATTTCCATCTCAGAAATATAGCCAGACTGTGCAACATCTTGTCACCCACTGATGGTGAGAAGCTATACACATCTTCTCCTCACGAAACGATTACTGCAATGCACTGCTCCCTGGCACCCCTGCCTACCTGATCGATCGTTTCTAACGTGTGCAGAATGTGGCTGCTGGAGTCCTCACCTGCACACCCATCACGATCACATATCCTTCGTACTGATGTCGCTCCACTAGTTACCGGTAAAATACTGGATTGAACTTTTACATCCTCCTCCTTACCTACAAGGCTCTCACTGGCGCTACTCTGACATACATCCGCGACCTACTTCAGGTATCCTCCTCAACCCAACCACTCCAATACTCCTATACGGGCATGCTTCATATGCCCAGGACGCACATCCATTCAATGGATGACAAAGCCTTCTCGCGCGCAGCTCCCATACTCTGGAATGCCCTTCCATTGGAGATTCGATCAGCTGAATCCCTGGGCATCTTCAAATCTCGTCTCAAGACTTATTTGTTCCGTTGATGCGGCTCAATGTTGTCGTGCCGACCTGCGCCTGCTCGGCAACATTTATTCCTGCCTTGTTTGTTAAATAATATAGTTTTTAAATATTACTTATTTTACGTCCAATAATTTATTGCTATTATTCTAGAAATGCAATGATAATTATTATTATTTGTCTTTCAGTTAAGCTGTCCTGATGTTGTTTTTGACAAGCTGTTCTCGCCACAGTTCGGATTTGTAAAAAATAAAAAAAGTTATTGTTACTGATTTGCCGTTCTGATGTCGGTGGGGCGGCACGGTGGTCCAGTGGGTAGCGCTGTCGCCTCACAGCAAGAAATCCCGGGTTCGAATCTCGGCTCGGGTGCCTTTCTGTGTGGAGTTTGCATGCTCTCCCCGTGTTCGCGTGAGTTTGCGCAGGGCACTCCGGTTTCCTCCCACAGTCCAAAAACATACTGCTGCATAGGTTAATTGGCTTCTAGACTAAATTGCCCGCAATGTCCGGTGATGGACTGGCGTCCCATTGTGGGTATATCCCTGCCTTGCGCCCTGTGTCTGCCGGGAGAGACTCCGGCTCACCGCGATCCTGTACAGAACTAAGCGGTTTCTGAGAATGAGATGAGATTCGATGTTGTCGGTGTTGTTGACGTGCCGTTCTCTCCGCAGCTCTGTGCAGCGCTTTGTAACCCTCGGGTAAAAAGCGCTCTATAAATGCAATTATTATTAGTTAGGCTGAGGGTCGCGCTGCAGTCGAGTGGTGATGGCAGCACACGCTAGGCGGGCAGAGGCAACAGCGCCGGCGGAGTGGGGTGCAGCGAAATGGCGAGGGGGGGGGTACCACGCGACCTTATAACGGGGCAGAGCCCACCATGCCCTGTGTACACTGTCACCCTCCTCACCCCGATCCGACAGGAGGCCCTAGGTGAGGGAAATGCTGTAGAGGAGGGGAGGTGATCCCGCCCCTCATCCTGGCTCTTGCCCCGCGAGTCTCCAATGTGAGAGGCGAGATGGGGGCGAAGGGCTGTTAATAGCGATCCCCAATATTTCTCCACCAGCGGTCATTATCTAGCACTCCCCATTAATGTTCTAGGCATGGGCGTCTTGAATAAAGGCGACTGTAAGATCAGAGAACTCATCTCATCTCATTGTCAGAAACCGCTTAGTCCTGTACAGGGTCGCGGTGAGCCGGAGCCTATCCCGGCAGACACAGGGCGCAAGGTGGGGATACACTCACGATGGGACGCCAGTCCATCCCGGGCATTGCGGGCAATTTAGCCTGCAAGCCAATTAATTAACCTATACAGCAGCATGTTTTTAGACTGTGGGAGGAAAACGGAGTGCCCGGCGAAAACCCACACGGACACGGGGAGAGCATGCAAACTCCACACAGAGGGCACCCGAGCCGAGATTCAAACCCGGAACCTACTTGCTGTGAGGCGACAGCGCTAACCACTGGGCCACCGTGCCACCAGGTCAGAGAACGTGTATTATTATTGTCATTTCATGGCGTTGTGCCGACATTTAATTGCATATTCTAACGCACACAGAGCCAAAGCTCCCAAGTGTTACCTTCGACTGTGCTAGGTCAAGTGCTGTTAGCAAGAAGCGACTATGAGTGAGTGGATGTGCGGGTGAGTGAGTCAGTGGGATGAGTGGGTGGATGAGTGGGTGATTGAGCCGGTAAGTGGATAGGTGAGCGTGTCGATTTGTGAGCGGATGAATGTGAGCGTGACAGTTAATGGGTGAGTGGGTCGGTGAGTGGGAAAGTGAGTGTGTGGATGAGTTGGTGGATGAGTAGGTGAGTGACTGACTAAATGAGTGGGTTGGTGAGTGCGTTTGTCATCTCAGTCATAACACCTGGGTCTGTCCCTATACCTCTTGTCGGCGAGCCTTCGACACTTTGCGTGGCTTCAAGGTGCATGTGGCCTGGCACAGGCACCGTGGTGACGTTACCACCACTTAATGGCGATTTGCGGTCATTGTTGTTGGGTTAGTGAATCCCTCAGCTCTCCACGAGTGACGGGGCAGTTGTGGAGATAGTGGAGCAGCCATACCAAGGCTGTGGGCTTATGGCCGTTTCCGGATTCGCAGCAGAGGTCTCACTCCGAATCAGTCGGGGCTGCATTAAAATTTCTTCGGCTGTGTAACGCTGTGTGGAAGCTGCCTGGCTTGTCGCTGCACCCGAAAATTCGGGTCAACTAAAATCTAGCTCTCGCTTCTCCATGCTTTGCGAAACGTGAAACCCCCGGCAGAACTCTGCACCGCTTTGATTTTTTTCAGCTGGCATTCCTACCATCCATCCAAAGTTTAGCCAGGTTGGATTGTGTGAAGAGCTCACAAATTCTCGAAAGATCTGGACAAAGTCCCATGGTTGAGCTTCTCTGACATGCGAGGCTGCATTGGCTGTCATGTATCCTGGATGCCCAGAAAAAGCGTGCACAAGCAGCTTGTTTGACTGGATGGGACTAAACGGGTGCGACACAGGCTAGAGAAGAGATGGACTGATGTAGCACAACAGAACCTGGAGCTGAATGGATTTGCTGAAGACTGGTACCAGCGGTGTCGAGTGACCTCTATGGAGGGAGTCATGTTCTCACTGGCACTGCTCCGATAGATATCCGTGACCTACTTCAGGCACCTTCAACAATTTCGATCCACCAAAACGGGTTTCTTGTGCGTGCTCAGATCGCAGTTCCATTTGATGGGTGACAATGCCTTCTTGAACTCCCATTAGAAATTCGGTCAGCTGTGTGCCTGGGCATCCTCAAATCCGATCTCAAGACTTTCTTTTTTCTCTGGCTACGACTGTTGGTACTGCTCACTGCTGTGTGCTGGGATGATGGCGCTGTTAACCTCTGCCTGCTCAGGAACGCTTCTTCCTGCTTTTATTTTATGATTTACTTGATATTTTTCAGTCATTTAGTCATTATTTTACTTCATCGATCTCCTGATGTTGTTGTTCATGTAACCGACGCCAATCGGCTCGTCTCCCTTTTCTTTTCACTTTTAGCCGTGTGATTGTACGAGATGCAGACTAGCGCGACGGTTAAGCAAAATATTAGAGATGATCAACTGAACAATGCGCGCGCGCGAACGCACGAGAGGATATTCAGATGGTAAGATTCTGCGTTGTGTAATGTTTTGATGTGAATCCCCCTTGTGCTTGGCACGCGCCGCTGGTCTGCTGCGATGCGCCTCTTCTGCCACCACAGACTTGCACCACCCGCGCCAACGCGTATCTTCTTTTATATAAACAACTTTATTAACTTGCTCGACCACCACGTGCGCCAACTGCGTGAACAACACCCACGAAGCAATACAGAACCACATTAAACCGCCTTCGCAGGCCTCTCCGAGTCTCCCCTTCACTCGATATGATCGTGAGAATAAACATACGCTGTTTAACAGATTAACCAAATCTCACGAACACCACTAAACAAAATATCCGACCTTAACAACTGCACTCCCCGCAAACAATACACTTAAGATGACCGCCGCGAGAAGCCACGCGCTTCCCGCCGAACCCACAAAGGAACCTTCTTGAAGAATTACAAAGATCCCCACCCTCTTGAATAACAACATCTCGCTCAAATCGCAAAAACTCTAAAATAACCCGTTTCGCCTCGACTATCGAACTCCTGACTTCCCAAACCAGTATTACTAAACTACTACTTCTGAAAAGCGCACAAGCAAAACCTGCAATTGAAAAAGTCACATACCTGTGTGAACAACATTCACGCAACAATACAGAGCCACATTAAACATCCTTCGCAGCCCTGCGGACAGCACAAAACACTTCATTATTAAACAAATTCTACAGACGCCTCTCTCGTGCATATTTATGTGTTCTGCTCTTAGGAGCAACCAGACAACACGTCTATACCTCTCCAAGTCTCCTCTTCACTGAAGGGTGTCCGCAAGGATGGGCATGGCTCTCTGTACGTGGAGGTGTGTCCATGCCAATACGTCAGCACTTTAATATATGTGACCATGCATATGTACAACTCAACATGTCAGTAGCCATTCGCTACATTTACATGCCGTTCTCTCTTAAGTTCTGAATAATGTTTTGTGACCCTTGGGCCGTATTTGTCTCTCCAATAACAATGTTTATACACTGTACTGGGTACTAATTTGAGGCTGAGTCGACCTAGGGGACATCTGGGACCTGTTGAGAATATCCCACTTGTGTTTGCCGTGAGCATGAATTGAACTCAGATCACTGGGTTTGTAGCCCAGCGATCACGTGTTGAATGAAGCGAAATGAGTTCATAGTGGCCATGACACCACTTGCAAGGGGGCTATGCAGAGAGTCAACGTGGATGTTGAAATCGCAAAGTATCAGGATCCTCTCAGAACTGGAGCACAGCTTAGAAAACAGCTCAGACAGTTGTAGTGCCATGGATCTCACGCACCCCACACTCAACAACGATGTAGAGGCCCGCATCAGTGTACCCCGAGCCCACACTATGGGTTTTAGACGAGGACCCCCATTAGAGGGTGATAAATGCCACGGTTTTTCCCTCGTTGTGGAAATTTGGTTCAGCCAGGGGCACCACCAAGGGCCAGGTTCTGGCGTAATCGCGCCTGAAACCAGGGTAGCTGCAATGTTAGAGACGACGACTCACCACCACTCAGGAGCAAGAATACTGGTGGGGGGGAGGAGGAGTGGAGTGAAGGGCCAATGGGGATGGGGTTACGGACGATAGGCTGGATAAATCGAGAGGGAGGAGACTTCCATGAAGGAGTGGGAGAGAGCGAGGGAGCGCGTGGCGCCGCTGAGGAGAGAGAGAGAAACGTTGGCTGAGAGGAGTGAACGGGTGACCGTTTGGCATATGGAGAGAGAGGAAGAGATGTGGGGAGATATACAGAGAGATGGGAACAGTGATAGAGAGGTGAAAAACAAGATAGCTAAGGAACAGAGATAGAGGAGACACGTGTAGACATAGGGTTGGGGGAGGCGGTGGTCATTGTTCTTGGGAGAACTGGGAGGGCCAGGTAGGAGCAGCTGGGGAGGAGCCTCAGAGACAGAAGGGAACCTATCTACCAACGAGGGCATAATAACAAAGGGGAGATGGGTGGAGACACAGGAAGGCTGGTGAGACGCCGAGAGACATGTAGGCTGACACAATAGACAGAGAGATGGGAGGGGGGGGTCACGTGGTGGGCGAAGCAGCCGCCATTTTGCAGCTGGAGGGAGAAGGTGGGAAAAACGACCACGATCTAGATAGACGGGGAGCAAGAGTAGTGATGGACCAGACGGGCAGCAGAGAATAAAGTTCGCCATCAGTATCACCCACTGTGTATGGTAATTGTATCGCTGATGTGGAGAGCGGTGGTGCAGCGGTTGGCGCGTTGTGTGTGGGGAGCAGTGGCGCAGCGTTAGCGCACTGTGTGTCAGGGGACCAGTGGCGTAGTGGTTAGCTCACCGTGTGTGTGTCTGGTGACTGGTGGCATAGTGGTTGGTGTGCCGTGTGTATGTGGTGAGTGCAGAAGGGCGTAGAGAAACGGGTAGCCCTCATCAGGTAGCTAGAATTCTGAGACGAGAATGGAGGGTAGAGAGCGGCCAGGTAGTGGAGCCCTTCTGGGGCCTGCCGCAGTGAGACCCCCCCTCTCGAGGTGGGTCTCCCTTTGAGTACCCGGGGTCCAAAACGGGGTGGGGGCAGCCGCGACCCCATTTATTGTGGACACGAGAGGAATTGAGGGGACTAGGGACAGTAACCCCTATCTGCCTAGGGGCAGCGACCACTACACAGTTCATTGACAAAAGAAGTGGAGGCTCCAGATGAGCAGTAGAGCAGCACCAACCTCAAAGGTTGAATCGACCTCCAATCCAGAGACATGCTGGAATGAATGGAAGGCTAGGGACGGAATTGGTCAGATGTCGGCAGTTACACAGTGGAGAACTGCAAGGCCATAACCACGGCCATGGGAATGAGCCTTCTGATGGGAGTACAGTTCTGCAAAGTTAAGGAATAGGGAGGGGGGGCTTTTACTGTAGAGGGGGGATCAACGCCAGGTGGGGGGACGAACAGCACAGTCTGCGGGGACTTTTACTGTAGAGGGGGGACCAACGCCACGTGGGGGACGGGCAGCACGGGCTGCGGGGGGGGGGACTTTTACGGTAGAAGGGTGACGTTGGTTAGAACTTGCTGGAAGGGCCACGGGGATATAAGGAGCGTGGGATTGGAGGGGCGGGGAGAGTCTCCTCGGGGAACGAGGAGGGAGCGTCACGATGTAGCAGCTCGTTGTGTGCCGCTACTCCGGCCCCGTGCACTGCTGGTTTAAATAAAGCATCGAAATCAAGAAGTCTCTGCTCATCCGTGCTCGCTGGCCGATCTATCGCGGAGTGGGTGCTGATCCTTGCCGTAGTGTTGCCGCTGTAAGCCGTCGCAAGCCCGGAGTTAAAGTCGTGGCGTCACAGTTCCATTGTTTCTGTTACAAAGATGTGCTAAGTCATAAAATAGCACGTTTTGTCCTCTGCTCAGGATCTTTGCCATCCATATGTTAACATTTTGGGAGTTTGTCGTCCGGATTTAGTATCGATTAGTAAACAAATATGGGTTTTGTTTTGACCTGGTCTGCAGTGTATTTTTCTGAGTGTAACTCCATTCCAACTCCCACACCAATGGCAAGGCCTCAGATCCTCAATCACCCCCAGTCGAGGAGCATTCCGGTTTTGAGTTCCCGCGTCGCTATGGTCCGTGCTTCAACCACTACCGTCATTAAGCTAACTTGGATCCCAATTAGAATTAAAATGCTGCCTAGATACAAATGCAAAAAAAATATAGGTGGAGCTGAAGGGTTGCATATGCGAAGTTCTTTTATTTAGCAAAACCGTTGTTACACTTGTATATTTATATTTTGATCATTTTTGTGCTGTGCGTTTTTGCGTGTTAATGTTAATATGGTTAGTTTCATCTTTGCACTAATTGGTGGTGCGAGTTTCTATTATTTGCCCAATGTGTGTTAGTTTATATTATAGTTCGGGCTTCATATTTGCTCAAATTTGTGCTGTGAGTTTATTCACCTTTTGACTTTAATGATAGGCTGAGACAAATTACATTTAACACAAGATGTCAGCAGGGTTTATGATTTAACTTTTGCGTGTGTGCTGCCCATCTTCAGACAATGTGTGAATCATTTTGAGAGGGAAAATGTGGGGAGCAGTGCCGCAGCAATTAGCATCCTGCTCTACAAACTCAACAGAGGCTGATTGCCACTCATGACTATGAATACCTGAACCAATCCTGGGTCTCCCGTAGGTAGACTCAGTTTGAAATGAATACCTCTTGCCGCGTGTAAGCTTTTGAGAAACACAGCCAGACGTGGTGCGTAACAAGCTGCTTCCCAGGTTAATTGTCCTGCTGACAAAATTGCCCTCGGTGTCTTGACATGGACTGGCATCCCATTCAGCGTGTGGCCCTGCTTTGCAGCCTATCTGCCGGGATTGGTTCTGGTGCCTCATGACCCTGTACATGATCAAGCAGATAGTGGGCCTCTCGTTGGTCGACTCAGCCTCAAATGAATATAAGAGAGCCAAAGGTTGCCAGGCGTGGTGCTGGCTACACACCTGTGTGCCGTGCCGACCTTTATTGATACTGCTCTCCAACAGCACTTGCCCCTAAAGTCTGCTATGGCTATACAGGGGGATCTGTGCTTTGGTCAGCGGCTTTGAACTGTAAAAGAACTTCATATAAATTTATGTTTATCAAGGACCGGTTGCAAGTTCGAGAGAAAATACCTTCATCTAGAGATGTGTGAGCAACGAGTTGTCTCCGCGACCTTTTATTTGCCAACTGCTGGACGTGAAATGGAGATAAGGGCGCCCTTATGGTGACTGAAATAAAAACTCACGGGATGTTAACCATGCTTTTCTGCACTACTCAATCATGTGTCTACTGGCCGCGAGAACCGTCAGCCTAGCAACGGCATCCATAGTAACGGTATTCCTAGGAACGACATCCTTAGCAACGGTATCCCCAGCAGCGGTTTCATTGTAACGGCTTAATAGCTACTAGAGAATACTTACACAGTGCGTTGAGGGAGAGATGGGATGAGGTGGAGGGAGGGAAGCGGGCGGGCCGGGAGGTCCATAGTGCTGTCCCTTGCGGGGAACCCCCTCCCCTCCTCCTCATCCCGCACTCTGAGCTCAGTCTCTAGCTGCTATCACATGGGGTCGTGAGCAGAGATTTAACGAAGCGAAGGTCAGTGGTGAGCATTGTGAGTGGTGAGGTGGTGGTCCTTGATTAGTGAATGGTGAGTGCAAAGTATCGTTGGGAGTGGTGAGTAGAAGGCGGTGAATGCTGATTGGGGAAAAAAGCACCGTGTCTGTCCATGTAGAGTTCTAAGCATATGAATGCACTGTGTGTAGCTTTGTGTTTTTGTAAACATGGCCATTGTCTTCGTGATGTGTACTTGTATGTATTCATATGTACTTGTGTGTGTTTAAAGGACTCAATACGGTGACGTGGCGAGTCCTTTCCGGTCTTGATTCACAGCCTTCACGAACCTTGCCAACGGAACCCCCCCAGGTTCTCCAATCGCTCTCCTCTTCATTTCAACTCTCCCCTCGGTCTCCCATCCATCTTGGCGTTGACCTCGGGACCCGGCCTCCAGCTTGGCTCTTCCCACGCAATACTCCCGCTGCTTACTGCGGCCCCACCTCTAACACAGGAGGGACTCCGTTGCCTGTGCATGGGGTGCACTGCGGAGGTATGATGTGGGAGCAGTTGTTAATTATCAATACCCGCTTAATTCTGTAAAGGGTCGTGGGGGGGGCAGAGCCTATCCTGGCCGACAGAAAGCACAAGGCAGGGGAATACCGAATACGTGACGCCAGTACCTCGCAGGGCATACTTTTTGGGGCAATTTACACAGCAGGCCAATAAAGCTAGGCAACAGCATGTCTTTGGGCTGTGGGGGGGAAACTGGAGTACCTGGCGAAAACCCACGCGGGCACGAAGTGAACACGTAAACTTCACACAGAAAGCATCCGAACCGAGAATCAAACCAAGGTCATTCTTGCTGTAATGCGACAGAGCGACCCACTGCGCATCACTGGGAGCGGTAGTGTAGTAGTTAACTGGCTGCACTACGGACCCGACTATGACCGACAGCAGTGGCAATTTTCTGAACTGGTGCTGGGCCTCCCCTAGGTCGATCCAGCCTCAAATGAGTACCTGGTGTGGTGTAAACATAGCCAATAGGTAGGCAAAGATGGCTAGAGGATATGTTGGCCACCCACCACCTTGTGTGCCATGCGAGCCATAGGTGCTACTCGTTAACAAGTCTGTTAAAGCTATTTGGGGGATCTTCGGGGTGAGGGTGGTGGGGCTGGAGTGGATGTGAGCGGGAGAGGTGTGTGTAGTTCAGTGTGTACAAGGGGTTGGTCACCCCTTCACTTGCCACTTTTTCTATCTAAAGCCACAGTAGAAACACCCAAACAAGCATCTGATCTCATCTCAAAGTTAGAAACTAAGCAGTTTCTATACAGGGTCGCGGTGAGCCAGAGCCTATCCCGGCAGACACAGGACGCAAGGCAGGGATATACCCACGATGGGACGCCAGTCCATCACCAGGCACTGCGGGCAATTTAGTCTGTAAGCCAAATAGCCTATGCAGCAGCATGTTTTTGGTCTGTGGGAGGAAACCGGAGTGCCCGGCGAAAATTCACGCCGACACGGGGAGCACATGGAAACTCCACACAAAAAGGCACCCAAGCCGAGATTCGAACCCGGGACCTTCTTGCTGCGAGGCGACAGCCTTACCCACTGGGCTACAGTGCCACCCTATGTGCTGGGGATACAAGGGGTATAGGCGCGCATGACATCTTCTGCAAAATCCCTGTAACAACACGGTTGTTCCTATTACAATGTTGATCCTCCAAACGAACCTGGTGGCAGAATGGTGCAGACCGTTAAGGTGGTTAATTAAAGGTTTAGTGACATATGCAATACCAGGCAACATAATGTATAAACCATAACCGTATGACCAACGTCGTCAAAAATCCGCAGTGTCCCTCAGTGTCGGTCGTGACCAATATAATCAATGAAATTCATTTTTTTGGGTCAGGTCACGTTTCTTTACGTGCCCTGATCTGTCTGGTCGAGTCTTTGTTCCCGTTTCCATCTGATCTCACTTCTCTGAGTGTCTGCACTTTTACCCATGGTGCCACGCCAACTAAATCCAGTTCACACTTCTCTCGCCTTTCGTCAAAATCAATGCCCGTCATCTCACGTACTACTCCAGGTCTTTGAATGCTTTTCATCATGTGTTTGGCCAATGAGAGCCATCAAGACTTTTGCCACATGATCCAATGCCTTTGTTAAGCCAAGAGAGCCATCTTGAAAGATCTTTCAAGCAAGTCATTTCAGTCGTCTATCAAGGTCGTCATTTCCTCATTCTCCTCTAGACACAAACAACTTATCAATCATTACTGATCACACCCTTGCATAAAAGACAGGCATCTTAGCCATCAAGTGACTACCAAATAAAAGCGCCAACATATACTCTACCCTCTGCAATGTTAAGCACCCCTTCTTATGGATCACACAAACATCATATTTACGCCCGCGTTTTTGAGAACCCCATTTGACGGATTCAAACTAAAACTCCTCTCTCAGTGATTCCTCCAGAGATGAGAAAACATTCTGGTTGACTACGTGGAATGTCAGAACACTTGCCAGAGAGCAAATCAGAGCTGCTGTGAAAAGCTTAACTGAAGAATGACTGCAATTATTAAAAAATTCAGTTGAGGTCTGCAAAAGGTTTTTGATACACAGGGATCGCCGATTTTTTTCCAGTGAATAAAATCATCCACGCTTCATTGGTATTGTCATCAAAATCAGTGATGTGAGTTAAATGTTTCAACAAATATAGGCAATCAAACTGAAGTATATTTTTATGACCCTTGATCTAGAGGGATTGTGGTATTTAATTATGTATATTGTAGATGCTAGTGTTGTCTAGAGGTCAATTGTATCATTATTATCCACGATACAAATTAATGAGGTTTTTTCTGATTTCTCATTAAAGAAATTTGTGAGAATCAACAAACCACATTCAGACACTATATTCAAAGCTTTTAATGATTAACTTTAATAAAAAATCAGAAACCAGTAATTCATATCTAACAAAACCATGCTTAGTTCCAAAAATGAGTGATACGACTTAACACTAATCAGAAGTAATACTAGTCCACGAACGATGTTTGGTCAGGGTTTTGCCAGAACGTGTAAAACTCATACCCCCTTGGAATCGCCAGCACAAGCTCGGTCGGGTATTTCCACCGTGATTTTATGTACAAAAGTGCAACCAACCCCTCGTTAACAGTAAGCTTCTGCTCACATCCGCCGCAGCTCCACCCATCCTCACCCCAAACAAACACACACTTGTTAGCAAGTACCGCTTGTGAAAGCAAGCACGGCACATTAGGGGGTGGGAAGCCAACATAACACTTGGCCGCCTTTGTCTCCCTAGTATTTATTTGAGGCTGAGTCGACCAAGGGGAAGCCCAGTACATGCTTGATCCTGTACAGGGTCATAAGGCACTGGACTTAATCCCGGCAGACACTGGGCACAAGGCAGGGCTATAGCCTGGATGGGACGCCAACCCATGTCAGGGCAATTTATTCAGCAGGCCTATTAACTTGGTAAGTGGTGTGGCTTTGGACTGTGGCAAAAACCCACATAGACACGGTGATAACATGAAGATTCTACACAGAAAGGCAGCGCCCGAGCTGGTTTGACAATCCCACTCACCGCACCACCATGCGAATGAATATTGACCATGAATAGAGGGTTTAGGTAAAACTATAATTTAAAGCAAGCATTTTAATTTAAAAGTAGATGAAATACAAATGTTTAAATACCTACTGAACAACGTTGGAGTTAATGAACAAATATAGACTAATTCACGTTCAAGGTCGGTTTTTACCAACATAATAGAGGACCAATGACAGGGTCTCCAGTCTTACCTGCAGCAGAGATTTGAAACCTCAAAAAGCTCCAGATTCACGTCACAAACTCAGCTGCATGGAAACCTCACTGTTATCTCTACATTGGTGACACGTTCACTCAAATATAATCAATCCCCAGGTCGCAATTACCTAATTAATGGCTGCAATGGAGATGAACAAGGTTTTTCAATTCCCCAATGCAAGGAATAGTAATGTACCTAAACACCACATTATGTAGCCAGAATTCGGTATATGCTTGGTTACAAACATGAGTAATACCAATTGACAAAACTATTCAGAGCTGAGTAGCAATGAGAGACCAACGCTCGAAGTTGAGAGAGTTTCAAGGAGCATAAACCAAAGGACAAAAGAAAAAAGCAGCTGCACACACACTGGGCTAAGCCAAGCTATGTGAAATCACCTAATCAAGACATGAATACCGACAGAGTGTTTACCCACATACCCTTCAATGCCTGGGTAAATCAGGCTATTGCAAAGTCATGTAATCCTTCCGAAGTGACACTTGGGCAAGTGGCAACCACCGCTGCTCCCTGTAGCACTAATCCCAGCCTGCCTCTTCTGAGAGATGGGATTAGTAAATGACGCCATGCAGCTCACCATTGCATATCTCGTAGATGATCTGAACCAGCGGCCCCGTCGCGTTATTACACAGTGTCACTCACACCACCAGATGTCTCTCAGACTTTCGATAGATGGTGAATGCGTTGTGAACTCTTCACTCTTGAGGTCGGTGCTACGGACTTAAAATTCAGTGTCTCCCTGTCACATGAGTCCATCTGAGTCAAGTCCATCTTGAATGAGTCTCCTGGTCTTCTCTTCTCATATTTCCTTCTTGCATTATATCCTTCCCAACTTGTCTTCTGTAACTTCAAAAGCGTATTGTATTCACCAGCAGGCACACATGTCTCCTTCCCCGATACGTATCATTACTTTGAATATGATTAATTCCCAATTGCAGTAGATGTATCAGCGTTGTACCGTTCCCTCTCACACACTTGGCAGCCACGTCTTTTTTTACACTGCTGCTCCATACAGCACGGGCACACTGTTTCTTACGCTGGGCTGTATGCAGGCTCTTAACACGCTCACACCACTCTGCGTGATATTTTTCAACGCGGTATCCAAGTGTTCCACGCCGCTCCACCTGGACACAAACGCTTTGATCTACTTCACTGGTTGTCCAACCACTCTCACAACCCCCATTCAGGCAGCCGCACTATTACTCTCGACACCAGTCAAACTCCTTCACTTTTCCACCGGCCACTGCTGGACTGCGCCTCACTCTGGCGACTGTAGCCAATCTGGCTCCCACTCTCTCCTCGCCCCTCAAGAGAACAAAAACACTCTTCAGATTGTAATGATGTAGGTTTTCACAGCTCGATGCACGATGATTGCTTCAAGGTGACTCAGAGGTGGACTCACACAACAAAGAACACACGCATCACGCCCACACATATAAGGAGACAATAGAAGCCGCGCACGAACACTACGCCTGAGAATGCCTCTGACGTGTGAGGCGAAACGTCGCGAGGAGAGGAGAGAGAGCCATCGACGCGGCTGTCCCGAGAGAGCAGTTTTTCGAAGCAATCATCACTCTTCAGATTATTTGGACATTACTTATAATTCATCATTTCCCAACTGATAAAACTTTAATAGGCTAACGCACATGCCAGAAGGTACTGCCTTAAACCACTCATGTCTGCGACAAGAATGCTGGGTACAAACTTTAGAAACATCGTAGTTTTAACACTGCGGAATAAAGTGAATAATGACCAACGCCTGTATAACCTGCTATAAGCACCGCCTTACAACGGGACTTGCGGAAATCGATAATTAAACCGTTGGCTTTGTTTTGGCTCTATGCCCATTCATAACAGTTCACCAACGAATAATAATCAATATCTTACAATGCGTCTGTTTCATTCACTCTTGAATAGAATGACTCGGAGGCACTGAGGATGCCCACAACGTGTGAGGTGAACAATCGCTAAGGAGAGAGGGAGAGCGCTCGACACAGCTATTCTTAAAAAACAGCTTTGGAGAGCAAGCATCAAATATTAAGTGTTTTTTTAAGACCAAATGAGGGCTAGGAAAATAATGTTACCATAATCACAATTATTAACCTTCTTACCGCAGGACGATAGATTGTCATAGCCATGCCTAACAGGCAGCTTACTAGCAACGTCCAATAGCTAAGCTATAGACTCAAAATCACTTAATACTTGACTGACACATTGCAATGTTCTAGAGTCTCAAAAAAGTGACCCCTACTACTTTTGAACTTGATAGTCTTTCACTGCTGCCTTGAAGTCAAATCAGACTTAATATAAGTTGGATTACACCTGCACCTGCATATATTCTTGTAATGAAAGAAGCTTGTAAATAAGGTGAATACTGTGGAGATTCATTGTGTTGATCTCCACGTTAGGCATCTTCCCAGAGATTCCACTTACACATGCGGCCCTCTCCTACTCTGCTCTGTCCAAAAAATCTACCCACACCTCCACATCCACAACCTGATGAGGGTCACCTCGCTCTTCATCAACGTTTGAATTGGCCTCTTGCTTCACACTGCCTCTATCGACTTGGAGGTCAGGTCCTGGAGTCGAATCTCCCTCTTCACATTTCACGTTCAATTCCTCAAATTCCACCTTAAGTTTTTCGCATTTCACCTGCACTCCTGGCCATGTTTCAAAGCTGAGGTTATCTTCTGACTCTTGTTTCATAAAAGTTTGGATTTTTGCAGCAGTTCTATTTTCACAAGTCGATTTCACCTTCTTGCCAATCTTCTCACACATGTTTGGCACTTCTGAAATTGCTAATTCCTTCTCCAACTCACAGGGCTTCTCTTCCATATGTCTTCTCTGGTGCAAATGAAGATGTGTGGAATCTTGAGATTCCTTGCCACATGCAGTGCACTTAAAGGACTTATCACCATGGTGTGTTCTCTGGTGACTCTTAAGATTTCCTGACTGTGTAAATGTCTTCCCACACGTAGTGCACTTGAAGGGTTTCTCACCCGTGTGTGTTCTCTGGTGCTTCTTAAGAGTTCCTAACTCTGTAAATATATTACCACACACAGTGCACTTGAAGGGCTTTTCACCTGTGTGTGTAATATGGTGAGTTCTAAGACTTTTTGCGTGTGTAAATGTCTTCCCACAAACAGTGCACTTGAAGGGCTTCTCACCCGTGTGTGTTCTCTGGTGACCCTTTAGAGTTCCTGCTTCTGTAAATGTCTTTCCACAAACAGTGCACTTGAAGGGTTTTTCACCCGTGTGTGTTCTCTGATGACTCTTAAGATTCCCTGACTCTGTAAAAGCCTTCCCACACATAGTGCACTTGAAGGGCTTCTCACCAGTGTGTATTCTCTGGTGAGTCTTAAGAGTTTCTGAGTGTGTAAATGTCTTCCCACACACAGTGCACTTAAAGGGCTTCTCACCGGTGTGTGTTCTTCGGTGAGTCTTTAGCGTTTCTGATTGTGCAAATGTTTTCCCACACACAGTGCACTTGAAGGGCTTTTCACCCGTGTGTGTTCTCTGGTGCTTCTTAAGAGTTCCTATTTCTGGAAATGTCTTGCCACACACAGTGCACTTGAAAGGCTTCTCACCAGTGTGTGTTCTCCGGTGAATCTTAAGAGATCCTGACTGTGTAAACGCCTTCCCACACGTAGTGCATTTGAAGGGCTTCTCACCTGTATGTATTCTCTGGTGCTGCTTCATGTGCCCAGTGAAATCCGTGCTGTATGAACACTGATCACATTGGTGCCTTTTAGCACTGAGCTGCGTTGGGGGTCTCTTCTCCATGTGATTGACTCTGTATATATACAAACACATTACACACAATATACACACACATTACATACAGCGTACACTCACACAAAACACACACATTACCTACAGTGAACACTCACACAATATACACACATTACATTCAGTGTAATTATAATAATTGCACTTCAATAACGTTTTTCACCCGTGAGTCAGTGCTACAGAGCTGTGGCGAGAACGGCATGTTGGCAACATCAGCAATTTTATTGAAAGTCAAAGAATGACTAGAATTTAGAGAAGTACATAAAGTAAGCGATAAAAATAATTGTAAAAAAGAAGACGCTTTACCCATTTTTCTGTCAATGATAGTTTGAAGTTCTTACAAACACCATACACTTTTCGAAGTGTGAAATTTGCAAAAACCACACATGTTGGTGGTTAAGACTGTAAAGAACATGCTTTGATAATATATGCATTGTACTTGAAACTGATTGGCCTGCACCAGAGACAGCTTCCTTCTTAGCCTTGTCTCAATGCTAGCCAGATGTTGCCAAAAGGCAGTCAGCTCAGGATAACACAATATCAATGCCTTATAGCTCGGGTTGAGCAGTTTATGGTATGGGTACTTTTTGCCAGTAAAAATCTGGATGCAATCAATTATATGTTTCTAAATAGGAGGTTGGCTCAACCTTTGAAGTTGGTGCTGCTTTACCATCTACCTGGGGCCTCCATTTATTTTATCAATGAACTGTTTGAGGTTTTTTTTTTTAAGCTGTGCTCCAGTTCTGAGAGGATTCTGATGCTTAGTGATTTCAATATTCGTGGTGTCTCTGCAAATACCCCCCTTGCAAGGGCTATAATGCCCTATCTCAATTCATTTGGACTCACTCAAGATGTGACATCTGCCACTCACAGATGTGGACACACTCTGGGCCCAGTTTGCTTAAGGAGCAAACCTGTAGCCAACCTGTTCATCACTGATCCATCACTAAGGGCCAAATACAATTCCGAAATCTTAACTCGATCACTCTAGACTTATTCCCCATTGTATTTAATATTTCATCACTCTCTATCTCGGCTCATTCTGCCTCTGATTCGACAGTTGACACTAACAACAGCTTGCTATGACATATACTAAATGTTTTAGCCTTAATCAAATCACGCTGCGTCTCAAGTGGGAAACCATCTCCCTAGTATAATAATAATAATGTGGTACTTCGGGAGCTTGAGGTGAATGCACGCTGGGCCAAATGGACATGGGAGAAAATCTGGCCTCACCATCCAGGCTCAAATTTATAAGGACCAGCTCAATCACTGCTGGAATGTACTTGATTACATCCGTATCAACCACATTTCCAGCATTCTATCTGGTGCCTGGAGACAAGCCCAAGATCCTCTTCTCAACCACTCATCGGTTCCTTCATCGACTCAGTCATTTACCCTCGCCTCGCTTCATTTATAAAAAAAAGGCAGATAAGATTCAGTTTTTCACAGACAATACATAAGCCCAAAAAATCGCTACCCAATCTCAACCTCCACCCCCTACTTTAGCAATTGTTCCCTCCCATACTCAGATTTTAAAACTCCTAAAAATTTCCAAGCTAATGGATTATGATGTTTCTTCATCAGTTAACAGATAATCGTGTATAAATTGCTCTTTGGACCCCTTTTAATTTAAACTCATCCAGGCAAACTTCCTATCCTTTACTACCATCAGTCACTAATCTCTTTAATAACTCACTTTGCTCCGACATTGTTCCCTCACTATTCAAATGTGCTGCAATTACCCCTCTGCTCAAAAAAAACCCGGCCTTGATTGTCATATCCCTGTTAATTATCAGCCTATCTCAAATTTACCATTCCTAAGTTCCTTGAACGTGCAGTAGCTGCGCGACTCCAGAAACACGTCCTCAACTATGACCACCTCGATCCCTTGCAATCTGCGTTCATATCCTACAATAGTATTGCAGAGTTAAGGAATAAGGGGGCGGCGCGGTGGCGCAGTGGTTAGCGCTGACGCCTCACAGCAAGAAGGTCCCGGGTTCGAGTCTCTCGGCTCCGGTGCCTTTCTGTGTGGAGTTTGCATGCTCTCCCCGTGTCCGCGTGGGTTTTCGCCGGGTACTCCGGTTTCCTCCCACAGTCCAAAAGCATGCTCCTGGATAGGTTGATTGGCTCGGAGACTAAAAATTGTCCCGCAATGCCCGGCGATGGACCGGCGTCCCCTCGTCGGGTGTATTCCTGCCTTACGCCCTGTGTTTCCGGGATAGGCTCCGGCTTCACCATGACCCTATATAGGATTAAGCGGTTTCAGATAATGAGATGAGATGAGGAATAAGGGGGGAGGGGGCATCGTTACTTAACAGCTTTCCATCTCGTCATGCGGTGTCTCGTGATGTGGTGACTTAATGCATACGGTTAATGACTGACCAACGAGCCGTGCATGACTCACCCTCACGGCGCCGCGTAGTTATAAGGAGCATTGAGTGGATGGGCGAGAGAGTTATCCGGGGGAATTGGTAGGAGGAGGCAACGTCGTAATGTAGCTGGGCGCACTGAAACCGTGAGGGGTAGGAGTCAATGTGCGGTGATTACCCCAGCCGTTATATTGTGTTAATAAAGCATCGAAAACCAAGAAGTCTCTGCTCATCTGTGGTCGCTGGCTGATCTATCGTGGAGTGAATGCTGATACTCGCCAGGCTGTTGCCACCGTAATCCGTTACAAGCCCGGAGTCACGACCGGTGCACCACAGTTTGGTGTCAGAAATCAGAATGCGGACTCACGTCGGAGACAGCAGTGAGCGGGGTCCGACTGTGGCGAGTGGTGGCTGGGGAGAGCGGCGAGGAGTCTAACAGCGAAGCCAGCGAGCCGAGTGAGGATGCCGGCAAGCCAGCAGTGGAGCGAGCGGCGCAGTGTGGAGGGGCGGCGGCGGTGAGGAGCCGCAAGGGGAGCCGCGGGAGCAGCGGCGCAGTTCGAGCCAGCGGTTGGCGCGCTGTGAGTGCGGAAAGTGTGTGCGGGGAGCAGTGGCAGAGCGATTAGCATGCTGTCTGTGTGGTTGTGTGTCTGGGGGGAGCGGTGGCGCAGCGGATAGCGCAGTAGCCGTAGGGAGCGGTGGTGCAGTGGTTAGCACGCTGTGGGTGAGTGAGTGTGGGGAGCGGTGGCGCAGCGGTTAGCGCTACACTGAACTACGGGCCCGGCTGTAACCCGAGTTCGATTCCCGCTCACAGCCGCCGGCGCCGGTGACGATTTTCTGAACCGGTCCTGGGCCTCCCCTGGGTCGACTCAGCCTCAAATGAGTACCTAATGCAGTGTGTAGTGAACATTGTAACCAGGGAGACAAAGGCGGCCGGGCGTGGTGCTGGTCACCCATCCCCTCGTGTACCGTACCGACTTTAATAGGTGCTGCTCGCAATCAACGGCACTTGACCCTGCGGTCTGTTAGGGCTACACGGGGGAGCGTTACACTTTCAAACCCTGGGGAGAGAGTGCCATGGTGTGTACTGGCAGAGAGTTCGGTGGCGCAGCGGTTAGCGCGCTGTGTGTGTGTGGAGAGCAGTGGTGCAGCAGTTAGTGTACTGTGTGAGAGAGCGAATGCGGTGGTATCAAGAAAGTGCGGTGGTGTGTACCCTGAGAGAGTGCGGTGGCGTAGCAGTTAGCTCGTTCTGTGAGAGAGTGTGGTGTGTGTGTACCGGAGAGAGAGTGCGGTGATGTGTGCCGGACAGAGACTGCCGTGGTGTGTATCGGGAGAGAGTGCGGTGGTGCAACATTTACAGCGCTGTGTGGAGAGTGGTGGTGAAGCGATTGGCACGCTGTGTGTGTGTGGGGAGTGGTGGCGCAGCGGTTGGCACGCTGTGTGTGTGGGGAGCGGTGGCGCAGCGGTTGGCACGCTGTGTGTGTGTGGGGAGTGGTGGCGCAGCGGTTGGCACGCTGTGTGTGTGTGGAGAGTGGTGGCACAGTGATTTGCGCGCTGTGAATGGGGGGCGGTGGCGTAGCGGTTAAGCGGGCTGTGTGGTGCGGCGCGAGTCTTGACGTGGCGCCGCCGCCGCAGGGTTTGGTAAAAGTAAATACTAACGGGCAATAATCGCCCGAGGGCGGGCTTGATGGGGGGGGGGGGGAATTGCAGAGTTAAGGAATGGGGGGGGCATCGTTACTTAATAGCTTTACATCTCGTCATGCGGTGTCTCGTGATGTGGTGACTTGATGCATAAGGTTAATGATTGACCAACGAACCGTGCGTGACACCTTCACAGCGCGGTGGAGTTATAGGGGCACTGAATGGATGGGTGAGAGCGTTCCCCGGGGGAATTGGTAGGAGCAGGCAACATCGTTGATGTAGCTAGGCGCGCTGAGCCCGTGAGGGGTAGGAGTCAATGTGAGGTGATGACTCCGGCCGTAATATTGTGCTAATAAGCATCGAAAACTAAGAGGTCTCTGCTCATGTGGTTGCTGGCTGATCTATCGCGGAGTGAATGCTGCTACTCGCCGGGGTGTTGCCACTGTAAAACATTACAAGCCCGGAGTCACGACCGCTGTGCCATAGTACTTAAAATGCTCTAGTCAAAGTAGTTAATGACCTACAAGTCGCTGTTCATGAGGGCTTGTCAAGTAGTTTTGTCCTCTTGGACCTGAGCGCAGCCTTTTATGCCGCTGACCACCCTACCTTACTGGAGCGGCTGGAGGGCGTAGGATAGGGGTCTCTGACTGCCCTGCACTGGCTGAGCGCCTACCTCTCCAACCTGAAGCAATTCGTCCGCCTTGGAGGATGTAATTCAGAGATCCATCCTGTTTTGTCTGGAGTTCCTCAGGGTTCAGTCCTCGGCCCATTTCTGAACAGCATCTGTATAAAACCACGTGGCAATATTCTGCGCAGCCTCAATCTAAGCTACCATTGCAATACCAATGACATCCAAATCTATATCCACGCAGAGCCGTGGACCCTCGGTGAAACGCGCTTTGGAAATGCAAATTATTAGAATTACAACATACACTAACACCATCCACCCACAATGCATACTGCGTATACTCGCACACAATATACACATAGGTTACGTACGGTGTACACTCACACACAGTATACATTATATACAGCGTAGTCACAAATTAAACACACATTACATACAGCTTAAATTAACTCAATATACACACAGTACATGCATTGTACACTCAAACATAATATATACACGTTACACTTTCAAACCCAAAGTATACAGACACAAAATATACTATTGGTGCTGTTCGCAACCACATATGCTGGAATGGCCTGGTCGTCTTTATTTTCCTCAAGCTTATCTTTAAACATGGCAAGCGGTACTTATTGCAGACTGAGTGGACCAAGAGGAAGCCCAGAACCGGTTCAGGTGTTCAACAGCCTCTGTTGGGCTTGTAGCAAAGCGTGCTAACTGCTGCGACACTGCTGCCTACATCACCCGCTCACACAGAAACACGATTCAGTCATTGCCTGGAGACCGCCAGCACCACACTCCACAGTTAATTCCTAAACCCTGCTGTTATTTAGCGTTGCGTGTAATTCATATCAGCCTCTCTTATCGCTTCACCTCACCGAGGAAAGCTCCGCACAACAGGGAGAACACGAACGCCGTACACAAAAGCGTGGGAATGGATCATCCTGAGGAAGAACCTCGTCAATGTGAGGAGGAGGAGGAGGCGCGGATATTAGCGCTTACTGCCCTGCACGTGGAGCGGAGACGCGACCCACCCCCACACAGAGACCAATTGAGAGGCGCTCTGGAGGCTGGGAGCGCCACAATGCGTGCAATGACAGCGACTTTGAACCACACGGAGAGTGGGACTTCTTGTTGTTTGTAACGAGTTTACACTCGCACTCGCTCTGTACACTCACACCCTGTACACTCACACTCTGTATACACACACTCGCTCTGTACACTCACACTCTGTATAAACACAATCGCTCTATACACTCACACTCTGTACACTCACACTCTGTACACTCACACTCTGTACCCGTTGTACACTCACTCGCACTCTGTACACTCACACTCTGTACACTCTGTACACTCACACTCTGTACACTCACACTCTGTACACTCTGTACACACACACTGTACACTCTGTACACTCACACTCTGTACACTCACACTCTGTACACTCTGTACACTCACACTCTGTACACTCACACCCTGTACACTCTGTACACTCACACTTTGTACACTCACACTCTGTATACTCTGTATACACACACTCTGTACACTCACACTCTGTATACACACACTCTGTACACTCACACTCTGTACACTCACACTCTGTACACTCGATACACTCACACTCTGTACACTCACACTCTGTACACTCACACTCTGTATACACACACTCTGTACACTCACACTCTGTACACTCACACTCTGTACACTCACACTCTATACACTCACACTCTATACACTCACACTCTATACACTCTGTACACTCACACTCTATACACTCTGTACACTCACACTCTATACACTCACACTCTATACACTCACACTCTGTACACTCACACTCTGTACACTCTGTACACTCACACTTTGTACACTCACACTCTGTATACACACACTCTGTACACTCACACTCTGTACACTCACACTCTATACACTCACACTCTATACACTCACACTCTATACACTCTATACACTCACACTCTATACACTCTGTACACTCACACTCTGTACACTCACACTCTGTACACTCACTGTATACTCACCTGATTCTCCGCTCCCTGTCTCTCAGCTCCCCGAGTGACGTCATCAACACGAGACGCGCTTGGAGTTGGGGAGGGGCGGAGACATCCGGGTAACTCTCCCCGCCCCTCCCCCTACTCACGCGTCTTGTGCCGATGACGTCACGTGCGGGTTGGGATCGCGAGGCTAAGAGGAGAGCGGAGTG
>JAZEWT010000007.1:26548737-26572684 GCA_036362905.1 Mordacia mordax | reverse complement strand
CCCCGCGACCCGGCACCGGATAAGCGGAAGAAGATGGATGGATGGATGGAATTGTCAGAAACCGCTTAGTCCTGTGCAGGGTCGCGGTAAGCCGGAGCCTCTCTCGGCAGACACAGGGCGCAAGGTAGGGATATGCCCACGATGAGACGCCAGTCCATCACCGGGCACTGCAGGCAATTTAGTCTGCAGCCAATTAACCTATGCAGCAGCATGTTTTTAAACCAAAGTGCCTGGCAAATCCCACGCGGACACGGGGAGAACATGCAAATTACACACAAAAAGGCACCCGTACCAAGATTCGAACCCAGGACCAAATTGCTGTGAAGCGACAGCGCTACCCACTGCGCCACCATGCCACCCACAATAATAATAATTGTATTTATAGAGCGCTTTTGACTCAAGGCTGCACAGAGCTGCTGAAAAAACGGCACGTCAACATCGACATTAGAACGGTAAATCAGCAATAATAACGAAAAAATTTACACAATAGTATAACAGTTTTCATTACCAAGTTAAGCACAGGTTAGTTGATTGGAAAACAATGTTTATGTAAAGTGAACCAATTTTAATGTTATTGGCAATAGATATATAGATGTTCATTATTACAGCAGAAAAATACCCAGTGAGCTTGCAAGCTCTTTACAGGATTCCTGCGACACAACAAACACGTGAGTTGCAAATATATATAAAAATAAATTAACCAAGCAAAATAAATAACAACAAAAACATTTACACACCGCATTGCACAAAATTAACCAAGTAAAAACCGTTAAACGTTGCTGAGGATACCTCTAACGTGTGAGGCGAAACGTCGCGAGGAGAGGAGAGAGCCATCGACGCGGCTGTCCCGAGAGAGCAGCTTTTCGAAGCAATCATCATGCATCGAGCCGTGAAAACCTACATCATTACAATGTTACAGGTAGCGCATTGCCCATTCAGGGGGAACAAATGCAACGGCAACATTTCAAACAAGAATCCTCGCACAGCCAGGCAGATATTCTGAATGGGATCGAAGGTTGCTCATCTAAGGTAGTGACAGTAGCTTCAAGCTCAAGGCAATATTTTTCCAAAAACATGGGGCCCGCCACAAAAGCTTTTTCCCCATAACTTGATGTGAGCCTAGGATCATTTAACAGAAAATACTTTCAGCTTCTAAGACTTACTTTGTTCATCTGTATGGTCAAGAAATCCTTGAAATATTTTGCTGACTTGTTAAGTAAGGCTTTAAGGATGAAAAGGAACCAATGCATTCTTCTACGATTACTTCGTGAAGATAACTTAGAACCAACATACAATTCACATTGTTGAGTTTATACAGGGCAACCAAAGCAAATCTAAGAGCAGAATGAAATAGTTAAGTTTATCTAATGCGGTGTTGGAAGCTGATTTATAAATAACGGCGCAATAGTCAAACAGTGGAATAACAGTTACATTTACCAAGCCTGGGTGGAATATAGTTGGGAAACAATGTTTATATCTACAAAGAAAGCCAATTTTTATTTTAATATTTTTTACAATAAAATCAATAAGGGGAGAGAATTTCAATTTTGAATCAATTATGAAGCCCAGGTATTGGTATTCATGTACTTTGTTCAATCTTTTGGTTATCAAGTGTGGAAACTGAAGCATAGATATTTTATTTGACAAGAAAAACATGAATTTAGGCATTAAGGACTAGTTTAAGGGAGAGAAGCTGATTTTGTAGGATATTGAAGTCACCTTGTAGCTTGCGAATTACATATTCTTGGGAATTTCCAGTCATTCACAATCCATTGTCATCTGCAAAACTGTTTATATCAGAGTGTGTGATTGAGGTGTCCAGGTCATTGATTAACAAGGAAAACCGTATGGACCAAAAGTGGAACCTTGTGGTACGCCCTTAGTAAGTTCGATTTTGTTAGACATCAGATTATCAACAGAAACGGCCTGGTTACGTAGAGATTGGTAACTCTTAAACCATTCAAGGTCGACAATATCTAAGGCTTTTGAGAGGTCAAGAAATAGAATAGTACTGCATTGTTTATTTTCTAAATTGGTAAAAACAATGTAGAGAGTCAAGTAGCGTTAAGGTACGGTATTTTTTTAAGAAATCCAGATTTAGGATGTTGCAATGAAACTGAAATAAAATTGGAAATCTGGCTTTTAAGAAAAATTTCATAGATTTTAACCACAGGAGATATAGAATTTGGCCTATAATTATTTGGATCGTCTTTAGACCCTCCTTTATGAAGAGGCCAAATAAGTGCAGTTTTCTATTCAGCAGGGACTGTGGATCTTGGATAGGTTGAAAATATGGGTTAGAGGTCTGGTAATTATATCCACCACTGCAACTAAAGCAAACGGTGAAAGGTCTGCCCCAATCGAGAAAGTAGTCTTAAGTGACGTAAACTGACTCAAGAAATCCAGATGTGTGATTGGCTCAAACTTAAATTATTTTGAAGGAGTAGCAACATAGAACCTCTTGGCCATATCCTGCGCAGCCTCAATCTTGGCTACCATTGCTATGCCGCTGACATCCAATTATATATTCATGCAAAGTCATCCGTTAATGTGTCTGGTCTTTGGTTGTTATCCCCACTGTCAACTGTGAAGGCCTGGCTCAATTCAATATTTCTAAAACAAAATGGAGACAAAACAGAAGTTTTACTTGTTGCAACCCCCACACCAATTGTCCAAGGCTGAACCTATCCAATTGACGCTTGACGACCAGACAATTGAAATTGCTAAGGCAGTCTGGAGTCTAGGTGTGACTCTTGATAACTCACTCACCTTCGAGACACACAGCCAGACTGCAACATCCTGTCACCTGTTAATGCTGAGAAGCTAATACACATCATCTCCTCATGAATCGATTATTGCAATACATTGCTCCCTGACACCCCTGCCTACCTGATTAATCATCTCCAACGTGTGCAGAATGCGGCTGCTAGAGTCCTCACTCACACACCCATCCATGATCACATATCCCCAGTACTGATGTCTCTCTACTGGTTACCTGTTAAATACAGGATTAAATTCAAGATCCTTCTCACCTACAAGGCTCTCACTGGCGCAGCTCCGACATATATCCGTGACCTACTTCAGGCACCCTCCTCAACACAACTTCGATCCTCCAATACAGGCTTGCTGCAAGTGCCCAGGTCGCACCTCCATTTGATGGGTGACAGCCTTCTCGCGTGCTGCTCCAAGACTCTGGAATGCCCCTCCACTGGAGATTCGTTCAGCTGTGTCCTTGGGCATCTTAAAATCTCGTCTCAAGACTCACTTGTTCCATAGAGCTTTCAAGTCCTCCGGCTTGGACTGTTGATGTGGCTCAGTGGTGCCGTGCCGGGATGTTGGCTCTTTTCCGATCCGCACCTGCTCGGGAACAAATGTGCCTTCCTTGTTTGTTTATGAAATTATTAATTTTGTGCTGACTTTATGTCCTTTTGCTGCTCTTTGACTTTTAGTGGAACTGTTCCGATGTTATTGTTGACATGGCGTTCTCGCCACAGCTCGGATTTGTAGAAAAAAAACACGTTGCTGATTTTCTGTTCTCTGTCGTTGTTTACGTGCCGTTCTTTCCACGGCTCGTATTAAAAAACCCAAAAAAGTTATTGTTGATTTTCCTTTCTCTGTCATTCTTGGTGACGTGCTGTTCTCTCCACAGCTCGTATTTGTAAAAAAAAAAGACCCCAAAAATGTATTTCTGATTTGCCGTTCTGATCTTGTCATCGTTGTTGACGTGCCGTTCTCTCCGCAGCTCCGTGCAGCGCTTTGTGACCCTCGAGTGAAAAGCGCTCCATAAATACAATTATTATTCATTATTATTAGGTTAATTGGCCTCCTGCGTAACTGCCACCAGTGCCCTGCAATGTAATGGCGTCACGTCCCGGGTCTAACCCCGCCTTGCACCCTCTCTGCTGGGATAGGCTCCAGCCCCTTACAACCCTGTACAAAATTACACGGGTTTTCATGATGGTGGTGACTCGCAATATAACTACGCGGGTTTTCATGACAATGATGACTCGTAATATAATTATTAGTGGCATTACCACTACAGATCTTGTGCTTGAACATCTTAACACCTGATTTATTGCCTCGGAGTAGTTGCACCCTCTGCACACTCACAGCCACGCCACAAGCTCCTTACCTCAACCACTTGAGCTCCCTCCAGCTTTATATTTATAATCTTACCCCCCACATGTGTTATGAAGACGTACATAAAGAGACTCCTGCCTGGTCTGCAGGTGGCCGGAGCCTGTCCCGGTGGATAGAGGGCGCAAGGCGGAGCTATTCCGAGAATGTGACGCCATTACATCGCAGGGCACTGGGGGCAATTTACTCAGCAGGCCAATTGGTCCAGGCAGCGGTGTGTCTGTGTATGGTGGAAGAAAAACGGAGTACCCTACGAAAAATTACGCGGGACACGGGGAGAAAGGCACCCGAGCCGGGAACCGAACCCGGGACCTTCGTGCTGAGACGATAGCGCTTCCCATTGCTACGCCACCGAGCCGCCCACTCACTAGAATACTCCATATATTTAAGTTAACGTCAAATTTATTAGTGAGCGCTTTCTGTACTTATGAGAGGAAATCGGAGAAACTAAAGGAAACCTACGCAGAACACGGGGAGATAATACACGATTTATAATGCGGCTGCGCAAACCCCATGCCTGCGTTTGGAGGTGTAGCGAGAAAACCGCAGGGAGTGGGGAGGGGAGAGACAGACAGGTGGTCAGCTGGTGCCAACCTGCCACTAGCCACTGCTTCCTGTATATTATGTTATCGGCCAATTCATTAATGAGTGTTTCTTTAGTTATGTAGGGAAACCAGAGAACCCAGAGACAACCGACGCAGAACAGGGGGAGAGAACCCACACACTCTGCACAGGAAGGCAGCTCATAAGTCAGAGGTCGGAGCGCTCAGCTATCACGATTGAAAATATGGGTTTGACTGATGTAGATTTCCACGGCTCGATGCATTAATGATTGCTTTCGAAAGCTGGTCTCTCAGGATAGCCGTGTCGAGCGCTCCACCTCCCTCCTTCACAACGTTTCGCCCTCCACGTTGACAAGCTTTCAAAATCAATTAAAATTTGTTTGAATCCAGGTCACAGCCGTTGCTGTGACCTGGATTCAAACTAGCGAATTGATCTCAAAGGTATCGCGATCAACTCAATGATAGTGAGTTGATCTTAAGGATAGCGACTTGATTTCAAGTATTGCGAGCTGATCTCAAGTGCAGGTTAACTGATGACCTCATCCCAGTCACCAATGACTCGGGTCGTTACCTCCTCTTTTTATTTCCCGAGAGCATCTTTTTTTCGAGGGGGTAGTTGTCCTGGGAAACCTGTAATTTTTCACGGAGCAACCCAATAATGAGTGTCTGGGTTTTTGCCAATTACAAACTGCACAGTCCTCTCTCGCTCTCTTGTTCTATTTACCCAACACACGGTAGGTCCCGGTGATTTCTACCTTCTGACATGCCATTCTCTTCACAGCTCTGTGCAGTACTTTGTGACCCCTGGGTGAAAAGCGCTCTCGAAGTCCAATAATTATTAATAATTAAATGTCATAATCCTTAGAGAACAAGGGTAATTTTAAAAAACGCCGTAGTTTGAATTGCCCACTGAAAAATACCTCACTCACGAATGATTCTGATGTCAACAATAACGAAGCATGGAATAAAACATCAATGTGATCCCTGTGCAAATGTTCTATAATTGCAGCGTTTCATCAGTTATGCTCTTCATGGCAGTTGTGATTTCCTCTCCAAGTTTTATTCTGATGGCAGAAGAGACCTGCTTCAGTTAGCGAAGAACTGCAACCTGCAGACTGAAGTGGAAACAGGTGACTCCAGACCGTCAGCCTGCGACTATTCACACTAAGAAAAAACACTTAGAATAGCAACTTGGAACGTTAGAACTCGAAATCAGATTGTAAATTTGGACAATGTAAAGCAGGAAATGAAGACTAAACGTTAATATTCCAGGTATGTGTGAAAGACATTGCTAGAATGACGGAACGATTGAATCAGGAGACGTGAAGATTATTTTTTCAGGTCAGAGGCACGAAAGAGGTGTTGGCAGAGCAAGTCCAGACTGTTGTCCGAGATCAGATTAGCAATAAGTGGGCCTTTTTCGGTGGTCAGAGTGCAGATTGCTATCCTGGCTCGATGCAAGAACATCGTCATGAATAGCAACATCAGATGATAGCTATGTAAAGCGCTCCTTCTCTTTCCATGGCGTTTCGCCTCCTACATTTGGAGGCATCCTGTGACTGAAGGGAGGAGCCTGAAAGGAGAAGGGGCTTCACATCTATAACCCAGCAGTCACCTCAGTCACATGCCTGAGAATGCCTGCAATTTAGGAGGTGAAATGCCACATAGGAGGCGCGCTCGACACGGTTGTCCTGAAAGAGCAGCTTTTAGATATAATCATCGAGAATTAGGAATGTCAAGCCACTACAGCATGCATAGCTCCTGAGCAGGGTGGCTTGTAAGCAAACTTGCTTCGTCCATTACGAATGTACACAACTCATTGCATAGAGCAGTAGTTTTCAATGTATGAGTCGCAACAAAGGTCAGAGTTGCCTTGATGGTTCAAATTCAAAATAATTATGATTTACTGTAATGAGAGCTCAAGACAAAAAAACTTTCTTAGGTCGTGGGCATGAACATTTATTTTCTACTGGGTCGCAAGGAAAAGGTGGAAAACCACGGGTCTAGTGTGCTGCTGTGGAGGCCTAGTTCGCGGGCCTCCGAGCCGCCAGAGGCCCTTCTTGAGTACCCGCGATATGTGCCCTTATGACCCCCCTGGAAAGTATACTGTGCCACACAAACACGCACGCAACCACCACTATCGCACTCACCCGCTAGATGCCTGCGCGCATCCGTTGTGAGAGCGGCCATTTGACAACGGCGTACCTGTCCCACACTGATGCAATGTACCGCACGACACGGGGTTCGGTGGGTAGCAGAACGACGATGGACTCGGCCCCAATCGCTGAGGTTTTGTCCATAGACCCTGTCAATAGGACAGTTTGGTCAGTGGTTTCTACGTCAGCTGGAATTCGGCTTAGGGGGTGCCGAGTTCCATTCACCCGTTCTGCGGGGGAGAGTAACTTCCCCGGAACGTTAAGCTGCAGACAGTTGACTTCCGGCGGGGTTGCCGTCCGGAGGGGGCCATCTGACCGGCGTGCACTGCAGGGCCAAGCTGGGCGGGGTTTAGAACGGACGTTGCGCGCCATCTTCCTGTTGTTGTTCTGCGGAGTCCCGCGGCCTGGGCTCGGCTAGACACGTGGCACATGGTGGCGTGAGCGGAGCCAGACAGGGTGGTGCCAGCTGTTTACAACGGGGGTGATTGGTGGAGAGAGGTAACGGGCAATAGTGCTGGGAGGTGCGATGCCCCATGACTTGGGTGGAGCCAGACAGGTTGGTGCCAGCTGTGTACATCGGGGGTGATTGGTGGAGAGAGGAGGCGACGATCGCAGACATGGTCCGAACAGCAGCGATTGGTGGAAAGAGAGGCGGCAGTTAAAAGGGGGTGGTTCGAACCGGGGGGTAGGTATTTAAGGGAGCGTGGAGCAAGGGCACGGAGGGTCGAGGCCGCGGACTGGAGGAGAGTTGCGTTGAGTTAAGGGGAGTTGAGTTGAGTTAAGGGGAGTTGAGTTAAGGGGTTTGAGTTGGGTTACGGAGTTGAGTTGCGTTAAGGGAGTGCCGATGAGGAGGGGTTGGAAGCAGGAGGGTCAGCTGAAAGAGACCTCGTCGTGGCGTGCACGTCTGCAGCAGTAAAAGACTTCAACTCGTCTCTTCTGTCCGTTAATTTGTATCGAAGCGGTGTTGTAAGTGAGCGCGGTGTGATTCGGAACGTGGTAAGCGCGGAAGATTGAGAACGCGTGTCCGCCAAGGGAGGGTTGCCGCGAACGCCGGTGCAGGGTGTACGCGGGAGGGCGCTACCTGTTGAGTTGACGAGTGCGGAAGAGTGGTAACGCGTGTCCGCCAAGGGAGGGTTGCCGCGAATGCCGGTGCAGGGTGTACGTGGGAGGGCGCGACCTGTTGAGATGACTACGAGACGCTGACTTCAGGAGCCGGCGCCGAGCACCATAGAAGTTGAGTCAATTGAGGAGCTCGAGAGAGATATAGAGAAAGAGGTGGGGTCGGACCTCCACAATTTGGTGTCAGATGAAGTGGGACGAGCAACCACACCAGAGGCTGCAATGGGGATTACTACAGAAAAATATTTGACATTTGCTGGGGAGGGTGGCGAGCCGTGGGATTCATTCCTACGGCACGCCACGTGTGCTAAAGAGCTCGGAAGATGGCCAGATAGACAGGCGGCAGGGAAGTTAACGCTGCACCTGCGAGGGCGGGCAGCCCGGTTTGTGGGAGATCTCCCTGAGGCCACGAGGAACAGCTGGGACGCATTGATTCCACACCTCGCTGCTCGTTTTGGCGAGGTCGAGCCTGGGATGGCACGCGAGGCGCTGGAGGTGCAGCGCCGTCAGTCAGGGGAGCCACTGCGTGATTTCGCGGAGGATGTGTGGACTCTGGCCACAAGGGGGTACCCTGACAAGCCGAAGATAGCTGTGGAATTGCTGGTAGCACACCAGTTACGGTGTGAGTTAAAAACTATCACTTGGTGGAATGAAGGGGTCTGCCAGGGTGAGCCGGGGCTAGAGGAATTGGTAGCTCGAGCGTGCGCACAAGAAATTGCGTATTTGCTCCGCGAACAGTGTCGGGCGGCAAGACGACACGAAGCGGTGGCGTTGGTGCAGAGGGAGCAGAAGAGGAACCTCCGGCTTGGATTCGTGGAATTTAGCAGGGATTCGTTGGGGTGAGGGGGTTACAGCGACCCGTAGGGACCTTGGGGGTGTTCAATACGAAGTAGGCACTGTTCGTAAGGAATTTGGGGAAGGTCTCAGCAGGGTTCGCGACGAGGTTGGCGGTGTCATCCAGCGCCTTTATGGCGCCCGGCGCGAGTTCAGCGAAGGTTTGAACGGGGTGCACAGAGAGGTTCAGGATTTGGACAGCAGGCTCCGCCTTGTGGAGAGGACGCGGGGGGGCGCTGGAGAGCCGAGGCCCCAAAGCGTCATTACATGTTTCGCGTGTGGTCGTCCCGGCCATGTGAGGCGTGAGTGCCCACAGATCGCTAGATGGCGCGCCACGGCTTTAAACTCCAACGGGCCCTGGTGATGGGGGAATCCAGGGCCGCCAGTCAGTCCCTCGCTGAAGGGGGTAGGGGTTGGACTGCCCCTTGCCCGGGCACAGGGCGTGGCGCGGACCCGTGGGTTCGGCGCCCGGTAGCGCTGAATGCCAGCGCCCCCGAGTGGAGGCCCCGGAACCCTGCGCCGCCCAAGGATGTTGTGGGCACGGGGGGTTGGCTGGCGGCGAGGGTGGCAAGGTTCACGGGAGCCGTGTCGGTGGTACGGGTGTGGTCGGGGGCCGAGCGACTAATGTTCTGCTTGACACGGAAGCGGTTGCTTCCGTGATAAGCGCGGAGCACTGCCGGCACTCCGGCATACCCTTAGGCCACCTGCGCGTAATCGATAGGGGCCTGCAGATGGTGAGTGGGCACGGCCTGGCGCTGCTAGGGCGTATTGCGTTGAACGTGTGCATTGGGGCTCGCGAGTGCCGGTAAGAATTTTACGTTGCGGCCACTTTGTGTCAGGATTGTATCGCCGGCACAGATCTGTTGGAAGCGCTCGGGATCGAGGTTTGTATCGGCCAGCGGTGCGCGCGGCAGGCAGGGTCTCTAGAGACCTCCCGTTTGTCGGGCCGCAGCCGGGTCGACCTAACCTGGAGAGTCAGGCCGGCTGGGTCTTAAGTCACACGACCATTGCGACAATGTCTGAGTGTCTCTTGCCGCTAGCGCTACGCCAAGCCGACCTTCAGGCATGCGCTGCGGGAGAGGTAGCGGTCACGCCCCACCCTGAGTTCGCAAAGCACTACGGTTTGGTGGGGTCCGCCACCGTGGTGGACGCGAGCCGGGGTGGACTGATGTTGCAGGTGTTGAATCCTCATGGCACGCCGGTACACCTGTGAAGGAGGACGGTGGTCGGGGAGGTTCACACTCTGCAGGCAGAGTTGATGGGAGCCGTGGTGTATGCGCTGGGACCCGGTGATGCAGATTTCCTCGAGGAGGGGGACCATGATCTCTCTTGGCGAGTGGGGGGCTCTACCCCGGCTCAGACAGATCTTCCCCTCCACGACACAATGCAAGTGAATTGGAACAAACTCGCGGGAGAGGACGCAGTGAAGTTAGATGAACTGCTAACGGAGTTCGCTGATGTGTTTAGTCGACACGATGCCGATATTGGGCGCACGCAGCAGACCCAACACCAGATTGACACTGGGGTAGCTCGCCCCATCAAGTTACCGGCTTATCGGTTAGGAGGGCTTGAGAGGAGCCAGATTACTGAGGCGGTGCGAGATATGGCACGACAAGGGATTGTGCAGCCGTCATCGAGCCCGTGGTCTGCCCCTGTTGTACTGGTGCGCAAGAAGGACGGATCAACGCGATTTTGTGTAGATTACCGTAAATTGAACGCGGTTACACGGGGGGATGCTTTTCCCCTTCCCCGTATTGGAGAAACGCTTGATAGTTTGGCAGAAGCGACATATTTTCTCGACGTTGGACATGGCTTCCGGGTATTGGCAGATTGAGGTCGCCCCGAAGGACCGAGAGAAGACGGCCTTCGCGATGCCGTTAGGCCTGTTCGAGTTCCGTGTAATGCCATTCGGTCTCTGTAACGCCCCCGCAACTTTCCAAAGGTTGATGGAACTAGTGATGCGGGGCCTGCAGTGGGAGCAGTGCTTGATTTACCTAGACGACGTAATTGTATTCGGGCGGGATATGGCGGAACACTTGAACCGACTGCGGGAGGTGTTTGGTAGGCTACGGGCGGCTCATCTGAAACTGAAGCCTCGTAAGTGCCTCCTCGCGCAGAAAGAGGTGGTTTACTTAGGGCATCGGGTTAATGCCCAGGGGGTACAGACGGATCCCGCGAAGGTGCGCACCATTGTGGACTGGTCGACGCCACGGAATGTGGCGGAAGTGCGCTCGTTCCTGGGCCTCGCCACGTACTATTGACGGTTTGTGCGCGGCTTCAGCGGGATAGCACGGCCCCTGTCGCAGTTGACGTCCCCGAAGAACCCATTTAAGTGGACCGCTCAGTGTGCAGAAGCATTTCAGATGCTCAAGGACCGTTTGACCCACACCCTGTCCTGGCGTTCCCTGACTTCTCCCGTGAGTTCATCCTGGACACCTATGCCTCCCAGTACGGACTGGGGGTGGTGTTGTCACAGGGACCCAAAGGGGCCGAGAGGATGATAGCGTATGCCAGCCAGATGACCTCATGCAAATACCAGTGAGACAATGGGTAATCCAGGAGGTCGCCAACACGGGATTCCGTAAGTCAACAACACAAGTTTGATGAATCACGGGTCTCGCAATCACACTGTCCGCTCGTAAAACTCTGACTCCAGAGTTCCCCCCCGGGCATTAGGCCCATCCTCGGGCCACAACTGCCCGCCAGCAATCTTTCATAAAGTTTCCCCCCCACATTCACATCGCGCAACCCACCGCGTCAGTCTCTCCCCGCGGCCATGACGCCAATCGCTGCGCCACCGCTCTCCACTGCGGCTATGGCGCGAACCGCTGCGCCACCCGCTCCGCACTCACCTCCCCTTGGGGTCTGACAAGCCTGGCGACCCAAGGGGGCCCCCTCCCCCGTCTTCAGCGCCGACGGGCGCCACCACAATGGTAGCCCCACATTGGCGCAGCTACACCACGGCTACCGCGCTAATGGCTGCGCCATCGCTCCCCACTCACTACACACAGTGTGCTAACCGCTGCACCACCGCTCCCCACTCACTACACACACACAGTGTGCTAACCGCTGCACCACCGCTTCCTACTCAGTACACACACAGTGCGCTAACCGCTGCGCCACCGCTCCCTACTCACTAAACACAGTGTGCTAACACAGAGCGCTGACCGCTGCACTCTCTTACACACACTGACACAGAGCGCTGACTGCTGCACTGTCTTACACACACTGACACAGAGCGCTGACCGCTGCACTCACTGACACACACTGACACAGCGCTGACCGCTGCACTCACTTACACACACCAACCGCCGCACCATCGCTCTCTCACACACAACACATTAACCGTTGCACCACAGCTCACTCACCCACACAGCACACTAACCACTGTACAACGCAGGCCCGCTGAGCAACGCCGCAGCTTCCGCCTTCTCCCGCCTTCGCCGTTATCTCCTCCCGGCTTGGGATGAGCCGACGGGACGCCACCACAATGGCTCCCAGCGGCCTCCAACACCACGTGCGGCCGCTGAACAATGGCGAGCCCGCGCGGCGTTGATGAACAATGGCCAGCAGCCGCCATCGCTCCGTCGCTTGCCAATCTCCGTCGCTCGCCACCATCACCATCATTCGCCAATCTCCGTCGTTCGCCATTGTCGCCATCATCGCCTCCCTCCGTCGCTCCCCATTGCTGCGTCGCTCGCCATCACTGCGTTGCTCGCCATTCTTCGTCGCTCGCCATTCTCATCGCCTTCCTCCTGCAGCGATTTTCCCCATGGCTCGCTCTCTCGCCGCCACCGCCCTGCGACTCCCGAGCTGCTCCGCCATTTTGCCGTGGCGATTTCCCTCCTCCGTGCCTCGTTTTCGCCGTCACTGCCCCGCCCCCGACCCGCGTCGGCCGCTATCCACTGCTAGTTTCTTCTCCGCTCTTCCAGCCGCCACTCGTCGCAGTCTCCGACGTGAGCCCGAATCCCACTTCTCCGACACCAACTGTGGCACCACGACTTCGACCGCGGACTCGTGACGGCTTGGCGATAACACCACGGTGAGGATCAGCGCTCACTCCGCGATCGTTCAGCCAGCGAGCAGAGACTTCTTGACTTTTGATGTTTTATTGAACAAAGCGCGACGCGGGCCCGGGGCATGACGAACACGAGCTGCAGACTACATCGTGGCTCCCTGATGAGTGACTCATGACCCCCCTCGCGCTCCCTGATCGACTCCCTATATTTTAATCCCCACCAATCACCGCCGCTCTCCCCCGTCTCCCCTTTCGGCGCCTCTCTCAGCACCAATCACCGCCGCTCCCCCCGTCTCCCCTTTCGACGCCTCTCTCAGTACCAATCACCGCCGTTTACCCCCCCCTTCGCGCGCTCCCCCCCAGATGACCTCATGCAAATACCGGCGAGAGAATGGGTACGCAACAGAAGCTCGCCAACACGGGATTACGTGAGTCAACAACACGAGTTCGATGAATCACGGGTCTCTCAATCGCACTGTCCATCCCGAAAAACTCTTAACTCCACACCACTTTTTTTGAGTGTATTTGAAGCAGCCTAAATTACTTTATCATTACCTTGGTTCCATTTTTATTTCCTTCAATTTTACTGATAATTCTTTGCCTTTAATCAATGTTTTTACGAAACCGATAGGTCCTTCTCGACTTGAACAATCGAGGCCTCGAGCAAGAGCTGGGCACCGCCTTCTACTGCACCTCTCCACTCACCTGATTCAGTATCTCACCTCACTCGATTCGCTGAAAAACGCCACGCTCACCTTCACCTCATTTTCACTAATTTAACCATCCACATCAGCTGCTATATTGTCACTGTTAACATTATTGCCCAATCAATCTAGGTCCTGTTGCTGTATACTATTAAATGCGGCGCGTTTTTTTTGTGGCATGTCATTCTGGGTGTTTTGAATCAGTTTTTTTTTACAGTTATTGTGTTCTATTCTTTTCTTATTAGTCTAAATCATTGATTTAACTTCGTGTTTTGAACTCTTTGTCTCGTGTTGTGGTCAGTGTTTTTGAAGCGCATTTTACATATCATTGTGTCTGAAGCAATTATAATAATAATTGCATTTGACCTCTTTTCACCTGAAGGTCACAAAGCGCTGCACAGAGCTGCGGAGAGAACGGCACGTCAACAACAACGGCAGAGAATGGTAAATCGGCAACAATACATTTTTGGGTTTTTTTTTTTTTACAAATCCGAGCTGTGGCGAGAACGCCATGTCAACAACAACATCAGAACAGTTCGACTGAAAGTCAGACAGTAGCGATAAATTATAGGACATAAAGTCAGCAAAAAATAAATAATTTCTTCAACAAACAAGGAACATTTGTTCCCGAGCAGGTGCGGATCGGACAAGAACCAAGATGCTGGCAAGGCACAACTGAGCCGCATCAACAGTTCAAACTAGAGGAAGGAATAAATGTTCCGAAGCAGGCGCAAGTCGGAAGAGAGCCAACATTCCGGCACGACAACACTGAGCCGCATCAATAGTCCTAGCCGGAGGACTTGAAAGCTCTATGGAACAAGCGAGTCGAGATGAGATTTGAAGATGCCGAAGGACTCAGCTGAACACATCTCCAGTGGAAGGGCATTCCGGAGTCTTGGGGCAGTACGCAAGAATGCTGTCACCCATCAAATGGAGGTGCGACCTGGGCACATGCAGCCAAACCCGTATTGGAGGCTCGAAGTAGTCGTGTTGAGGAGGGTGCCTGGAGTCGGTCATGGATGTAAGTCGGAGCAGCGCCAGTGAAAGCCTTGTAGGTGAAGAGGATCTTGAATTCAATCCTGTATTTAACAGGTAACCATTGGAGAGACATCTGTACTGGGGATATGTGATCATGAATGGGTGTGCGAGTGAGGACTCTAGCAGCAGCATTCTGCACACATTGGAGACGATTAATCAAGTAGGCAGGGGTGCCAGGGAGAAGTGCATTGCAATAATCGATTCGTGAAGATGTGTATTAGCTTCTCAATGTCAGCAGGTGACAGAATGTTGCGCAGTCTGGCTATATTTCTGAGATAAAAATAGGCTACCTTTGTCACCTTGTTGATGTGTATCTCGAAGGTGAGGAATCAAGAGTCACGCCTGGACTCCAAACTGCCTTAGCAACTTCAATTGTCTGGTTATTAAGCATCAATTGGATAGGTTCAGCCTTGGGCAATTGGTGCGGGGTTCCAACAAGCAAAACGTCTGTCCTGTCTCCATTTAGTTTTAGAAAATTTCAATTAAGCCAGACCTCCACAGTTGAGAGTGAAGATGACATGTAAAGACCAGACGCATTGATGGATGACTTTGCATGGATTTAGATTTGGATGTCATTGGCATAGCAATGCTAGCTGAGATTGAGGCTGCACAGGATATGACCAAGAGGTTGTTGGTAAATGCTGAAGAGGAGTGGGCCGAGAACCGAACCTTGAGGAACTCCAGACAAAACAGGATGAATCTCAGAGTTTTGTCCTCCGAGACTGACAAACTGCTTATGGTCGGACAGGTAGGAGCTCAGCCAATGCAGGGCACAGCCAGAGACCCCTATACCCTCAAGTCACTCAAGTAAGATCAGATGGTCAACGGTATCAAAGGCAGCGCTCAGGTCCAGGAGGTCAAGAAAACTTGGCAAGCCTTCATCAGCAACGATGAGTAGGTCATAAACTACTTTTACCAGAGCAGTTTCAGTACTATGCCGAATCTCAACCCAGATTGGAAGGGATCGAGGAGGTCATTATTAAGAACGTGTTTCTGGAGTTATGCGGCTACGGCACGTTCAAGGACTTTAGAGATGAATGGTAGATTTGAAATGGGACGATAATGATCAGGGATGTTGCAATCAAAGCCAGGTTTTTTTAAGGAAGGGGGTAACTGCGGCACATTTGAACAGTGGGGGAACGATACCAGAGTGAAGTGAGTTATTAAACAGATTAGTAATGAACGAGACAAGGAATTATAAATTTGCCCGGATGATTTTGGATGGGAAAGGATCCAGGGAGCACTTTGTGGGCAGGGATCTGGTAACTAAAGCGGAGACCTCGGATTCTATTAATTCGGAAAATTTCAGGAGTTTTGAGGTCAAGGAAGGTGGAGGAACAATTATTGAGGTATTGGCTGGTGATTGAGGCTGAATAGACATACGATGGGCTTCAGTTTTTCAGAGAAAAACTGAATCAACTGATCTGCCTGATCTTAATTTGTAAAGGAAGTGAGGGTGAGTGACTGGTAGGACGAAGGAGCTGATTAATGGTCGAGAAAATAATTTTGAGCTTGTCGCAGGTACAAGCCAGAACGCTGGAATGATGGCTAGTATGGGCAATCAAGTGCCTTCCGGTAACGGAGGCGTTGTTCCTTAAAGATTTGACTATGAACGGTGAGGCCAGATTTCTCCAAGTCCGTTCAGCCCTGCGTGCATTCGCTTTGAAATCCCGGAGTTCAGTATACCAGGGGGATGGTTTTCTGTCTGAGACATAGCGTGATTTTAATGGGGCCAAATAATCATGTACACTTGATAGCACGTTGTTGTAAGTTTTTGCTGTCGCATCAGAGGCAAAGTGAGCTGAGGCGGAGAGTGAAGTACTATTGATTGCGACGGCGAATATGTCTGGAGTGAGGGTGCAAAGGATACGAAATTGGATTTGGTGCTTGGAGATGGAAATGGGAGGCGGTATTTGAAGATCAAACCACACAGCAGAATGATCAAACAAACCCGGATCATTGACGGACAAGTTGAGCAAACCAAGTCAAGAGTATGGCCGCATCTGTGAGTGGCAGATGTCACGTGTTGAGTGATGCCAAGTGAGGTCAGGTTGGCCATGAGATTCCTTGCAAGAGGGCTTTTTAGAGAGTCAATGTGGATGTTGAAATCGCCCAGAATCAGGATCCTTTCAGAACTGGAGTACATCTTAGAAAACAGCTCAGACAGTTCCTTGACAAAAGAAGTGGAGGCTCCAGGTGGGCGGTAGAGCAGCACCAACTTCACAGGTTCAGCCGACTTCTAATCCAGCGACATATGCTCGAATGAATTGAAGGTTGGCGACGGAATCGGTCGGACGTCAGCAAACACTTGGTGGAGAACTGCTAGGCCGCCACCACGGTTATTTGAACGAGCCTTCTTATGGAATAAAAAGTCTCGTGATAGGGCCTGATTCAGTGTGAGAAAATCATCTTGATGGTACCAAGTCTCTGTTAGGTAGAGCAGGTCCAGACTCTTGTCTGAGATCAGCTCAGCAATGAGTGGGGCTTTTTCGGTGTCCAGAGAGTGCACATTGAACAGAGCAAAGTGGGTTTCGGTTGCAGGCAATGTTTGTACTGGAAGAGGGATGCTAACCAGCGGTATTTTAATGAAGTAACATCGAGTTGCAAACAGTCCAAATTGTTGTTTCCTCAGTGGCTGATATATAGGGCTTAACATGGGGATGGGGGTATGGAAATCAATTGTCAGCAGGTCAATGTCATTTTTGTTGCCAGCACCCCGATGGATGTAACGAGGGCATCAAAGTACCCTAAGCTCACGGCAAATAGACAAAAGGTTGGATGTACAGGGAACTGATGAAGGAATCAATCTCTTTAGAACTGCGGAAGTGTAGCTTATATCGAACAGGGGTAGAAGCCCAACTCTGGGGACAATGGGCGTAAGTAAAGGCCACACCCAGGATGTGACACATCACTACACTATAGACTGTATCGATAGATTATATAGACTATAAACAGTATGTGTACATTGTATGGACTAGGCCGTATATATAGACTAAATACAAATGTATACTCAAAAGACTCACTCAAAAGACTGTATGTATAGACTGCCAAGTGTGTAAGGCACGTGTGGTGTGATATGAAGTGAGAATATTTACTTTAATAATACACTGAAGACTGTATTTAAAGACTGTATACACGTTGAATTCTGTATGTATCGGCCAAACAGCAAGAAAATTGATGTAGGTTTAAAGGGCTCGAAATATAATTGCTTTAGCTTCTGACGTTGGAGGCATCCTCAGTGTCAGTACACCTGAGGAACCCCCAATGTGGAAGGTGACATGCTGCGAAGCAGAGAGGGGCAGTGAAAGAGCTATTCCAAAACATCTAATTTGGAAAAAAAATCTTCAGATATTGAGTATTATTGCAACAAATTCTGCACCAAACCAGGAATAAATAAATAAGGGTATCATAATTACAACTATTAACCTTGTGACCACAGGTCAATAGAATGACATAGCCCATGCCTGACAGGCAGTTTACTCGCAATGTCCAAATCACTAAATACATAACCTTCACGTTATAGTGATCAATTAAGAAAAAAAAGCACCCGTACTACTTTGCAAATTGAGTCTTTCACTGCTACTCCGTGGTCACATCAGATTTAATCTAAGCTATATGACACGTACACCTGCATGCGTTCGGATAAAGAGAAAAGTCTATGATAAAGATCAACACTGTGGAGTTTCATTGTCTGGCGCTCCAGTGTACACATTCCCAGACTCTACTCACACGTGCCAGACCCTCCTACTCTGCTGTTTAAAAATTCTACCCACACCTCTACATCCACAAACTGTTGGGGGTTGCCTCGCTCTCCGTCTGTGTCTGAATTCCCTTCCTGTTTCACGCGGCCTCCATGGACCTGGAGGTCGGATCCTGGAGTAAAATCTGCCTCTTCACATTTCACTTTCAATGCCTCACATTCCACATTCAGTTCTTCACATTTGACCTGCACTTCTAAACATTTAATCTGCACTTCTTCACATTTCACCCGCACTCCTGGACACATTGCAAAGCTAGGGTTTTCTTCAGGCTCTTGTGTCATGAGGATTGGTACCTTTGCAGGTGTTTGAATTTCACAAGTTGATTTCACCTTTTTGCCGATTTTCTCACACCTGTTTGGCGCTTCGGAAATTGCTAATTCCTTCTCGCACATAGTGCCCTCACAGGCATTCTCTCCTGTATGTGCTCTTTGGTGGATATGAAGATCTCTTGAATGTAGAAACGCCTTCGCATACACAGAGTGCTTGAAGGATCTATCACCCGAGTATCTTCTCTGGTGCTTTTTAAGACTTCTTAACTCTGTAAATGCCTTCTCACACACAGTGCACTTGAAGGGCTTCTCACCCGTGTGTGTTCTCTGGTGCTTTTTAAGACTTCTTAACTCTCTAAATGTCTTCTCACACACAGTACACTTGAAGGGCTTCTCACCCGTGTGTGTTCTCTGGTGCTTTTTAAGATTTCTTAACTCTGTAAATGTCTTCTCACACACAGTACACTTGAAGGGCTTCTCACCCGTGTGTGTTCTTTGGTGCTCTGCAAGATTTCCTGCCCATATAAATGTCTTCTCACACACAGTACACTTGAAGGGCTTCTCACCCGTGTGTGTTCTCTGGTGCTTTTTAAGATTTCCTGACTCTGTAAATGTCTTCTCACACACAGTGCACTTGAAAGGCTTCTCACCCGTGTGTGTTCTCTGGTGTTTTTTAAGACTTCTTAAGTCTGTAAATGTCTTCTCACATGCAGTGCACTTGAAGGGCTTCTCACCCGTGTATGTTCTCTGGTGCTTTTTAAGACTTCTTAACTCTGAAAATGTCTTCTCACACACAGTGCACTTGAAGGGTTTCTCACCCGTGTGTGTTCTCTGGTGCTGTGCAAGATTTCCTGCCCGTATAAATGTCTTCTCACAAACAGTACACTTGAACGGTTTCTCACCAGTGTGCGTTTTCTCATGCTTCTTCAGAGTTCCTGAATCTCTGAATGTATTCTCACACACAGTGCATTTGAAGGGCTTCTCACCGGTATGTGTTCTCTGGTGAACCTTAAGATGTCCTGATACTATAAATGTCTTCCCACACACAGTGCACTTAAAGGGCTTCTCACCCGTGTGTGTTTTCTGGTGCTTTTTAAGATTTCCTGACTCTGTAAATGTCTTCTCACACACAGTGCACTTAAAGGGCTTCTCACCCGTGTGTGTTTTCTGGTGTCGTTTTATGTCACCAGTGTGGTCCGTGCTGTATGAACACTGGTTACATTGGTGCCTTTTAGCACCGAGCAGCTTCAAGGGTGTCTTCTCCACGTGATTCATTCTGTGGATATACAGACATATTACACGCAAAAAGCGTACACTCACACACAATAAACACACATTGCATACAGCAGACATTCACACAAAAATACACAAACATTACATACAGTGTGCACTCACACAATATAGACATTAAATACTGCATACGCTTGTGAGGACAACCCAATGGGTCGGCTCCCCACCATCAATCGACCACCCGCTGAAGTGCCCTCTTTGTCCCGAAAGTGCATGAACAACACGGCGGCGAAGTCATTTTCTCTCCGGCATACACGAGGCAGCCACTGAAGCGAGGAGACTTCTGTTTCTCCAACTCTTTAACAATAACCATCAACAACCCACTAACACACAACACTACAAGAGCACCCAATTCACTACAGCACTATAACACTACTTAACACATGACTAACTACCTACCCACCCCGCACTTCGCGCGCTAATGACTCGCTGTGACTACATTCGATGTCGCTTCGCAGCCATTCAGAACTCTCCCTTCACTTCCGTACATCTCTTTATATATCCCCCTCAGACATCACCCAGCCAAGAGATGTCACTCCACGTCTGCTAGCCAATCTCATCACCTCACGTCTTGCCTTATGTTCTCCCCCCCAAGACCACGTGATGTTTACGATCTTGGGAACCGGGAAGGTCACCACACTGTTACCACACTTTCCGTCACCTCGGATGACCCCTTGCCCGCATGACATCCCATTCGCCTCACACCACCGCGACCCCTCCATGGCCTGATCGCTGGGCATGGACGCGCAGACACACCCAGCATGTCATGGCGCGAGTCTCGGCACCACACGTTCACTCATTATACACACATTACATACATTGTACACCCACAAAATAGACATTACATACAGTGTACACACAATATACACAAACATTACATCAGCGTATACTTTATTTAATATACACATTAAGGGCAGCACGGTGGCCCAGTGGGTAGCGCTGTTGCCTCACAGCAAGAAGGTCCTGGGTTCGAATCTCGGGTCGAATGCCTTTCTGTGTGGAGTTTGCATGTTCTCCCCGTGTCTGCGTGGGTTTTTGCCGGGCACTTAAGTTTCCTCCAACTGTCCAAAAAGCATGCTGCTGCATAGGTTAATTGGCTTGCAGAATAAATTGCCCGTAGTGCCTGGTGATGGACTGGCGTCCCATCGTGGGTATATCCCTGCCTTGCACACTGTGTCTGCCGGGATAGGCTCCGGCTCACCGCAACTCTGTACAGGACTAAGCGGTTTCTGACATTGAGATGAGATGAGATATACACATTACATACAGTGTACACACTCAATAGACACATCACACACGTGTAAACTCATAAACAATATAGACACAGGACAGCCGCGTCGATGGCTCTCTCTCCTCATCAAGCTCCAATACGGGCTTGATGAATGTGCCCAAATCGCGCCTCCATACGATGGGTAACAGAGCCTTCTTGCGCACTGCTCCCAGACTCTGGAATGCCCTTCCATTGTAAATTTGGTCCAGTGAGTCCCTGGGCATCTTCAAATTCCATCTCAAGAATCACTTGTTCCGTAAGACTTTAGAGTCCTCTGGCTAGGACTGTTGATGTTAACCTACGCCTGCTCAAAAACACATTCCTTCCTTTACTTGTTTAACAATTATATTATTTTATGTCCTTCATTGTTTAATAGTCATTATTTAACTTAAATTTATCTACTCTGATGTTTTTGACATGCTGTTCTCTCCACAGTTCTTTGTGACCAGCAGCGTTTTGTGACCATTGGGTGCAAAGTGCTGGAGAAGTGCCAATGATATTGTTACCTCAATAAGGAAAGCCTCTCAGAACATGGGGAGAGAATACGAACACCGCAGAGAAAAGCGACCAAGGCAGAAATCAAACATCTTCAGGTAGGACCTTCTCTCTGTGAGGCGGTGCGAATATTACCACTGCACAGACCCCTGAACGTGGAGCGGTTACCGTTCGCACCCACACAGAGAAACAGAAGAGACACACTCACACTGTACACTCACTCTCGCTCTGTACAATCGCTCTGTACACTCACACTCGCTCCGTACACTCACAGTCACTCCGTACACTCACACTCGCTCTGTACACTCACACTCGCTCCGTACACTTACGCTCGCTCTGTACACTCATGCTCGCTCTGTACGCTCACACTCGCTCTATGCCCTCACACTTGCTCCGTACACTCACACTCGCTCTGTACACTCATGCACGCTCTGTACACTCAAACGTCTTATTACACTCACATTCGCTCCGTACACTAACACACGTGTTATACACTCACATTCGTACACTCACACTCTGTACACTTACACTCGCGTTGTCCACTCACACTCGCGCTGTACACTCACGCTTGCTCTGAACACTCACACTCACTCTGCACACTCACACTCACTCTGCACACTCACACTAACTCTGAATACTACCACTCGCTCTGTACACTCACGCTCACTCTCTACGCTCGCTCTGTACATTCACACGCGTACTGCATACTCACGCTCACATTGTACACTTACGCTCGCTCCGTACACTAGCGCTCGCTCAGTACACTCGCGCTCGCTCTGTACACTAAAACGCGCATGGTACACTCACACTCGCTCTGTACACTCACACTCACTCTGCACACTCACACGCCTTATTACACTCACATTCGCTCAGTACACTAACACTCGTGTTATACACTCACATTCGTACACTCACACTCTGTACACTCACGCTCGCTCTGTACACTCACGCTCGCTCTGTACACTCACACTCGGTCTGTACACTCACAATCGCTCCGTATACTAACACTCACTTTGTACACTCACACTCGCTCTGTACACTAACACTCGCTCTGCACACTAAAATGAGCATTCTACACTCACATTCCGTACACTCACACTCTCTACACTCACACTCGCTCTGTACCCTCACACTCGCTCTGTACCCTCACACTCTCTCTGTACCCTCACACTTGCTATGTACCCTCACACTCGCTATGTACATTCATACTCGCTCTGTACACTCAGACCCACTCTGCACATTCACACTCACCCTGATACTTCCGCTTGTTCTGTACACACACACTCGCTCTGTACATTCACACTTGCTCTGTAAATTCACACTGATCTGTATACTCACGCTCGCTCTGCACACTCACAATCACTCTGCACACTCACAATCACTCTGCACACTCACACTCACTCTGAATACTCCCACTCGCTCTGTACACTCAGGCTCACTCTCTACACTCACGCTCGCTCTCTACACTCACGCTCGCTCTGTACATTCACACGCGTTCTGCATACTCACGCTCGCTCCGTACACCCGCGCTAGCTCCGTACACTCGAGCTCGCTCCGTACACTCGCGCTCGCTCCGTACACTCGCGCTCGCTCCGTACACGAACACGCGCATTCTACACTCACATTCCGTAAACTCACACTCTCTACACTCACACTCTCTCTGTACACTCACACTCGCTCTGTACCCTCACACTCGCTATGTACATTCATACTCGCTCTGTACACTCACACTCTGTACACTCACTCTTTGTAAACTCTGTACACTCACACTCTGTACAGTCACTCTGTACACACTCACTCTGTACACACTCACTCTGTACACTCACACTCGGTCTGTACACTCACGCTCGCTCCGTACACTCACGCTCGCTCCGTACACACGCGCTCGCTCTGTACACTCGCGCTCGCTCAGTACACTAACACGCGCATTCTACACGAGCATTCTACACTCACATTCCGTACACTCACACTCACCACACTCACTCTCTCTGTACACTCACACTCGCTCTGTACCCTCACACTCGCTATGTACATTCATACTCGCTCTGTACACTCACACTCTGTACACTCACTCTTTGTAAACTCTGTACACTCACACTCTGTACACTCACACTAGGTCTGTACACTTGCGCTCGCTCCGTACACTCGCGCTCGCTCTGCACACTCACACTCGCTCTGTACCCTCACACTCGCTATGCACATTCATACTCGCTGTGTACACTCACACTCTGCACACTCACTCTTTGTAAACTCTGTACACTCACACTCTGTACACTCACACTAGGTCTGTACA
>JAZEWT010000007.1:26534498-26546931 GCA_036362905.1 Mordacia mordax | reverse complement strand
TTACAGTGCGAGTGCCTGTGATTGTGAGCGGGTTTACAGTGCGAGTGTGATTCTGAGCGAGTTTACAGTGCGAGTGTGATGGTGAGCGAGTTCACAGTGCGAGTGCCTGTGATTGTGAGCGAGTTCAGAGTGCGAGTGTGATTGTGATTGTGAGCGAGTTTAAAGTGTGAGTCTCTGTGATTGTGAGCGCGTTCACAGTGTGAGTGTGATTGTGAGCGAGTTTACAGTGCGAGTGTGATTGTGAGCGAGTTTACAGTGCGAGTCTCTGTCATTGTGAGCGAGTTTACAGTGCGAGTGTGATTGTGAGCGAGTTCACAGTGCGAGTCCCCGTGATTGTGAGCGAGTTTACAGTGCGAGTCCCTGTGATTGTGAGCGAGTTTACAGTGCGAGTCCCTGTGATTGTGAGCGAGTTTACAGTGCGAGTCTGTAATTGTGATCGAGTTTACAGTGCGAGTCTCTGTGATTGTGAGCGAGTTTACAGTGCGAGTCTCTGTGATTGTGAGCGAGTTTACAGTGCAAGTCCCCGTGATTGTGAGCGAGTTTACAGTGCGAATCCCTGTGATTGTGAGCGAGTTTACAGTGCGAGTCTCTGTGATTGTGAGCGAGTTTACAGTGCGAGTCCCTGTAATTGTGAGCGTGTTTACAGTGCGAGTCTGTAATTGTGAGCGTATTTACAGTGCGAGTCCCTGTTATTGTGAGCGAGTTTACAGTTCGAGTGCCTCTGTGAGCGAGTTTACAGTGCGAGTCCCTGTTATTATTAACGAGTTTACAGTGCGAGTCTCGGTGATTAATCTGGTGACATTATCAGCAGGCATGCCATGCGATACAAAGCCGCTCTGCAAACTCCATTTTTTTAAACAACTTTTTGAGTTCATTTAATCTGTCCATACAGTCTAGAGTATAGTGATGTTTCGCATCCTGAGTGTAGGCCTTCCTTGCACCCATTGTCCCCAGAGTTGGGCTCCGGCCCCTGTTTGATATGATCATCTACACATGCGCAGCACTAAAGATCTTGATTCCTTCATCGGTTCCTTGTAACCCCATCCTTCTGGCCATTTGCTGTGAACTTAGGATACTTCGTCGCCCTCCTTACATCCTCGGGACGCCAGCAACAAAAAGCCCATTAATCTGCCTAGAAATTATTTCCCTTCCCCCATCCCCATATAGAGATACCTAGGAAACAATAAGTTAGACCGTTTGCAGCTCGACGTTGTTTGATAAAAATACCACGGGTTAGTACCCTTCTTCCAGCCAAACATTGCCTGCAACAGAAACTCACTTTGCCCTGCTCAATGTGTGCTCGCTGAACACAGAAAAAACTGTCTGGCGGCTTTTTAAAGTGTTCACCAGTTCTAAAAGAATCCTGGTTCGTGGCAATTTCAATATCCATGTTGACTCTTTAGAGAGCCCTCTTGCAAGGGATCTTATGGCCACTCTGACCTCAATTGGCTTCACTCATCACGTGACATTTGCCACTCACAGATGCGGCTATACTCTCGACTTGGTTTGCTCATGGGGTGTATCGGTATATCGCACAGACTCTGGTCTGTCTGATCACTCTGCTGTGTTCTTAAAGTGCCACGTCCCATCTCCATCACCAAGCGCCATATTCAATTTCGAGACCTTAACGCCTTCACTCCAGAAATTTTCACCGCAGCAATCTATAGTACTTCAACTCTCTGCCTCGCTCACTTTACCTCTGATGCGAAAGCAGAAACTTACAACAACGTGCTATCAGGCATGCGTGATTATTTGGCCCCGTTAAACTCACGCTATGTGTCAGGCAGAAAGCCATCCCCCCGGTATACTACTGTACTCTGGGATCTCAAGGCTAATGTACGCAGGGCCGAATGGACATAGAGAAAATCTCGCCTCACCGTTCATGGTCAAATCTTTAAAGAACAGCTCATCTACGACCTGAAGGCACTTGACTGTGCCCGTACCAGTCATCTTTCCAGCATTTTAGCTCATACCTGTGACAAGCTCAAGATTATTTTCTGGACCATTAATCAACTCCTTCGTCCTACCAATCACTTGCCCTCAACTCCATTCACTAATAAAGATCAGGCGGATAAGTTGATTCAGTTTTTCTCAAAAAAAATTGAAGCCCATCGCATCTCTACCCAGCATCAATCACCATCCGTTACTTCAATAACTGTTCGTTCACCTTCCTTGACCTCAAAACGCTTGGAATTTAACGAATTAACAGAATCCGAGGTCTCATATTTAGTTACCAGTTCTCGTCCCACAAACTGCTCCCTGGATCCTTTCCCATCCAAAACCATCTAGGCCAATTTCGAATTCCTTGCCACATTTGTCACTAATCTGTTTAATGACTCAACGTCGCTCTGGTATCGTTTCCAAAGTTACCCCTCTGCTTAAAAAAGAACTGGCCTCGATTGCAACATCCTTGATAATTATCGCCCCATCTCAAATCTACCATTTATTGCTAAGGTCTTTGAACGTGCCATAGCCGTGCAACTCCAGAAACACCTTCTTGACAATGACCACGATCCCTTCCAATCTGGGTTCAGATTTGGCCATAGTAAAACTGCTCTGGTAAAAGTAGTTGATGACCTAAGTCATCGCTGCTTGCCAAGTATTCTTGTCCTGGACCTGAGCATTGCCTTTGATACCGTTGACCACCCGATCTTACTTCAGCCACTGGAGGGTATAAGGGTCTCTGACAGTGAGCTGCATTGACTGAGCTACCTGTCCGACCGGAAGCAGTTTGTTAGCATTGGAGGACAAAACTCATAGATCCATTTTGTTTTGTCTGGCGTTCCTCAGGGTTCAGTTCTTGGCCCACTCCTCTTCAGCATCTACATACAACCACTTGTCCATATCCTGCACAGCCTCAATCTCTGCTACCATTGCTATGCCGATGACATCCAAATCTATATCCATGCAAAGCCATCCGTCAATGCTGCTGGTCTTTGCATGTCATCATCACTGTTAACTGTGAAGGCCTGGCTCAATTCAAATTTTCTAACATTAAATGGCGACAAAATACATTTTGCTTGTTGGAACCCCACACCAATTGTCCAAGGCTGAACCTATCCAATGGATGCTTGACGACCTGACCATTGAAGTTGCTCAGGCAGTCTGGAGTCGAGGTGTGACTGCGCGACAACCTGTCATCTGCTGATGCTGAAAGGCTAATACACAGTTTCATCTCCTTACGAATCGATTACTGCAATGCACTGCACCCTGACACTCCTGCCTACCTGAACAATCGTCTCCAACGTGTGCAGAATGTGGCTGCTAGAGGCCTGACTCGCACACCCAACCACAGATACGTTTCCCCAGTGCTGATGTCTCTCCACTGGCTACCAGTTAAATACAGGATTGAATTCAAGATCCTTTTTCTCACCTTCAAGGCTCTCACTGGCGCTGCTCCGACATACATCCGTGACCTACTTCAGGCACTCTTCTCAACACGACAGCTTCGATTTTCTAATACAGGCTTGCTGCATATGCCAAGGTCGCACCTCATTCGATGGGTTATAGTGCCTTCTTGCGTGCAGCTCCCAGACTCTGCATTGCTCTTCCATTGGAGATTCAATCAGCTGAGTCCTTGGGTATCTTAAAAAATCGCTGCACAGAAGTCGAGCAGCCTCCTACCATTATTGTTGAGCATTCATTTCATACAGTATACATTCACACGTTATATTCAGCATCCTCACACTCAATATGCACACAACACATATTCTACACCGCATACACTCACACACAATCTCGACACACATTATATACAAAGACTGGTTCAGGTATTCACTGCCTGGGACGTTGGTGATGAGTAGAATTCAACCTACAGATGGGCAGCAAACAATAGTTAAATCTTAAAACCTGTTATCTTGCATTGCGTGTAATTTGTCTCAGCCTCTCATCGCTTAAATTCACTGAGGAAACCCATGCAGAACAGTGGGTGGCAACACGAACACCACACACAAAGGCGCCCGAGGCAAAAATCGAACATCCTTGGGTAAGACCTCTGTGAGGATGTGCGGATGTTACCGCTACACAGACTCCATGAATGTGGAACAGTTGCCCGCCCTTCACCCACACAGACACACACAACAGATACCCATACACACGTTTTGGCTGCCAGACTATCGCATCCCACTCACACTCGCTGTGTAGACTTACACTCGCTCTGTACAAAGACACTCGCTCTGTACAAAGACACTCACTCTGTACAATCACACTGTACTTTCACACTTTGCAGAGGTAATGTTCTCTCACCTCCTCCAGGTTTTCTCATAACTAAAAACCTCATTTATTGGGCGATAACATCGAAACATACTGGACACATTTTCCAGCAAATTTGGCCACGGCAAACAATGCCGTTGTGTACCCGCATTAATAAGTTGTGGCCAACAGCACTTGCTCCAAATAGTATGTTTTATCAGTGTACTTCGTGTTTGAGTATGTAATGTGTATATTGTGTGAATGTACACCGTAAGATGTGTGTCGTATGTATATTGTGTGTGTGCTGTATATAATTGTGTGTATATAGTGTGTGTGAGTACGTATATTGTGTGTAATATGTTTGTATTTCTACAGAATGAATCACATGGAGAAGACACCATTGAAGCTGCTCGGTGCTAAAAGGCACCAATGTGATCAGTGTTCATACAGCACGGACAACAAACGGGGAATAAAGCGGCATCAGAAAATACACACGGGTGAGAAGCCCTTCAAGTGCACTGTGTGTGAGAAGACATTCACAGAGTCAGGAACTCTTAAGAAGCACAAGAGAACACATACCGATGAGAAGCCCTTCAAGTGCACTGTGTGTGGGAAGACATTTAGAGAGTTAGGAAATCTTAAAGAGCACCACAGAACACACACGGGTGAGAAGCCCTTCAAGTGCACTGTGTGTGAGAAGACATTTGGAGTGTCAGGAAATCTAAAGACTCACCAGAGAACACACACGGGTGAGAAGCCCTTCAAGTGCGTTGTGTGTGAGAAGGCATTTACAGATTCAGGAACTCTTAAGAAGCACAAGAGAACACACATAGGTGAGAAGCCGTTTAAGTGCACTGTGTGTGAGAAAATATTTACACTGTCAGGAATTTTAAAAACTCACCAGAGAACGCACACGGGTGAGAAGCCCTTCAGGTGCACTGTCTGCGAGAAAACATTCACAGATTCAGGAACTCTTAAGAAGCATAAGAGAACACACATAGGTGAGAAGCCGTTTAAGTGCACTGTTTGCGAGAAGACATTTACATTGTCAGGAATTTTTAAGACTCACCAAAGAACACACACGGGTGAGAAACCATTCAAGTGCACTGTGTGTGAGAAGACATTCACAAATTCAGGGACTCTTAAGAACCACAAGAGAACACACACCGATGAGAAGCCCTTCAACTGCACTGTGTGTGGGAAGACATTTGCACAGTCAGGAACTCTTAAGAGGCACGAGAAAACACACACTGGTGAGAAACCGTTCAAGTGCACTGTTTGTGATAAGACATTTACACAGGCAGGAAGTCTTAAACTCCACCAGAGAACACACACGGGTGAGAAGCCTTTTAAGTGCACTGTGTGTGAAAAAACCTTTACTGAGTCAAGAAGTCTTAAAAATCACCAGAGAATACACACGGGTGAAAAGCCCTTTAAGTGCACTGTGTGTGAGAAGACTTTTACAGAGTCAAGAAGTCTTAAAAATCACCAGAGAACACACACGGGTGAAAAGCCCTTCAAGTGCACTGCGTGTGAAAAGACATTTACACATTCAGGAAATCTTAAAAAGCACCAGAGAACACACACGGGTGAGAAGCCCTTCAAGTGCACTGTGTGTGAGAAGACATTTACAGAGTTAGGAAGTCTTAAAAAACACCACAAAAGACACACGGGTGATAAACCCTTCAAGCACTCTGTGTGTGGGAAGGCGTTTCAACATTCAAAAGATCTTCATATCCACCAAAGGGTACATACAGGAGAGAATGCTTGTGAATGCATTGTGTGCGAAAAGGAATTAGCAATTTCTGACGCACAAAAAATGGGTGCAAAGATCGGCAAAAAAGTGAAATCAACTTGTGAAATAAAAATTCCTGCAAAGGTCCCAATGCTCATGACACAAGAGTCTGAAGAAAACCCCAGCTCTGAAACGTGTCCAGGAGTACAGGTGAAATGTGAAGAAGTGCAGATTAAATGTTTAGAAGTGCAGATCAAATCTGAAGAACTGAAAGTGGAATGTGAGGATTTGAAAGTCAAATGTGAAGTGGCAGATTTTACTCCAGGATCCGATCTCCAGGTCGATGGAGGCTACGTGAAGCAGGAAGGGAATTCAGACAATGACGGAGAGCGAGGCAACCCCCAAAAGTTTGTGGATGTAGAGGTGTGGGTAGAATTTTTAAACAGAGCAGAGTAGGCGGGTCTGGCACGTGTGATTAGAATCTGGGAAGATGCATAAAATGGATTTCGAGAGAGTGAAACTCGAAAGTTGAGCTTTTTCATAGGCTTCTCTTCTTATAAGCATGCATTCAGGTGTACATGTCATCCAAATTAGATTCAATCTGATGTGACTACTTGGTAGCAGTGAAAGATTGTTAATTTGCAAAGTATGAGGAGTGCTTTTTTTCTTGATAGTGCATTATAATGTGTAGGTTATGTATTTAGTGATTTGGATTTTGCTGGTGGGCGGCGCGGTGGCGCAGTGGTTAGCGCTGACGCCTCACAGCAAGAATGTCCCGGGTTCGAGTCTCTCGGCTCCGGTGCCTTTCTGTGTGGAGTTTGCATGCTCTCCCCGTGTCCGCGTGGGTTTTCGCCGGGTACTCCGGTTTCCTCCCACAGTCCAAAAGCATGCTCCTGGATAGGTTGATTGGCTCGCAGACTAAAATTGTCCCGCAATGCCTGGCGATGGACCGGCGTCCCGTCGTCGGGTGTATTCCTGCCTTACGCCCTGTGTTTCCGGGATAGGCTCCGGCTCACCGTGACCCTATATAGGATTAAGCGGTTTCAGATAATGAGATGAGATGAGACTTTGCTGGTAAACTGCCTGTCAGGCATAGCTATGTCATCCTCTTGACCTGTGGTCATAAGGTTGATAATTGTAATTATGGTAACCTTATTTACTTAGCGCTGATTTGGTGCTGAGTTTGTTGCAAAAATTAACTCAATATTTGAGGATTGCTTTCCAAATCTAATTTTTTCGAATAGCTGTGTCAAACACTATGCCTCTCTGCTTTGCGACGTTTTGTGTCTCAATGGGGGCATTCTCAGGTTTATTGAAACTGAGGATGCCTCCAATGTCAGAGGCTAAATCAATTATACATCGAGCCGTGAAAACCTACATCAATACACTCACTGTTTTGCCGATAACATCGTCTATAAAGGATGCATCGTCTGGCATATATTGTCATTAGGTTACTGCCTGACTGCTTTTCATATCCCCGCCTCTGGTTCCTCGTGCCTCTGAGTCGTTCTCTTCAAGAGTGAACGAAACACACATTATTAGATGTAGCTTATTATGCGTTGGTACACTGCGTTATGAATAAGCACAGAGCGAAAAAACAGCCAAGTGGGCCTGTTCACTTCACCTCACGCAAGGAAAAAATTTGCTACCTTGTATTTCCTTCAGTCAGACCAAAACTAAGTGGAAACAATGATCAAGTACTGCAATTCCCGTTCTAAGACTAATTGTAGCACGTGGTCCAGGGATTGGTCATTACCCAATGGATTGCAGAATGTCTCCGTTTAAACCACGATCTTTTTGTCTACCAAGCATCTATGGGAAGGAAATGGGTCGTTTCCATCAAATATGAAGGCGATACCTTCTTGAATGTCTCATCTCATCTCATTGTCAGAACCGCTTAATCCTGTACAGGGTCACCGTGAGCCGGAGCCTATCCCGGCAGACACAGGGCGCAAGGCAGGGATATACCCACGATAGGACGCCAGTCCATCACCGGGCACTGAGGGCAATTTAGTCTGCAAGCCAATGAACCTATGCATCAGTATGTTTTTGGACTGTGGGAGGAAATCGGAGTGCCCGGCGAAAACCTGCGCGGACACGGGGAAAGCATGCAAACTCCACACAGAAAGGCACACGAGCCGAGATTCGAACCCAGGGCTTGGTGTGAGGCGAAAGCGCTACCCACTGGGCCACCGTGCCACCACCTTCTTCATTGTGCATAATCAATTACATTTTTATCAGTTGGAATTGATGAATTATGGGTAATTTTTACGTTAAATTAACAATGTGGTTGCAGTGTTTTTGTTACTCCTCAGAGAACATAGATCAGCCAAAGTTAGCAGTGAGGCACGGCCCGGCTGTGGGTTGTGGAGAATTGGAAGACTTTGATTGGGTAGAGAGTTATCGCAGCATGGCTACGTGACTAGGGTTCATGACAGTGACCGTACGCTCAGTAAAAAATATATAAAGGCGATTTTGTGCCCAGCTAAACCAACGTGATACTTAGTGAGTACCAAGTTGAAAAGTATCACGCAGAGCGGTGTGAGTGTGTTAGGAGCCTGTGAACTGCCTAGAGTACAAAACAGTGTGCCCGTGCAATATGGAGCAGCAGTGTTTAAAAATTAGCTACCAGGTGCGAGAGGGAGTGGTATAATGCCGATACAGCTTCAGAAAGTGAAAATTTATGATGTTCAAAGTACGGAAGTGTAGGAGGAAGAGACACGTGCATGCTGGTGAAAAAAATATATGCTTTGAAACTTGCAGCAGATAATTTGGGAAGAATATAATGCAAGAAGGAAATATAAGACAAGATGATAAGGAGACTGAGTCGCTAGACATAACAAGAGGGACTTCATGTGATTGACAGAATATGCAATCCATGACATCGATTTTCAAAGTGAAAATTTCACAATTCATTCACCGTCTGTCGAGAGGCTCAGAACTTTCGTTCGGGATCGTCTGAGAGACATCTTGCGGTGTGAGTGATCCTGTGTAATCTCATGACACCGCTGGTTCAAATCATCTATTAGACATCTAATGGTGAACTGTACAGCATCATCACTCGTCCCATCTCTGAAGAGAGGCGAGCTGGTGGCAGTGCTGCAAGGAGCAGCATTAGTTGCTACCGGCCCCGGAGTCACTTGGAAAGGATTAAATAACTGTGCAGGACCATAAGGTGTGAGTGATCCTGTGTCCTCTCATGACACCGCTGGTTGAGATCATCTGTTAAACATCCAATGGTGAACTGTACAGCGTCACCACTCGTTCCATCTCTGACGAGAGGCCAGCTGGTGGCAGTGATGCAGGGAGCAGCATTAGTTGCTACCGGCCCCGGCATCACTTGGAAAGGATTAAATGACTGTTCAGGACCCTAAGTGACGTAGGTATTGAAGGGGGTGTGGCTGAACATTGTCTATATTTTAACCTGCCTTGGGTGATTTAACGTAGTTTGGCTTAGTCCAGTGTGGATCTGTTTTTTTTTCATTTGATGTTCTTTGTATTAAGTTCATTGAAAATTTCCCAACCCCGAAAGTTGGTCTCGTATTACTATTGAGTTCTGCGTAGTTTTGTTTAGTAGCATTACACACGTTTGGGACTAAGCAGGAGATGGCCAAATGGCTGTTTGTAGATTCCGAAGAGCAGTGGTTCTAGAACTGAACCCTGAGGAATTCCAGACAAAACAGGATGGATCTCTGAGTTTTGTTCTCCGAGGCTGATGAACTGCTTCCGGTCGGAGAGGTAGGAGCTCAGTCAATGCAGGGCACAGCCAGAGGCCCCTATACCTTCCAGTCACTAAAGATCGGGTGGTCAACTGTATTAAAGGCAGCGCTCAGGTCCAGGAGGACAAGAACACTTGACAAGCCTTTATCAGCAGTGACGAGTAGGTCATCAACTACTTTTACCAGAGCAGTTTCAGTACTGTGGCCGAATTTGAACCCAGATTGGAAGGGATAGAGGAGGTCATTATTAAGAATGTATTTCTGGAGTTGCGTGGCTACGGCACCTTCAAGGACCTTAGAGATGAATGGTAGATTTGAGATGGGGCGACAATGATCAGGGATCTTGCATTCGAGGCCAGGTTTTTTTAAGCAAGGGGGTAACTGTGGCACATTTGAATAGTGAGGGAACGATACCAGAGCGATGAACGTGGCAAGGAATTTGAAATTTGTCTGCATGATCTTGGATGGGAAAGGATCCAGGGAGCAGTTTGTGGGCCGAGGTCTGGTAACTGAAGAGGCTTCGGATTTTGTGAACTTGAAAAAATCGAGTAGTTTTAAGGTCAAAGTAGGTGGAAGAATATTTATTGAGGTATTAGTTGGTGGTTGAGGTGGGCTAGATATACGGTGGGCTGCATTTTTTAACGAGAAAAACTGAATCAGCTGATCCACCTGATCTTTATTAGTGAAGGGAGATAAGGGCGAGTGACTGGTTAGATGAAGGAGCTGATTAATGGTTGAGAGAAAAATCTTGGGCTTGTCGCAGGCATTGGCCAGAATGCTGTAAAAATGGTTGGTACGAACACCGTCAAGTGCATTCCAGTAGCGGTGGAGCTGCTCCTTAAAAAATTGAGCAATGAATGGTGAGGCCGGGTTTTCTTTAGGTCTGTTTGACCCTACGTGCATTCGCCTTGAAATCCCGGAGTTCAGCATTATATCAGGGGGATGGTTTTCCACCTGAGACAGTGGTTTTAATGGGGCCAAATCATCTGGTATGCGTCACAGCAGGCTGTTGTAAGTCTCTACTGTTGCAGAGTGAGCCGAGGAAGAAGTGATAAACTCTTGATTCATGCGGTGAATATGTATCGAGTGAGGGCGTTAAGGTTTCGGAATTGGATTTTGTGCTTTGTGATGGAAATGGGAGGTAGTACTTGAAGATCAAACCACACAACGGAGTGATCAGACAGACCAGGATCAATGATGGACAGGTTGGTTACTGATATGCCCCATGAGCAAACAAAATCAAGAGTATGGCAGTATCTGTGAGTGGCAAATGTCACGTGTTGAGTGAAGCCAAGTGAGTTAAGAGTGGCCATGAGATCCCTTGCAAGAGGGCTCTTTAGAGAGTCAACATGGATGTTGAAATCGCCAATAATCTAGATCGTTTCAAAACTAGAGCACATATTAGAAAGCAGCTCAGTTCATTTACAAAAGAAGTGAAGGCTCCAGATGGGCGGTAGAGCAGCACCAACTTCATAGGTTGAGCCGCCCTCCAATCTAGAGACATATGCTCGAATAAATTGAAGGTCGGTGATGGAATTGGTTGGATGTCGGCAGACATGGTGGAGAACTGCAAGGCTGCAAACATTGCCATGGAATTGAGCCTTCTGATGGAGTACAAAGTCTCGTGGTAGAGCCTGAGTCAATGTGAAAAAATCATCGTGATTATGCCAGGTCTCTGTTAGGCAGAGCAGGTCCAGACTGTTGTCCAAAATCGGCTAAGTGACGAGAGGGGCTTTTTCTGTGTGAAGAGAGCCCTGAGCAGGGCAAAGTGGGTTTCTTTTTCATGGAATGTGTGTGCTGGAAGAGGGGCACTGACCAATGGTATTTTTAGCAAGCAACGTCGAGTTGCAAAAGGTCTAACTTGTTGTTTCCTCAGCAGCCAATATGTAGGGATTAATACAGGGACATGGGTAGTAAAAGATCATTTGCAGGCAGATTGATGAGCTTTTTGTTGCCAGCGCCCTGATCAATTTAACGTTGGTGTCAAAGTATCATCAGGTCACAGCAAATGGCCAGGTTAGGGGCACGGGAAACTGATGTAGGAATCGAGCTAATTAGAGCCTTGCGAGTGTATGCTATCATATTGAATAAGGGCCAGACCCCACCATAGGAGACACGGGGCACAAGGAAGAGCCACACCCAGGATGCGATGCCAACACATCACGACACCTCCCCTTGTGTAATTTACTCACAGGCCAATCAACTTAGAGAACGGCGCATCCCTCAATGGCGAGAGGCACGAATAAGTCAGTGTTCAAAATGGGAGACAGTGTTAGAGATAGGGGTCAGTGTTTGAGATAGGAGTCACAGTGTTGCAGGTGAGAGTCACAGTGTGAAAGATGGGAGTCCGTGTTAGAAATGGGAGTCAGTGTTAGAGATGAGTCCTAATATTAGAGATGGCAGTTAGTGTTAGATGGGGATCACATTGTTAGAGATGGGGGTCCTAGTGTTAGATATGGAGTCATAATGTTAGAGATGGGAGCAGTATTAGACCACTAAGAATTATTGAAGAGTAAAGCAGAGAAGTGATTAAAATTGTTTGACACAATGGTATGTTAAATGCGCTTCAAGTCACTAGCGACTTTAGGCAATTAAGGGGCCGTTGCAAACCACTACACGAGACACGAGACAGTATTGAATGGCAACACACGACGTTAAATTAAATATTTAGACTAATTAGAATTGAGAAAAAGAAAACAAACTATTACACAGTTAAGGAATGGGGGGGGGGCACTTTTACTGGAGAGGGGGGGACAAAGCCACGTGAAGGACGGACAGCGCAGCCCTT
>JAZEWT010000007.1:26503481-26525875 GCA_036362905.1 Mordacia mordax | reverse complement strand
GGGGGAGGACGACTGTGATTGGTGCTGAGAGAGGCGCTGAAAGGGGAGATGGAGGGGACGGCGGTGATTGGTGCTGAGAGAGGCGCCATAAGGGGATACGGGGAGGACGGCGGTGATTGGTGGGGATTAGAATATAAGGAAGGGAGTCGATCGGGGAGGGAGTGGAGTCATCAGTCAGTCATCAGGTCATCAGGATGTAGTCTGCAGCTCATGTTCGTCATGCTCCGGGCCCGTGTCGTCGCTGTGTTCAATAAAACATCAAAAGGCAAGAAGTCTCTGCTCGCTGGCTGAACGAAAGATCGTGGAGTGAATGCTGATCCTCGCTGTGCTGTTATCGCCGGGCCGTCACGAGTCCGTGGTCCAAGTCGTGGTGCTACAACTCTTTTAAACGTTAGGGCCTTCTCTACTCTGAGTGAGTGAAGCCTGCCACACGTTTCAACTTTCTCCCAAGCGCCTCCAGTAATAACTTCATCATCGTTATCAGTATTCGCAACTCACACATACTATATATGGCGATTATGCAGGTGTTAAGATCTTAATACCTGCATAATCGCCAGATACGGTGAAACCTGTTGTAATCTTATATATGTATACTGGAAAAAAGTACCCATAGCGTCACACACACTAACCTAAAACCATAATTACACACTCACACACTCACCTTTTCTCTCTCATGTGACCCTCCACATATTCTGCTGTATTACTGTTGTTGTTGGCTTGCCGCATGCCACCTACAATTCGCTTCAGCTAAACTCACTGCGTTACACAACAATAATCCTCAATAGTTGGTACAGTCTTCACATACAGTATACAGTGTATACATATAGTCTATATTCTATATAGTCTATAAATACAGTCTATAGTGTATAATTACAGTCTATATTCTGTAATGATGTAGGTTTTCACCGCTCGATGCATGATGATTGCTTCGAAAAGCTGCTCTCTCGGGACAGCCGCGTCGATGGCTCTCTTTCCTCTCCTCGTGACGTTTCGCCTCACACGTTAGAGACATCCTCAGGCGTAGTGTTCGTGCGTGGTTTCTATTGTCTCTTTTATATGTGTGTAAATTAGGGGACTAGCCACAGACAAAGCAGGGAGGGGGTAATCAGAGTTCCCGGGGTGGAAATGGAATAAGGAAATTAGTGTCAAGGTGACTCAGAGGCGGACTCACACAACAAAGGACACATGCATCACGCCCACACATATCTGTCTAACATGTCCTTAACATTTAACTCCATCTCTCTTGGAAAGCCACGGAGTCCTTTTCTCTGCATAATGCATACTTGTGATCTACCCACGGCCGTTTCGTATGCGAGAGGAAGTCGCGTATACACGGCTACATTCAGCGCTTGATAGTTACACCGCGCCTCCTATGCAGTGCACCATGTGGCAGGGGGGACCCTCTGCTGACAGCTAACCCTGTGCGGCGCGAGGTAAACGCAGCAGCAGCAGAAGCCTGCGAGCGTGCAACCTGGCGACGGAGTGGCAATGTGGACGCGTGGCCTCACGAGTTAGCGCGCGAGCAACTGAATAAATTTGGACCATGACATCGCACCGCCGTGGCTGCATGCCGACGTTCCAGGTGACCCCAAGTCTGGGCGCGCTGGCTGTGCTGCTCATCTTGCTCGTGGTGCCCGAGCCTCCGAGAGGCGCAATCGAACAGGAAACGGGCGTACAGCTGTTACGTACCAGCTGGCTCACCGACCTCAAGTGGCTGTGGTGCAAGTAAGCAAGGAGTGCCTTTTCATGTGTGTGCTGTTTGCTCTGCGCCAAAAGGTGGCAGGCTTCTCGAAGTAGCATGCGTTTAGATGCGAATAAGTGGAGGTGAATGGCGAAACCTCGCCCATCTTGATTTCTGCTTTTGTTTTGAGATTTCATATTTCCCAGTCTGGTGGAAATGTATACTTATAAAGCGATACAATATTACAAGTGTATAATTTCCTCTCCTCTTACCTGAAGAGTGCAACCCACTCTTTTCCGTGAGAGGACCATGGCCACAGATTTGGAGGTGCTGACTCTCATCCCAGCCACTTAACACTGAGTTTTGAAACGCTCGAATGCCCGTTGGAGGTCACAATCTGATGAGGTGAGAAGAACAACGTCATCTGCAAACAGCAGCGATGCTAGCTCCACGCCCCCAAACTGGACACTTTCCATACCACGGCTGCATCTTGAGATCCTGTCCATGAAAATCACGAATAAGAGCGGAGACAAGACACACCCTTGGCAGAGACCAACGGCCACATTGAACGGATTCGACTTCACGCCAAGTATACGGACACAGCTCTCGCTCTTGGAATGGAGACCGGATTGCTCTCAAAAGAGATATTGGCACCCCATACTCCCGCAGCACCTTCCACAGTAAATCTCGGGGCACACGGTCATAGGCTTTCTCCAGATCTACAAAACAAAGGTAGACTTGGTTAACAAACGACCATTACCCCTCAATTATCTGTGAGACGGCAAAAAGCTAATCCATGGTTCCACGGCCAGGACGGAAACTTCATTGTTCCTCTTGAATCTGTGGTTCGACTAATGGTCGAAGTCTCCTCTCCAGAACCCTGGCATAGGCTTTACCTGGGATGCGAAGGAGTATGATTCTTTTGCAGTTGAGCACACTCTTGGTCCCCTTTCTTAAAGATAGGGACCACTACCCCAGTTTGCCAATCCAGAGGTACGGAACCCCCTTTTCATGCAACACTGAAGAGGCGCGCTAACCACGACACTCCAACACTGTCCAGTGCTTTCAACATCTCCGGACGAATCTCATTCATGCCGGCAGCCTTACCATTCCAGAGGTCATTGATCGCCGTAGTGACTTCAGCCACAATAATGGACCCGACCCCACCGCAGGTTTCCAGCACTGCCACCTGGAAGCAGGGCGTGTCCACCGGGTTAAGGAGTTCTTCAAAGTCCACCTTCCATCTATCTCCTCAGTAGAGGCCAGTGTTTCCCCTCCCTTACTGAAAACAATTTGGGCGACGTCCCGTCGACCCTTCCTAAGGCGCCGGATGGTTTTGCCAGAACATCTTTGAAGCCGTCCGAAAGTCGTTTTCCATGGCCTCTCCAAACTCCTCCCATGCCCGAGCTTTTGCTTCAGAAACTGTTTTAGCTGCTCCCCTCTTGACCAGTCGATACCTCTCAGTCGAATCAGGAGAGCGATTCACAAGCATTGCTCGGAAGGCCTCCTTCTTCGACTTGACGACTTCCTTCACCAATGATGTCCACCAATGGGTTCTAGGATTGCCGCCATGACAGGCACCAACTGCCTTCAGGCCGCAGCTTTTCACAGCCACCTCAGCAATTGAGGTCTTGAACAAGAGCCACTCGGACTCAATGTCCTTGACCTCTCCCGGGATGCAGGAGAAGTTCTTTTGGAGGTTCCGAGTTGAAATCCTTCCGTACCTGGCACTCTGCCAAACGTTCCCAGGCCACCCTCACTGTTGGTTTAGGTCTCCCAGGTCTATCAGGCAGGCGCCTTGTGCATCCGATCCAACTCACTACCGAGTGGTGAGAAGTTGACAGCTCTGCCCCTCTCTTGACCCGAGTTGCCAGAACATACGGCCTTAGGTCTGCTGAAAAAACTATAAAGTCGATCAGTGACATTCGGCCCAAGGAGTTCTGGTACCAAGTACCCTTATGAGCCTCCTTGTATTCGAACATGGTGTTTGTTATGGACAATCCATGACAAGCACAGAAATCCAGTAATAATTCACCGCTTAGGTTCAGATCATGGAGGCAATTTCTCCCAACCACGCCTCTCCAGGTATCTCCATCGTTCCCCACCTGTGTATTGAAGTCTCCCAGTAGGACTATGGAGTCAGTAGACGGAACCCTATTGAGCACCGCACCAACTGTCTCCAAGAAGGCCGAATATTCTGAACTGCTATTTGGCGCAATCACACAAACAACAGTCAAAGTTTCACTGAGGCGACCCTCTCATTCGCCAGGAAAAATTCCAACTGTGCAGCACAAAACTAGGGGCTTGTGAGTATCCCCACTCCCACCCTGGGCTGCTCACCGGGGGCCACCCCGTAGTAAGAGAGAGACCAACCCCGATCGAGAAGTTTGGTTCCAGAGCCAATGCTATGTGTGGAGGTGAGACCAAACTATCTGAAGCCAGTACTTTTCCACCTGCTCCACAAGTCCGGCCCTTTCGCAGCCAGAGATGTGATATTCCACATCCCAACAGCCACTTTCCGTTGCAAAGGTCGAGTCCGTCGAAGTCCGTCCTTTTCGCTGCCATGACGGCATCCCACCCGACCCTCACGCTTCGCCTTGCGGGTGGTGGGCCCACAAGGCTGGTTATAGAATAATTATTGCATTTATACAGCGCTTTTCACCCGAGGGTCACAAAGCGATGCACAGAGCTGCAGAGAAAACGGCACGTCAACAACGACATTAGAATGGAAAATCAGCAACAATAAAACCTTTTTGGGTTTTTGTTTAAGTATACACGTCGTTGCAGAACAACATGTAAAATATGGTCTGACTTTCAACGAAAAAATTAAAAGGCAAAATGATCAGTGTTTATAATATATATTGGGAAATGTCTCATCTCATCTCATTATCTGAAACCGCTTAATCCTATATAGGGTCACGGTGAAGCCGGAGCCTATCCCGGAAACACAGGGCGTAAGGCAGGAATACACCCGACGACGGGACGCCGGTCCATCGCCAGTATTGGGAAATGGTTTCATGTAACATTTATCATATAATAATAATAATAATTGCACGTCTAGAGTGGTCATTACCCGAGGGCCACAAAGTACTGTACAGAACTGCAGAGCGAATGAAACATCATCAACAACGAGAAAACGGCAAATCAGCAGTAACATTTTTTTGGAGTTTGTTTTTTACAAATCCGAGCTGTAGAGAGAACGGCACGTCATCAACATCAGGACAGTTGAACTGAAAGTCAAACAGTGGCAACAAATTATAAAAGGACGTGAAAGAAGCTATAAAAAAAATCTGTAACAACAAAGGAAGGCACAAATGCTCACGAGCAGGCACGGGTCGGAAGAGAGCCACCATCCTGGCACGACAACACTGAGCCGCATCAAGAGTCCTAACTGGAGGACTTGAAAGCCTTACTGAACAAGTCAGTCTTGAGACGAGATTTGAAGATGTCCAAGGACTCAGCTGACTGAATCTCCAATGGAAGGGCATTTCCGAGTATAGGAGCAGCGTGAGAAGGCTCTTTAACCCATCAAATGGAGGTGCGACCTGGGCACATGCAGCAAGCCCATAACGGAGGGTCGAAGTGGTCATGTTGAGGACGGTGCCTGAAGTAGGTCACGGATGTATATCAGAGCAACGCCAGTGAGAGCCTTGAACGTGAGAAGGAGGTTCTTGAATTCAATCTTGTTTTTAACAGGTAACCAGTGGAGAGACTTCAGTACTGGGGATATGTGATCGTGGATGGGTGTGCGAGTGAGGACTCTAGCAGCCGCAATCTGCACACGTTCAAAACGATTGATCAGGTAGGCAGGGGTGCCAGGGAGCAGTGCATTGCAGCAATCGATTCGTGAGGAGATGAAAATGTGAAGCCTGTCACGTGTTTCAACTTCCTCCAACGCGCCCCCAAGAGTAACTTCATCATCATTATCAGTATTTCCACTGCATTGGACACACTAACTGACCTCGTACCACAATTAAACGCTCACACTCAGATTTTCTATGTCATTTTGGCTCAGCCAGACTGAGATCGTGGTATGGCCGTGATTGTTTGCGGCGAGTGAAGGTGAACCAGCGGATAAAAATACCGCTGATTAGTTCACCCCGTCCAGCACGCACATTGCCCATAACAGAAACCCTCTTTGCCTTGCTCAATGTGTGCTCTCCGAACACTGAAAAAGCCCTACTCATCACTGAGCTGATCTCGGACAATAGTCTGAACCTACTCTGCCTTACAGAGACCTGGCATCATCAAAATGATTTTCTCACATTGAATTAGGCCCTACCATAAGACTGCATTCCATCAGAAGGCTCGTTCAAATGGCCGTGGTGACGGCCTCGCAGTTATCCACCATGTGTCTGCCGACATCCAACCGATTTCATCGCCGACCATCATTCATTCAAGCATATGTCTTTGGATTCCAGGTCGGCTCAACCTGTGAAAATGGTGCTGCTCTACTGTCCACCTGGAGTCTCTACTTCTTTTGTCAATGAACTGTTTTAGTTGCTTTATAAGATGTGCTCCAGTTCTGAAACGATCCTGATTCTTGGCGATTTCAACATCCATGTTGACTCTCTAAAGAGTCCTCTTGCAAGGGATCTCATGACCACTCTGACCTCACTTGGCGTCACATAACACATGACATCTGCCACTCACAGATGCGGCCATACTCTCGCTTGGTTTGCTCAGGGGCATATCGGTAACCAACCTGTCCGTCACTGATCCTGGTCTGTCTGATCACTTTGCTGTGTGGTCATCATCAAGCGCCATATACAATTTCAAAAACTTAACGCCCTCATTCTAGACATAATCACCGCAGCAATCAATAGTACTTCATTCTCCACCTCGGCCCACTCTTTGTCCGATGCGACAGCAGAAACTTACAACAACGTGCTGTCAAGCGTACGGGATTATTTTGGTCCGTTAAAATAACGCTATGTCTCAGGCAGAAAACCATCCTCCTGGTATACGGCTGAACTCTGGGATCTCAAGGCGAATGCGCGCAAGGTTGAACGGCCTTGGAGAAAATCTGGCCAAACCGTTCATAGTGAAATCTTTAAGAAATAGCTCATCCTCTACCAAAAGGCACCTGACTGTGCCCATACCAGACATGTTTCCAGCAATTTCTCGACTATTAATCAGCTCTTTCGTCCAACCAATCGTTTGCCCTCACCTGCCTTCAATAATAAAGATCAAGCGGATCAGTTGATTCCGATCTTCTCAGAAAAAACTGAAACGCATCGTATCTCTACCCAGCCTCAATCACCAATCAATATCTCTATAAATTGTCTTCCACCTTCCGTGACCTCAAACTCCTGGGATTTTTCGAATTAATAGAATACGAGGTTTCTTCTTTAGTTGCCAGATGTCAGCCCACAAACTTCTCCCTGGATCCTTTCCCATCCAAGATCATTCAGACAAATTTTAAATTTCTTGCTACGTTCATCACTAATCTGTTTAATAACTTACTTTGCTCTGGTATCGTTCCCCCACTATTCAAATATACCACAGTTACATCCCTGGTAATTATCGCCCCATCTCAAATCTACCATTCATCTCTAAGGTCCTTGAACGTGCCGAGGCCAAGACATCCGGGTAACTCTCTCCGCCCTTCCCCCACCCAGAGCGCGTCTCGTGCTGATGACGTCACGAGGGGAGCTGAGAGGGAGCGGAGAATCACGTGAGTGTACAGAGTGTACAGAGTGTGAGTGTACAGAGTGTACAGAGTGTGAGTGTACAGAGTGTACAGAGTGTGTGTACAGAGTATACAGAGTGTGAGTGTACAGAGTGTGAGTGTACAGTGTGAGTGTACAGAGTGTACAGAGTGTGAGTGTACAGAGTGTGTGTGTACAGAGTGTGAGTGTACAGAGTGTGAGTGTACAGAGTGTGAGTGTACAGAGTGTACAGAGTGTGAGTGTACAGAGTGTGAGTGCACAGAGTGTACAGAGTGTGAGTGTACAGAGTGTACAGTGAGTGTACAGAGTGAATGTACAGTGTACAGTGAGTGTACAGAGTGTGAGTGTACAGGGTGTGAGTGTACAGAGTGTACAGAGAGTGAGTATACAGAGTGTACAGAGTGTACAGAGTGAATGTACAGAGTGTACAGAGTATGAGGGTACCGAGCGTACAGAGTATGAAGGTACAGAGTGTGCAGCGTAGAGTGTACATAGTGTGAGTGTACAGAGTGTGAGTGTACAGAGCATGAATGTACAGAGTGTACAGAGTATGAGGGTACAGAGTGTGAGTGTACAGAGTGTACAGAGTATGAGGGTGCAGAGTGTGAGTGTACAGAGCGTACAGAGTGTGAGTGTACAGAGTGTGAGTATACAGAGTGAGTACAGTGTGAGTGTACAGAGTGAGTGTTAGTGTACAGAGTGTGAGTGTTAGTGTACAGAGTGTGAGTATACAGAGTGAGTACAGTGTGAGTGTACAGAGTGAGTGTTAGTGTACAGAGTGTGAGTGTACAGAGTGAGTGTTAGTGTACAGAGTGTGAGTGTACAGAGTGTGAGTGTTAGTGTACAGAATGTGAGTGTACAGAGTGTTAGTGTACAGAGTGTGAGTGTACAGAGTGTGAGTGTTAGTGTACAGAGTGAGTACAGAGCGCGTGTATAGAATGTGAGTGTACAGAGCGAGTGTAGGTGTACAGTGTGAGTGTACAGAGCGAGCGTGAGTGTACAGAGGGAGTGTGAGTGTACAGAGCGAGCGTGAGTGCGCAGAGCGAGCGTGAGTGCGCAGAGCGAGCGTGAGTGTATAGAGAGTGAGTGTACAGAGCGAGCGTGAGTGTACAGAGCGATCGTGAGTGTACAGAGCGAGCGTGAGTGTACAGAGCGAGCGTGAGTGTACAGAGCGAGCGTGAGTGTACAGAGCAAGCGTGAGTGTCGAGCCAGTGTGAATGAGCGCGTGTGGGACGTGAACGTTTGGCAGCCAACACGTGTGTGCAGGTATCCTCTTGTGTTTCTCTGGGTGAGTGCGGGCGGCAATGTCTCAAGGTTCAAGGAGTCTGTGTAGTGGTAATATCCGTACCTTCTCACGGAGAGAAGGTTCTACCTGGAGATGTTTGGTTCCTGCCTCGGTCGCTTTTCTCTGCGGTGTTTGTATTCCCTCCCCCTGTTCTGCGAGGCTTTCCTTATTGAGGTAATCATATTATTTGCACTTCTTCAGCGCTTTTTAACCGAGGGTCACAAATCGCTGCAGAGAGCTTTTGAGACAACGGCATGTCAGCAACATCAGAGTAGATCATTTAAAGTAAAATAATGGCTATAAAACATTGAAGGATATAAAATAACAATATAATTGTTAAACAAGTAAAGGAAGCAATGTGTTTCTGAGCAGGCGCAGGTTAACATTGAGCCTTCATTCAAGTACAACAACAGTGAGCACCATCAACAGTCCTTGCCAGAGGACTTCAGTGCCTTATGGAACAAGTTATTTTTGAGACAGCATTTGAAGATGCCCCAGGGCCTCACTTGACCAAATTGCCAATGGAAGGGCATGTCAGAGTCTGGGAGCAGTGCGCAAGAAGGCTCTGTCACCCAGAGAATGGAGGCGCAACTTGGGCATATGCATCAAGCCCGTATTTGAGGATCGAAGTTGTGGTATTGAGCAGAGTGCCTTAAGTAGGTCACGGATGTATGTCGAAATAATACCAGTGATAGCCTTGTAGGTAAGAACGCGGAATAAGGACTGTAATCCTGTATTTAACTGGTCGCTAGTGGAAAGACATCATTACTAGGGATATGTAATCGTGGATGGGTATGTGGGTAAGGATTTTAGCTCCCGAATTCTGTACAAGTTGGAGACAATTGACCAGGTAGGCAGGGATGCTAGGGAGAAGTACATTGCAATAATCAATTCGTTAAGAGATAAAGATGTGTATTAGTTTCTCAGCATCAGCAGGTGACAAGATGTTGCGCAGTCTGGCTATATTTCTAAGATGGAAATAGGCTACCTTCATCACCTTGTTGATGTGTGTCTCAAAGCTGAGTGAGGCATCAAGAGTCACTTCTAGAAGCCGGACTGCCTTAGCAACTTCAATGGTCTGGTCGTCAAGCATCAGTTGGATAGGTTCAGCCTTGGACAATTGGTGCAGGATTCCGAAAAGCAAACCTTCTGTTTTGTCACCATTTAGTTTTAGGAAATTCGAATTGAGCCAGGCCTTCACAGTATACAGTGAGTACGACATGCAAAGACCAGATGCATTGATGGATGGCTTTGCGTGTTATATAGATTTGGATGTCATCGGCATATCAATGGTAGCAGAGTTTGAGGCTACGCAGGATATGGCCAATTGGTTGTATGTAGTTGCTGAAGAGTAGTGGACCGAGAACTGAAATCTGAGAAGCTCCAGACAATACAGGATGAATCTCTGCGTTATGTCCTCCGAGGCTGACGAACTGCTTCCGGTCGGAGAGGTAGGAGGAGCTCAGCCAATGCAGGGCACCGCCAGAATATGCAGATTTTCTGACTGTGTAAATGCCTTCCCATACACAGAGCACTTACATGGTTTGTCTCCTGTGTGTGTCCTCTGGTACTTTGTAAGATGTCTCATCTCATTTCTTTGTCATAAAACACTTATTCTTGTACAAGGTCGTGGTGAGCTGGAGCCAATCCCGGCAGACACAGGGCGCAAGGCAGGGATATACCCACGATGGGACGCCAGTCCATGACTGGGCACTGCAGGCAGTTTAGTCTGCAAGCCAATTAACCTATGCAGCAGCATGTTTTTGGACTGTGGGAGGAAACCGGAGTGCCCAGCGAAAACCCACGCAGACACGGGGAGAGCATGCAAACTCCACACAGAAGGGTACCCGAGCCGAGATTCGGACTCGGGCCATTCTTGCTGTGAGGCGACAGCGCTACTCACTGGGCCACCTTGCCGCCCGCTTTGTAAGATATCCTGAGTGTAAATGTTTTGCCACACATAGTGGACTTGATGGGCTTGTCAGCGATATGTGTGTCTGGCACCAGTTCATATTCTCATTGCGATCTGTGCTGTATTAACACTGGTCACATTGGTGCCTTTTAACATTGACCTGCGTCAAGGGTCTCTTCTCCATATGATAGATTCTATAGGTTATATATACATACATTATACACAATATATGCACACACATTACATAAAAGGTACACACACACAATATACACAAGACAAACAGCGTATATTCACACACATTATAAACAGTGTTCGCTCACACACAATATACACACATTACATACAACAAAAACAACTGCCATTTGCCACTATGTGTGCGGTGACGTCACTACGGCGCCTGTGCCAGGCCATATGCACCTTGAAGCTACGTAGAGTGTCGAACACTTGCTGACAGGAGGTACAGGGAAACACCCAGATGCTAACGGTTGCCTCACTGATATGACTGGCAGATTCACCACCTATGCTCCTTCCTGTGTTTTAGCCGCCCGACGCTCCATTGTGAGCATCGCTCCTCCACCCTCCTTTCTTGTTGGAGGGGCGACTGCCTCCAACTGCTCATAGCATCCTTCATGATCCTCCTCCACAGAGGTCGATATTGACACCTCTGGTACCAGTCTTCAGCAAGTCCACTCAGCTCCAGATCCTCCTGTGCCACATCAGTCCATCTCTTCTCTAGCTCATGCCATGCCCGTTTAGCCCCCTCTATCCAGAAAAACAGTAACTGCTTGGGCATGCGGCGGCTGGGCATCCGGACTACATGACTCAGCCACTTCAGCCTCACCTGCCAGAGGAGCTCACAAATGGGACTTTGTCCAGATCTTTTGAGAATTTGTGAGCTAACACAATCCAACCTGTTAAACCCAGGATGGATCATAGTAAGGCCAGCCAGAAAGTTTTTGAGTGGTGCAAATGTTCTGTCAGTGGGGTCCACATTTCGAAAACATACAGAAGAGTGGGCATGACTGTAGCTTAGAAGACCTGAAGCTTCGTGTGTAGTGATAGGCCAGGCAGCCTCCACACAGTGTTACATAGCTGATGAAACATTAATGCTGCCTGCCTGCTATGGAGTGAGACCTCCACTGTCAAACCTGAACCGGCCAAAAGTACACTGCTTAGGTATGTAAACTTCTTTACTGTCTCCACAACTGCCCCATCACTATTGGAAAGCTGAGGAGGTGGAGTATTCGGTGGCACTAAATACCCAGAAAGGTGCCTGGTTTTGATGGGACTTATGGTAAGACCCCACCTTTATGTGGTATGCCTCAGGTTCAACAGCAGAGCCCTCAGTTCCTCCTCAGACTGAACGGCAATTACCAAATCATTAGCATAGATAACAAGGTTGGCCAATAGGGAGCCATCCCTTGACCACACCCGGGCATCGATCAGCCTCCAATTGTGTCTGTACCAGATGGAAATTCCACTGCAACCTCCATGGAAAGCCTCTCGAACTACATGGTCAAAAAAAATGTTGAATAATGTAGAATGCAGATGACATCCTTGTCGCATCCCAAGGTGAGCAGGGTATGGCTCTGACTCCCGAACATGTAGCTTTACCTGGACTTGCCCGCCCTCATGAAGGTCCTTAATTATGGTGAGCAGGGTGTCAGGGATCTCGAAATACAGGTGCTTCATTGGCTTTGACCAGGCCAATGAAGCAGAAATGCAGGTTCTGTTGGAATTCCCTACATCTCTGCTGTAGCAATTAGAGAGTGAATATGGCATCTGTACCAGACCGCCCAGGCCTGAAACCACATTGGGGTTCCTCAAGCCTCTCCTCAGCGTGCCTAACAAGGCAATGTTGACTGATCCTTTCCAAGACCTTTCCCGGCACACTAATGAGCGATATGCCCCTATAGTTATTGCAATTGGTGCCGCACCAATTGCAACCTTTCTTTCTTGTGGGACCCTTCCTGTGCTCCAGACGGTTTTAATGATGTCAATCAGGGCAGTCCGCAGACAAGTACCACCTTACATCAGCATTTCGCTTGCCAGATCATCTCTGCCCAGTGTTTTTCCTAGTCTCAGGCTCTGGATCACATGACGTACTTCCTCTTTAGATGGAACCTCCGCCAGCAACTCACAGGATGTGGCTACTTCTTCCATTGTCTGAGGTACTGCAGCCCCAGCAGGGTTACCCCCTTGTTGTGCCACGGTATTATCTGAGCTGGGGGTGTTCTCTTCCCCCAAGTTCTTACAGAAATGTTCGACATATCTGAAAACTTGTTCCTGGGGGTCAGCGATCGGATCACTATTTTCCCCTTTAAGAAGGGTAATCGATGCAGCGTTGCAAGTCAATATTTTTATGCAATCAAAGAGTGATTTTTGATCACGGGCTACCAAAAGAGACTCCATCTCCTCAGGAGCCCGTGGCCACCAATCATGTTTGCCATCCTGCATAGCTCTCCAAACCTCCGAGTGAAGGCTGCCGTAAACCTCTTCGTTCTCGGGCGTGGGATATTGCAGGCATGGGATGTGGAGGCGGTGAGAGTGTGCATGCCATTTTCTCTCGACTAGCTTGAACACTTCCTCTGTCAGGCAAGGTTTCCTAGGTCTGGACCGTGTATCCACTACAGCCATACCAGCTGCATGAGTCACAGCCCTAAACCTCACCAATTTCTCCTCGGCATCGGGAGGAGTGGGAGACGGGAGGAGTGGGAGACGGTGTCAGCTCCATCTTCAAACGATGATGAATTTCTCGCTTACAGCTTTCATCAGCTAGCTGAGACCAGGCCACTCTGTGATTCAATGGGGTCTTTGGTGGATGCCCACCACTGGCTTGTAAGAATGGCAGGCGGAGATGACAAGTCGATGGTAAGAGGTCAAATCAGCTCCTCGGTAGGTCCTCGTGTCAATGACATGGGCCCTCATCCGCTGCTCCGCCACTATGTAGTCCAGCAGATGTTCTTGTTTGATCCCGACATGCACCCAAGATGTTGAGTGAATGTGCCGATGACGGAACAGCGTGTTGGTTATTGCGAGCCCATGGGCTGCACTGAACTCTAGCAGCCTCCTACTGTTGTTGTTGAGCATACATTACACACAGAATACATTCACATACATTACATTGAGCGTCCTCACAAACAATATACACACAATACATATCACACGCTGCGTATACTCACATACAATATAGCCATATATTACATACAGGGACCGGTTCAGGTGTGCACTGCCCGGGACGTTGGGCATGAGTGGGAATCAACCTACAGATGGGCAGACACCCTACAGTTAAAGCCTTAAACCTATTATGTTGCATTGCGTGTAAATTGTCTGAGCCTCTCATCACTTCAACTCACGAGGAAACCCTCGCAGAACAGTGGGTGACAACACGAACACCGCACAGAGGTGCCCGAGGCAGAAATCGGACATCGTCGGGGAGGACTCCTCTGAGGAGGTGCTGATGTTACCGCTGCACAGACTCCATGAACATGGAGCGGTTACCCACCATACACCCACACAGACAACGCATACCCGCACACACGCGTCCCATTCGAACTCACACCCGCTCTGTACACTCACACCCGCTCTGTACACTCAAACTCGCTCTCTACATTCACACTCGCTCTCTACATTCACACTCGCTGTGTACACTCACACTCGCTGTGTACACTCACACTCGCTCTGTACACTCACACCCACTCTGTACACTCACTCTCGCTCTGTACACTCACACTCGCTCTCTACATTCACACTCGCTCTCTACATTCACACTCACTGTGTACACTCACACTCGCTTTGTACACTCACACTCGCTCTCTACATTCACACTCGCTCTCTACATTCACACTCGCTGTGTACACTCACACTCGCTGTGTACACTCACACTCGCTCTGTACACTCACATCCACTCTGTACACTCACTCTCGCTCTGTACACTCACACTCGCTCTGTACACTCACACTCGCTCTCTACATTCACACTCGCTGTGTACACTCACACTCGCTCTGTACACTCACACCCACTCTGTACACTCACTCTCGTACTGTACACTCACACTCGCTCTCTACATTCACACTCGCTCTCTACATTCACACTCACTGTGTACACTCACACTCGCTTTGTACACTCACACTCGCTCTCTACATTCACACTCGCTCTGTACACTCACACACGCTCTGTGCACTCACACTCCCTCTGTACTCACACTCGCTCAGTACACTCACACTCGCTCTCTACATTCACACTCGCTCTGTACACTCACACACGCTCTGTGCACTCACACACGCTCTGTACTCACACTCGCTGTCTTCACTCACACTTGCTCTGTACCCTTGCACTCGCTCTGTACACTAACACTCACTCAGTACACTCACACCCGTTCTGTGCACTCACACTCACTCTGGAGACTCACACTCGTTCTCTACACTCACACTCTATAGTCTATACACTCACACTCTATATACTCTCACTCGCTCAGTACACTCACACCCGTTCTGTAGACTCACACTCTGGAGACTCTTACTCGTTCTCTACACTCACACTCTATACACTCACACTCTATCTGTACTCACACTCGCTCAGTACACTCACACCCGTTCTGTGCACTCACACTCACTCTGGAGACTCACACTCGTTCTCTACACTCACACTCTATAGTCTATACACTCACACTCTATAGTCTATACACTCACACTCTCTATATACTCTCACTCGCTCAGTACACTCACACTGGCTCAGTACACTCACACTCACTCTATACACTCACACTCGCTCTCTACATTCACACTCGCTCTCTACATTCACACTCGCTGTGTACACTCACACTCGCTCAGTACACTCACTCGCTCTCTACATTCACACTCGCTCTATACACTCACACTCGCTCTGTGCACTCACACTCCCTCTGTACTCACACTCGCTGTCTTCACTCACGCTTGCTCTGTACCCTTGCACTCGCTCTGTACACTCACACTCGCTCAGTACACTCACACTCTCTCTATACACTCACACTCGCCCTGTACACTCACACTCGCTCAGTACACTCACACTCGCTCAGTACACTCACACTCTCTCTCTATACACTCACACTCGCTCTGTACACTCACACTCGCTTTTAACAATCACACTGTAATGTACACTTTGCGGAGTTCATGTTCCCTCCTTTTCCAGGTTTTCCCATAACTTAAAAACCCTTCATTGATTGGACGATAACATCGCAACATACTGGACACATTTTCCAGCAAAGTTGGCCCCGGCTAACAACACAGTTACATACCAGCATTAATAAGTGGTGGCCAACAGCATTTGCTCCAAATAGTATATTTTGTCAATGTACATCGTGTTTGAGTATTTAATGTGTCTATATTGTGTTTGAGTGTACACCATATGTAATGTTTGTGTATGTAATGTGTGTGCTTTGTGACCCTGGGATGAAAAGCGTTCAATAAATGCAGTTATTAATAATTAAGTGTACACCGTATGTAATGTGTCTATTGAGTGTGAGTATACACTATGTAATGTGTGTATTGTACGAGTACGCTGCATGTAATGTTTGTATATATTGTATGTGAATGCACACTGTATGTAATGTGTATATTGTATAAGTGTACGCTGCATGTAATGTTTGTGTATATTTGTGTACACTGTATGTCATGTCTATTGTGTGAGTGTACAATGATTGTAATGTGTGTATACTGAGTGAGCGTGTGGTGCCGAGACTCGCGCCGTGACATACTGGGTGCGCCTGCGCGCCCACGCCCGGCAATCGGGCCGTGGAGGGGTCGCGGTGGTGTGAGGCGAATGGGATGTCATGCAGGCAAGAGGTCATCCGAGGTGACAGTGTGGTGACCTTCCCACTTCCTAAGATTGTAAACATCACGTGGTCTGGGGGAGGAACATAAGGGGAGACATGGGGTGATGGAATTTGCTAACGGACCTGGAGTGACGTCTGAGGGGGATAAATAAAGAGACGTACGAAAGCAAAGGGAGAGATCTGGATGAGAGACTGGCAGCGGAACCATGTCCGAATGTAGTTAAGGTGAGTCGTTAGCGTGCAAAGCGCGGGGTGGATACTGAGTTAGAGTCGTGTGTTAAATAGTGTTATAGTGCTGAAGTGAGTTGTGTGTTATTGTAGTGTTGTGTGTTAGTGGGTTGTTGATGATTAGTGTTAATAAAGAGATGTAAAGACAGAAGTCTCCCGTCTCTTCGCTGGAGTGGCTGCCTCGTGTATGCTGGAGAGAATATGAAGTCACCGCCGTGTTCTTCATGCGTTGTCGGGATAAAGAGGGCACATCAGTGGGCGGCCAATTGACGGTGGGGGAGCTGACCCGTTGGGTTGCCCTCACAAGCATATGCAGAACGTAATGTGTCTATTGTGTGAGTGCACGCTAATGTAATGTTTTTGTATATTGTGTGAGAGTATGCTGCATGTAACATGTGTGAGTGTATGCTTTATGTAATGTGTTCATATTGTGTGTGAGTATACGGTGTATTTAGTGTTTGTGTATATTTTGTGTGAGTATGCTGTATGTAATGTGTGTGTATAGTGTGTGTTTTTTGTTCGTAATGTGTATATTGTGAGTATGCGCTGTATGTAACGTGTGTGTATAGATTGTGTGTGAGTGTACGTATATTGTGTGTAATATGTTTGTATATCCACAGAATGACTCACATGGAGAAGACACCCTTGAAGCTGCTGGGTGCTAAAAGGCACCAATGTGACCAGTGTTCATACAGCACGGACCACACTGGTGACATAAAGCGACACCAGAAAACACATACGGGTGAGAAGCCCTTTAAGTGCACTGTGTGTGAGAAGACATTTACAGAGGCAGGAAGTCTTAAAAAGCACCAGAGAACACACACGGGTGAGAAGCCATTCAAGTGCACCGTTTGTGAGAAGACGTTTACAGAGGCAGGAAGTCTTAAAAAGCACCAGAGAACACACAGTGATGAGAAGCCCTTCAAGTGCACTGCATGTGGGAAGACATTTAGAGAGTTAGGAACTCTTAAAGAGCACCAGAGAACACACACGGGTGAGAAGCCCTTCAAGTGCACTGTGTGTGGGAAGACATTTACAGTGTCAGGAAATCTAAAGACTCACCAGAGAACACACACGGGTGAGAAGCCCTTCAAGTGCACTGTGTGTGAGAAGACATTCACAGATTCAGGAACTCTTAAAAAGCACGAGAAAACACACACCGGTGAGAAACCGTTCAAGTGTACTGTATGTGAGAAGACATTTATACAGGCAGGAAGTCTTACACTGCACCTGAGGACACACACAGGTGAGAAACTCTTCAAGTGCACTGTGTGTGAGAAGACATTTACAGTGTCAAACAGTCTTAAAAATCACCAGAGGACACACACAGGTGAGAAGCCCTTCAAGTGCACTGTGTGTTACAAGACCTTTACAGAGTCAGGGAGTCTTAAAATTCACCAGAGAACACACACGGGTGAGAAACCCTTCAAGTGCACTGTGTGTGAGAAGACATTTACAGAGTCTGGAAATCTTAAAAAGCACCAGAGAACACACACGGGTGAGAAGCCCTTCAAGTGTACTGTGTGTGAGAAGACATTTACAGAGTTAAGAAGTCTTAAAAAGCACCAGAGAACACACACGGGTGAGAAGCCCTTCAAGTGCATTGTGTGTGAGAAGACATTTACAGAGTTAAAAAGTCTAAAAAAGCACCAGAGAAGACACACGGGTGATAAGCCCTTCAAGCACTGTGTGTGTGGGAAGCCGTTTCTACATTCAGGAGATCTTCATATTCACCAAAGAGCACATACAGGTGCAAATGCCTGTGAATGCATTGTGTGCGAGAAGGAATTAGCAATTTCTGAAGGGCCAAACAGGTTTCAGAAGATCAACAAAAAGGTGAAATCAACTTCTGAAATTCAAACTCCTGCAAAGATCCCAATCCTCATGACACAAGAGCCCGAAGAAAACCCCAGCTCTGAAACGTGTCCAGGAGTGGAGGTTAAATGTGAAGAAGTGCGGATTAAATGTTTAGAAGTGCAGGTCAAATGCGAAGAACTGAAAGTGGAACGTGAGGCATTGAAAGTGAAATGTGAAGAGGCAGAATTTACTCCAGGATCCGACCTCCAGGTCCATGGAGGCCACGTGAAGCAGGAAGGGAATTCAGACACTGACAGAGAGCGAGGCAACCCCAAGCAGTTTGTGGATGTAGAGGTGTGGGTAGAATTTTTAAACAGCAGAGTAGAAGGGTCTGGCACGTGTGATTAGAGTCTGGGAAGAGGCGTAAGCTGGAGCTGCAGACAATGATACTCCAGAGTTTGATCTTTTTTATAGTCTTCTCTCTTTATCAGAATGCATTCAGGTGTACGTGTCATCCAGTTTAGATTAAATCTGATGTGATCACTGTTTAGCAGTGAAAGATTGTCAATTTGCAAAGTTGTAGGGGTGCCTTTTTTTCTTGATTGATCACTATAACGTGAGGGTTATATATTTAGTGATTTGGACATTGCTAGTAAACTCCTTTATCAGGCATGGCGATGTCATTCTATTGACCTGCGGTCATAAGGTTAATAATTGTAATTTTAGTAGCCTTATTTACTTATTCCTGGTTTCGTGACGAATTTGTTGTAAACATACTCAATATTTGAGGATTTCTTTCCAAATCTGATGTTTTAGAATAGCTATGTCAAACGCTCTCCTTCTCTGCTTCACGACGTTTCACCTCCCACATTGGGGGCATCCTCAGGCGTACTGACACTGAGGATGCCTCCAACGTCGGAAGCTAAAGCAATCCTACATCGAGCCTTGAAAACTACATCTATTTACTCAATGGCCGATAACATCGTTGATCAAGAATGCTGCATCTGGTATGTGTTGGCATTCGGTTACCACCTGACTGCTCTCCAGATCCCTGCCTCTGTGGTTACTCGTGCCTCTGAGTCGTTCTCCTCTTCAAGAGTGAACGAAACAGACATAAGATCTAGATTAGTATGCAATTAGTATGCGTTATGATGAGCGGAGAGCTAAAACAGTCAACGGGGCGTGTTCACCTCACCTCATACAAGGAAAGAATGTGTTGTCTTGTATTTCCTTTATTCAGGACAAAAACAAATGCAACCAGCTTAATGATCGAATTCTGCAAGTCCCGTTGTAAGGCTGTAATGGTAAGACGTAGTTCAGGTATTGGTCATTACCCAATGGGTTGTGGAATGTCTCTCAGTTAAAACCACGATTTTCTTTGTCGCTATCAAGCATCCATGGGAAGGACATGGGTGGCTTCCATCAACGTTGGAGGCGATATCTTCTTGAATGTGCATAAGCCAATTATATTTTCATGACTTGGAAATTGATTATGGGTAATTTTGACAATTTGAAAAGTGAGGTGCAGCCCTGCAGTGGCCGGTTTTAAAGTGGAGGAGTTTGATTGTTTAGAGAGTTATAGTAGGATGGTTGCCTGAATAGGGTTCGCGACAGTGCCCGGACGCCCAGTAAAATATATTAAAGTGATTTTGTGGCCAGGTAGAGCAACGTGGTACATTTAGTGGGTACCAAGTTGAAACGTGTCACGTCGAGCGGTGTGAGTGTGTTAAGAGCCTGCGTACTGCCTAGAGTGAAAAAATGTGCCCGTACCATATGGAGCAGTTTTTAACAAACCATAGCTGCCCGGTGCATAAGAGGCAGTGGAATAACGCCGATCTTCAGACAGTGAGACTTAATGATATTCAAAGTAAACGATACGGAACTGTTGGAAAAGGAGACATGTGCATGCTGGTGAAGAAAATCTGCTTTGAAACCTGCAGAAGATTATTTGGGAAGGATATGATGCAAGAAGGAAATATAAGATAAGGAGAGTCACTAGACATACCAACAAGAGGGACTTCATGTGATTGAGAGAGACAGAATTTGCAGTCTATGACATTGATCTCAGTGAAGAGTTTATAACGCATTCACCATCTTTCGGGATGCTCAGAACTTTTATTCGGGATCGTCTGAGAGACATCTTGCAGTGTGAGTAACCCTGTGTGATCTCATGATGACACTGCTGGTTGACATCATCTATTAGCCATCTCATGGTGAACTGTACAGCGTCATAATTCGTCCCATTTCTCGAGAGAGGCGAGCTAGTGGCAGTGCTACAGTTGCTTCTGGCTCCGGCGTCCCTTGGAAAGGATTAAATGACTGTGCAGGTCCCTGAGTGACACGGGGACTGAAGGGGATGTGGCTGAACACTGTATTAACCTGCCTTACTTGGGTGATTTAACGTAGCTTGGCTTGGTCCGGTATGTGTGGAGCTGTTTCTTTTTTGCATTTGATGACCTTTGTATTAAGTTCCTTGAAAATCTCCCAACCCCAAACGTTGGTCTCATATTACTACTGAGTTCTGAGTAGTCTTTTTAGTAGTATTACTCACGTTTGAAACTAATCATACACCGAGTTCTGGTTACATAATGTGGTGTTGAAGTGCATCCCTCCTGCTTGCATTGAGTAATTAAAATAATCCTCGTTCATTTCGATTGCAAACAATAATAGGGTAATTATCCATGGATGACGATTACATCCAAAATAAGCATGATAAATATCATGATCCCTACAGAGCGACAGCGAGCTCGTGATGTCTGATTGTCACAAGCCCCTCTCTGCTGCACGAAGAGCACAGCCTCCCGATGAGGCTATAGCTGCCCCTCTGGCCCCATCTGTGCTGATGGGTGGCGTTTGCCTTTCATTGTCATTCCAGTTTCGCTCTTGGTGTCACACAGTTGTGGGGGTCCCCTCCCACCTCTTTATCTATATCTCTCTCAAGGTCTTCGTCCATCTCAACTTCTAGGGCGCTCGGCGCTGGCTCCTGAAGCCGGCGTCTCGTAGCCATCTCACAGGTAGTGCACTCTTGCTAGCACCACGCACCTGCACTCACGGCAACCCCTCTAGGCCGACACGGGGCACAACGCTTACTCCCACTTCTGCACACACGGTGCGCTAACCGCTGCACCACCGCTCCCTACTCGCTACACACAGTGCGCTAACCGCTGCGTCACTGCTCCACAGACTCACACATACAGCCAGCCAACCACCCCGCCACTGCTCCACACACAGCGCGCTCACCGCTGCGATACAAATACCGGACAGGTGCGACGGGTTGAAGGCCTTTACTGCTGCAGACGAGCGCGTCGCGACCAGGTATCCTCTCCGCCCACTACTCAACTGACCCAACTGACCCAATTGCTCCACTAACTCCACTGCCCCGCCCCCTTGCTCCACGCTTCCTGATATACCCCGCTATATTGATCATGCTCGCCATCGTCCCTCTCTCCACCAATCACGTCCGATCCCCATTTGTCTCTGGGCGCCATCTGTCCCTCCACCAATCACTGCCGTTGTAAACAACTGGCGCCAACCTGTCTAGCTACGCCCAGGTCATGAGGCATCGCAAACACAACAACAGGAAGATGACGCACCGTCCGTCCGAAAGTTCCGCCCAAGTTGCTACCGCCCTAGCCGGCCCCTTTACAGTAACACACCGACCGGCAACCCCACGCACACCACTGTCTGCAGCTTTAACTATCCGAGGGAGCAACGCTCCCCTCGGCAGAAGTGGTGAATGCAACTCGGCACCCCTTAAACTGAATTCTAGCTGACGAAGGAACCACCGACCAAACTGTCCCATTAACAGGGTCTATGGACAAAACCTCAGCCGCTGGGGACGAGTTCCATCGTTGTTCTGTTACCCACCGAACCCCGTGTCGTACGATACACTCCATCAGTGTGGGACAGGTACGCTGCTGTCAAATGGCCACTCCAACAATGGATGCGCGCAGGCATCAGCCGGGTGGTGTGCAATAGTGGTGCTTGCGTGCATGTCTGTGTGGCAC
>JAZEWT010000007.1:26482524-26494762 GCA_036362905.1 Mordacia mordax | reverse complement strand
TCACCTGGCAGTGGCTTTCTTTTGAGCCTATTTGCCGGTGTCAGTCGCTGCCAAAAGGCAGTCAGCTTCAGACAATGCAGTATCAATGCTTTATAGCTTAGCTGGGGCTGTTAAAGCTATGGGTACTTTTTTGCCAGTATACAAATATAAGATTACAATAGGTTTTACCGTATCTGGCGATTATGCAGGTGTTAAGATCTCGCCAGATACGGTAAAACCTATTGTAATCTTATATTTGGGATTTTAACACCTGCATAATTGCCTGGCAATTATGCAGGTGTTAAGATCTTACACCTGTATAATCGCCAAATACGGTAAAACCTATTGTAATCTTATATTTGTATACTGGCAAAAAAGTACCCATACCGTTAACAGCCCCACCTAAGCTATAAAGCATTGATACTGCATTGTCTGAAGCTGACTGCCTTTTGGCAGCGACTGACACCGGCAAATAGGCTCAAAAGAAAGCCACTGCCAAGTGAAGGTCGGTCAGTTGAAGGACAATGCATAGGTTATCAAAGCTACCTGTTTGCATACTTTGCCACTAGTATGTGTGGCTTTTGCAAACTGGACACATTGTAAAATGTGTCTATTTTGGTGTTTGGGATTTTAACACCTGCATAATTGCCTGGCAATTATGCAGGTGTTAAGATCTTAACACCTGCATAATCGCCAGATACGGTAAAACCTATTGTAATCTTATATTTGTATACTGGCAAAAAAGTACCCATAGCTTCCTTAAGTATTTTCCATTAGAACTTAATAAATGAGCTCCTTTGTAGTTTATAGATGTTTCAAGTTTCTGAAGCCTTATCTTAATGGTGCAAACTACAAATACATGGTGACTTGCATATCAGCCCCTGGGTACGATTTTGATTGTTGAACTGCATTCATTAATCTTTTGTTGATAGTAATGTAATGAATTAGATTTCTTAATTTATCTCCAGGGCTTTTCCAAGTGTACCTTCTTCTCAGAGGGTGCTCACACTACGTTCGTAATAACGTTACCATTCTCAACAACATCCTATTATTTTCTCTCCTCATTTTTCTCCCCAACCCTACTGGGTCCAACAATATTATCTGTTAATTCACTTCTAACTTTTGCATTCAGATCACCCATCACTACACTGCTTCTTTGCTTTATCCAGATCTTCATAGAAATACTCCATATCTCCTTCTTCACTTTCTGGTGACGGTGAGTAAACTTGGATCACTGAAATATTGAATAGTTTAGCATTTATTTTCACCGCATAAATCTGTCAGTTATTGCTCAACACCCAAACACCCATGTATACACTTTGAGATTTATCTAATATTAAGCCAACACATTTTTTATGCGTCTGACCTGAAAAAATAATCTTCACGCCTCCTGATTTAATCATTCCCTCATCCTTACAATGTGTTTCGCACATACCTAGAATATTGACGTTTGGTCTTCATTTCCTGCTTTACATTGTCCAAATGTACAATTTGATTTAGAGTTCTAACGTTCCAAGTTGCTATTCTAAGTGTTTTTTCTTGGTGTGAACAGTCGCAGGCTGACGGTCCAGAGTCACCTGTTGCACGTGACTGTCCTTAATCCTTTCCGGGCAAGGTGTCCACACGATTTGTAGTGCTGCCCCCTTTCACGCCGTTGTGGTTTTCGGTAGATTTATTTTTTACCATTGTTTTTCTTGGCGACATTCTGCAGAAGGTTGCCACTTCTTTCTGCAGGTTGCAGTTCGTCGCTAACTGAAGAAGGTCTCCTCTGCCGTCAGAATATTCTTTGGAGAGAAAATCACAACTGCCGTGAAGAGCATAACTGAAGAAACGCTGCAATTTTAGAACATTTCAAAAGACGTCTGCAAAAGGCTTTGGATGCACAGGGGTCACATTGATGTTTTATTCCATGCTTCATTATTGTTGCCATATCAGAATCATTGGTGTGTGTGAAATATTTTTTAAGTGGGCAATTCAAACTACGCGTTTTTTAAATTACCCTTGTCGTTCTGTAGGATTAAATTTCATTAATAAAAATTGCACTTCGAGAGTACTTTTCATCCGGGGGTCACAAAGTGCTGCACAGAGCTGTGAAGAGCACGTCATGTCAGAAATGACAACAGCATCAACATATGAACGGCAAATCAACATTTTTGTAAATGCTTAATTAATGATTTGTTTTAGTTATGGGAGGAAAATTAGAGAACGCGGAGAAAAGCTACGCGGAACAGGTGAAGAGAACACACAGACTCCATACAGAAAGCCCGAAGTAGTTTTAATCCCTATGAGGAGGCGCTGATGTTACCGCTGCCAAATCCATATCTATTTAGATTGAAATCTCCGCTATTAAAACAGAGGGGCAAAAATACGTGTTTATTCGGAGTCGTATTTTTATTGCAAAGTATACCATCTGGTAGGCAGAAATCACCAGGACCTAACCACCGTGCGTTGGGTAAATAGAATACGAGAGCGAGAGAGGACTGTGCAGTTTGTAATTGGCAAAAACCCAGACACTCATTAATGGTTTGCTCCGTGAAAAATGACAGGTTTCCTAGGACAACTGCCCCCTCGAAAAAAAACAGGATGCTCCTGGGACATGAAAAGGGAATAGGTAACGACCCTAGTCATTGGTGACTGGGATGAGCTCATCAATTTGCTGCCCTTGAGATCAACTCGCTACTCTTGAGATCAACTCGCTATCCTTGAGATAAATTCGCTTGTCTTTCGATCAACTCGCTGTCCTTGAGATCAACTCGATACCCTTGTGATCAATTCGCTAGAACTGAGATGAACTCGCTACCCATGAGAACCCGACGCAATCCGAGGCAACGGCTGTGACCTGGATTCAAACAAATTTTCATTGATTTTAAAAGCTTGTCAACGTGGAGGGCGAAACGTTGTGAGGGAGGTGGAGCGCTCGACACGGCTATCCCGAGAGACCAGCTTTCGAAAGCAATCATTAATGCATCGAGCCGTGTAAATGTACATCAGTCAAACCCATATTTTCAATCGTGATAGCTGAGCGCTCCGACCTCTGACTTATGAGCTGCCTTCCTGTGCAGAGTGTGTGTTCTCTCCCCCTGTTCTGCGTCGGTTGTCTCTGGGTTCTCTGGTTTCCCTACATAACTAAAAAAACACTCATTAATGAATTGGCCGATAACATCATAATATACAGGAAGTAGTGGCTAGTGGCAGGTTGGCACCAGCTGACCACCTGTCTGCCTCTCGCCTCCACTGAGCCGCATCAACAGTCCAAGCCGGAGGAAGGAATAAATGTTCCAAAGCAGACGCAAGTCGAAAGAGAGGCAATATCCCAGCACGACAACATTGAGCCACATCAATAGTCCTAGCCGGAGGACTTGAAAGCTCTACAGAACAAGTGAGTCTTGAGACGAGATTTGAAGATGCTCAAGGACTCAGTTGAAGAATCTCCAGTGGAAGGGCATTCAAGAGTCTTGGAGCAGCGCGCAAGAAGGCTCTGTCACCCATCAAATGGAGGTGCGACCTGGGCACTTGCAGCAAGCCTGTATTTGGAGGATCGAAGTTGTCGTGTTGAGGGTGCCTGAAGTAGGTCACGAATATATGTCGGAGCTACGCCAGTGACAGCCTTGTAGGTGAGACGGAGGATCTTGAATTTAATCCTGTATTTAACAGGTAACCAGTGGAGAGACATCAGTACTGGGGATATGTGATCATGGATGGGTGTGCAAGTGAGGACTCTAGCAGCCGCATTCTGTACACGTTGGAGATGATTAATCAGGTAGGCAGGGGTGTCAGGGAGCAATGCATTGCAATTATTGATTCATGAGGAGATGATGTGTATTACCTTCTCAGCATTAGCAGGTGACATGATGTTGCACAGTCTGGCTGTGTATCTCGAAGGTGATTGAGTTATCAAGTCACACCTAGACTCCAGACTGCCTTAGCAATTTTAATTGTCTGGTCGTCAAGCGTCAATTGGATAGGTTCAGCCTTGGACAATTGGTGTGGGGGTTGCAACAAGTAAAACTTTTGTTTTGTCACCATTTTGTTTTAGAAATATTGAATTGAGCCAGGCCTTCACAGTTGACAGTGGGGATAACATGCAAAGACCAGACACATTAACGGATGACTTTGCATGGATATATAATTGGATGTCATTGGCATAGCAATGGTAGCCAAGATTGAGGCTGCGAAGGATATGGCCAAGAGGTTCTATGTTGCTACTCCTTCAAAATAATTTAAGTTTGAGCCAATCACACATCTGGATTTCTTGAGTCCGTTTACGTCACTTAAGACTACTTTCTGGATTGGGGCAGACCTTTCACCATTTGCTTTAGTTGCAGTGGTGGATATAATTACCAGACCTCTAACCCATATTTTCAACCTATCCAAGAATCCACAGTCCCTGCTGAATAGAAAACTGCACTTATTTGGCCTCTTCAGAAAGGAGGGTCTAAAGACGATTCAAATAATTATAGGCCAAATTCTATACTATCTCCTGTGGTCAAAATCTTTGAAAATTTTCTTAAAAGCCAGATTTCCAATTTTATTTCAGTTTCATTGCTACATCCTAAACAATCAGGATTAAAAAAAAATACCGTACCTTAATGCTATTTGATTCAACATTGTTTTTACCAATTTAGAAAATAATGCACTACCATTCTATTTCTTGGCCTCTCAAAAGCCTTTGATATTGTCGACCATATTCTTTTAAATAGACTCTTAAGCCTCCATTTTTCAAGACATCTACTTGAATGGTTTAAGAGTTACCAATCTCTACGTAACCAGGCCGTTTCTGTTGATAATCTGATGTCTAATAAAATCGAACTTACTAAGGGTGTAACACAAGGTTCCACTTTTGGTCCATACGGTTTTCCTTGTTAATCAATGACCTGGACACCTCAATCATACACTGATATAAACAGTTTTGCAGATGACACTGGATTGTGAATGACTGGAAATTCCCAAGAATATGTAATTCGCAAGCTACAAGGTGACTTCAATATCCTACAAAATCAGCTTCTCTCCCTTAAACTAGTCCTTAATGCCTAAATTCATGTTTTTTTTGTCAAATAAAATACCTATGCTTCAGTTATACACACTTGATAACCAACAGATTGAACAAAGTAGATGAATACAAATACCTGGGCTTCATAATTGATTCAAAATGGAAATTCTCTCCCCTTATTGATTTTGTTGCAAAAAAGATTAAAATAAAAATTGGCTTTCTTTGTAGATATAAACATTGTTTCCCAACTATATTCCACCCAGACTTGGTAAATGTAACTGTTCTTCCACGGTTCGACTATTGCGCCGTTTTCTATAAATCAGCTTCCAACACCGCATTAGATAAACTTAACTATTTCATTCTGCTCTTAGATTTGCTTTTGTTGCCCCGTATAAAGTCAACAATGTGAATTGAGTGTAGGTTCTAAATTATCTTCACTGAATAATCGCAGAAGAATGCATTGGTTCCTTTTCATCCTTAAAGCCTTACTTAACATGTCAGCAAAATATTTCAAGGATTTCTTGACCATACACATGAACAAAATAAGTCTTAGAAGCTGAAAGTATTTTCTGTTAAATGATCCTAGGCTCACATCAAGTTATGGGGAAAAAGCTTTTGTGGCGGGCCCCATGTTTTTGGAAAAATATTACCTTGAGCTTGAAGCTACTGTCACTACCTTAGATGAGCAATCTTCGATCCCATTCAGAATATCTGCCTGGCTGTGCGATTCTTGCTTGAAATGTTGCCGTTGCATTTGTTCCCTCTGAATGGGCAATGCGCTTCCTGTAACATTGTAATAATGTAGGTTTTCACGGCTCGATGCATGATTGCTTCGAAAAGCTGCTCTCTCGGGACAGCCGCGTCGATGGCTCTCTCCTCTCCTCGCGACGTTTCGCCTCCAACGTGTGAGGTAGAGGTATGAGGATACCTCTAACGTGAGGCGAAACATGTTGCACTAATATTTATTTTGCTTGGTTAAATTGTTATTTTTATATATATTTGCAACTCACGTGTTTGTTGTGTCGCAGGAATCCTGTAAAGAGCTTGCAAGCTCACTGGGTATTTTTCTGCTGTAATAATGAACATCTATATATTTATTGCCAATAACATTAAAATTGGCTAACTTTACATAAACATTGTTTTCCAATCAATTAATCTGTGCTTAACTTGGTAATGAAAACTGTTATACTATTGTGTAAATGTTTTCGTTATTATTGCTGATTTACCGTTCTAATGTCGATGTTGACGTGCCGTTTTTTCAGCAGCTCTGTGCAGCCTTGAGTCAAAAGCGCTCTATAAATACAATTATTATTATTGTGGGTGGCATGGTGGCGCAGTGGGTAGCGCTGTCGCTTCACAGCAATTTGGTCCTGGGTTCGAATCTTGGTACGGGTGCCTTTTTGTGTGTAATTTGCATGTTCTCCCCGTGTCCGCGTGGGTTTTGCCGGGCACTTTGGTTTAAAAACATGCTGCTGCATAGGTTAACTGGCTGCAGACTTAATTGCCTGCAGTGCCCGGTGATGGACTGGCGTCTCATCGTGGGTATATCCCTGCCTTGCGCTGTGTCTGCCGGGATAGGCGCCGGCTCACCACGACCCTGCACAGGCCTAAGCGGTTTCTGACAATTAGATGAGATTATTATTGTTTCATTCGTGCAACATGATCTATCAATCGGCATCTAGCACTGCATTAAGCGAGCTTAACCCACTTCAGCATTGTTATTAGATTTGCTTTGGGGGCGCCCTATAATATCTATAATTTCATAGTTAATGCTCTACTTAACAAGTCGGAAAAATACATGATGGATTTGTTGACTGCCCAGATGAACAAAACTAATCTTAGAAGCTCAACTTACTGTCTGCTAAATTTTCTTGTGCGCATATCAATATTCAGGGAAAAGGCATGTGGTGGCTACCCCTTGTTATTGTTAAAATATTGCCACTAGTTTGAGGCTACCGTAACTATAATTGAGCGACTTTAAATCCACATATAGACTTGAAGTTTCTAACTAAATGCAATCGCAAGGGATGCATATTTTTTAAAATGTTGTTATACAATAAGATGCTTCAATGTATTCACCCATCCATCCATCTTCTAAACCGCTTCTCCTTGTGAGGGTTCTGGTGGCAGCAGTGTAAGGAGAGTGGACCAGACATCCCTTTCCTCAGCAATAGAATCCAGCTCTTCTTGGGGGACTCCCAGGCGTTCCCAGGGCAGCCGAAGGATGTAATCCCTCCAGCGTGTCCTGGGTCGGCCCCTCGGTCTCCGCCCAGTGGGCTTTGCCCGGTAGACTTCCTGGGGGATCCTTGCAGGGGGCATCCTTACCACATGCCAAAACCACCTCAACTGGCTCCTCTCAATCTAGAGGAGCAGCGACTATACTCTGAGGGTCTCCCAGATTTCTGTGCTCCTCACCTTGCCGCTTGTATCCGTGATCTCGTTCTTTCGGTCATTACCCGAAGTTCATGACCATAGGTGAGGATAGGGACATAGATTGACCGGTAAACCTAGAGCTTTGTCCTAGGACCAATCTCCTGCTTCACTGCCACGGACCGGTACAGTGCCCATATCACTGCAGACGCTGCTGCAATCCGCTCACCAACCTCACGTTCCCACTTACCATCACTCGTGAACAAGACCTCAAGATATTTCAACTCCTCCACTAAGGGCAACTGCTCTCCCCTCACCTGACGAAGGCAACCTACTCTTTTCCGTGACAGGACCATGGCCACAGATTTGGAGGTGCTTACTCTCATCCCAGCCACTTCACACTCAGCCTCGAAATGTTCAAGTGCCCGTTGGGGGTCACAATCCGATGAGGCGAGAAAACGTCATCTGCAAACAGCAGCGATGCCACCTCCACGCCCCCAAACTGGACACTCTCCATACCCCGGCTGCGCCTTGAGATCTTGTCCATGAAAATCAGGAATAGCAGCGGAGACACATCCGTGGCGGAGACCAACAACCACATTGAACGTATTCGACTTCACGCCAAGTATACGGACACAGCTCTCGCTCTTGGAATAGAGACTGGATTGCCCTTAAAAGAGATACCAGCACCCCATACTCCTGCACCACCTTCCACAGTAAATCTCGGGGTACACGGTCATAGGCTTCTCCAGATCTAGAAAACAAATGTAGACTGGGTTAGCAAAGTCCCATGACCCCTCAATTATCTATGAGAGGGCAAAGAGCTGGTCCATGGTTCCACGGCCAGGACGGGAACCGCATTGTTCCTCCTGAATCTATGGTTCGACTAATGGTCGGAGTCTCCTATCCAGCAACCTGGATAAGGCTTACCTGGGATGCTAACTCTTTGGTCCCCTTTTATAAAGATAGGGATCATGTCGGGTTCAAAAAAACCTCGACACCCCGGATCTTTTATGTGACGTGATGGCCGACCTTCCACAGAGCTTACACCACGACTTTGCAACTGTATGGAGATGTTTATTTCAAAAGCAACAAGGATAGCATAATACGAATATAATTCTCCAATATAAGTACGGAGCAACATAAGCTGTTAGCGGCTAAAAAAAAACGTAACTCAAGCAGCAGGCTTTGGGACTCACGTAAACACCCAAGTTTTCTCCCTATAGACTGGTGTTCCCCAGTTAGCTATCTGTCAAAGTTTTTCTTGGGCGCTCGCTCGTGAGTCTCGTTCGCCACTCGAACGGCTCTCTTTATTCAGTTTTTCGCGGGGGGGCATGCCTAACTAAAAACACCTCAACTCAGCATTTTTATCATGTCCTTATATGGTTGGGTTCCGCTTTGCAATTATTTATTATTAATCTGCTTCAACGCTTCGTTGTTTTTAACCTCAGAGTGTGAGTGTACAACGCGAGTGTAAGTGTACAGAGTGTGAGTGTACAGAGTGTACAGAGTGTGAGTGTACAGAGTGTTAGTGTACAGAGTGTGAGTGTACAGAGTGTACAGAGTGTACAGAGTGTGAGTGTACAGAGTGTTAGTGTACAGAGTGTGCGTGTACAGAGTGTGAGTGTACAGAGAGTGAGTGTACAGAGTGTACAGAGTGTGAGTGTACAGAGTGTACAGAGTGTGAGTGTACAGAGTGTGCAGAGCGTGAGTGTACAGAGTGTGAGTGTACAGAGTGTGTAGAGTGTACAGAGTGTGAGTGTACAGTGTGAGTGTACAGAGTGTACAGAGTGTGAGTGTACAGAGTGTGAGTGTACAGAGTGTGAGTGTACAGAGTGTGCGTGTACAGAGAGTGAGTGTACAGAGTGTACAGAGTGTGTGTGCAGCCACATTCTGCACACGTTGGACACGATTGATCAGATAGGCAGGGATGCCAGGGAGTAGTGCATTGAAATAGTAGACTTATGAAGAGCTGAAGATGTGTATTAGCTTTTCAGCATAAGATGGTGACAGGATGTTGCTGGCTATGTTTCTGAGGAGGAAATAGGCCACCTTCATCACCTTGTTGATATGTGTCTCAAAGCTGAGTGAGGACTTAAGAGTCACTCCCAGACTCGGGACTGCCTTAAGCAACTGCAATGGTTTGGTTGTCAAGCATCAATTGGATGGGTTCAGCCTTGGACACTTGCTGCAGGGTTCCAATAAGAAAAAATTCTGTTTTCTCACCATTTAGCTTTGTGAAATTAAAATTGAGCCAGCCTTCACAGTTGACATTGATAACGGCATGCAAAGACGAGATGCATTGATGGATGGCTTTGCGTGGATATAGATTTGGATGCAATCAGCATAGCAATGGTAGATGAGATTGAGGCTGCGCAGGATATGGCCATGTGGTTGTATGTAGATGCTGAAGAGGAGTGGGCCGATGTCTGCACCCTGAGGAACTCCAGATAAAACAGGAGGAATCTCAGAGCTTGTCCTCCGAGGCGAACAATCTGCTTCCGGTCGGACATGTAGGAGTTCAGCCAGTGCAGGGCACAGCCAGAAATCTCTATACACTCCAGTCACTCAAAAAGGTAGGGTAGTTAATGTTATCAGAAGAAGCACTCAGGTCCAGAAGGACAAGAATACATGGCAAGCCTTCATCAGCAGCGACTGAAATTGCTGTTTTAATGGTCATTAACTGCGTTGACCACAGTATATTCAGTACTATGGCTAAATCTGAACCCAGATTAGAAGGTATCGAGGAGGTCATTGTCGAGGATGTGTTTCTGGACTTGCACGGCTACTGCATGTTCAAGGACCTTAGAGAGGAATGGTACATTTGAGGTGGGGTGATAATTATTATGGATGTTGCAATTGAGGCAAGGTTTTTTGAGCAGAGGGGTAACTGCAGCACATTTGAATAGTGGGGGAACGTTGCTAGAGAGAAGTGAGTTATTAAAGACATTAGTGACGAAAGTGGCAAGATTTAAAATTTGCCCGGATGAGTTAGGATGGGAAGGGGTCCAGGGAGCAGTTTGTAGGCTAGGATCTGGTAACTAATGAAGAAACATGGGTTTCTGTTAACTCGTACAATTCCTGGAGTTTTGAGGTCAATGTGGGTGACGGAACATATGTTGAGGTATTGGTTGGTGGTTGAGACTGGGTAGAGATATGGTGGGCTTTTTTTATGAGAAAAACTGAATCAACTGATCTGAAATAGAGAGGGGCACGTAACTCGGGAGTCTTCCGGGAAGGAGGGGGAAGAGAAGCTCACCGTGTGGGTGCGGGAAGGCAGAAAGAGATGGCCACTGTTGGGCAGTGGGGAGACGATCGCTGGAGATACCAGAAGAGGGAGAGACACGGGGAGGCAGAGGGAGAGACAAGGGGACAGTGAGAGGAAAGCTCTCAGAGACGGGCGCGTGTGGGCACAGAGAGACACAGAGGAGACGTATTGAGCGGTGAGGGAGACGTGGGGAGAGACGCAGAGGGAGAGACACGGGGATAGTGAGAGGAAGGCGCAGAGATGGGTCGAATGGGAGCAAGAGAGAGACACGGGGACAGAGGAAGCCTTAGAAACGGGCACGTGTGTGTAGAGGGGAGACACATGGAGATGCAGGGTGAAGCGGCCGCCATTTTGTAGTAAGGCAGAGTAGGCAGAAACGGCCGCCATTTGGTAGGCGAGGGGCCAGCTCAGAGATGGGCCTGATGGCAGCAGAGGTTAAAGTTTGGCTACATCACTCACCGTATGGTGAATGTATCGCTGTGTGTGTGCGTGAGGATTGGCGGCACCACGGTTAGCGTACTGTGTGTGGGGAGCGTTGGCGCAGCAGGTAGTGCACTGTGAGTGTGGCGCAGCGGGTGATGCGCTGTGTGTGTGAGGATCGGTGGTGCAGCGGTTAATGCGCTGTGTCTGTACTAGAAAGCAGTGGGGCAATGCGGTTAGCACACTGTGTTTGGAGCGGGTGGTGCGCTGTGTGTCTGCGTAAGGATCGGTGGTGCAGCGGTTGGCACGCTGTGCATGCGTGTGTGAGCATCAGTGGCACAGCGGTTGGCGCGGTGTGCGCGTGTGTGAGGATCGGTGGTGCAGCGGGTGGCGTGGTGTGTGTGTGTGAGGATCGGTTGTGTAGCGGGTGGCACGGTGTGTGTGTGAGGATTGGTGGAGCAGCGATTGCGCTGCGCTGTGTATTGTGGAGAGCAGTTAGCGCACACACACGGGATGCGCAGTATGGTTAGCGGTGATCGCGGGAGTGCGTAGAGGGACAACTGGCCTGGGTTCGTGTGCCGGGACAGCGCGATTGGTACAAGGGCGGCGCTCGCTAGGCAGGTGTTACTTGGGGCGCAAATGGAGAGTGGGGAGGTTCCGGACAGCGGGGCCTCACCGTGTTCTGTCGCGGCAAGAAGCCCCTCCCCTCGAGCTGAGTCTCCCTCCGAGGGATCAGGATGCCCGAGCGATGGGGGGGCAGCAGCCGACAGTCAAACCCCTTTGCTCCTTCACCCGGCCACTACCCCGCTTGTTCAGGATGGCGTAGGGATTGAGGGGGCTGGGGGCAACGACCCCTACATATCCAATAAATACACTCCCACACCAATTGCACACACTTCATACATCACACTCCCACACCAATTGCACACATCCATTAGAATCACTAGCTGTAAGGTTATGGAACACATTTAATGCCAAAGTCGACACCTTCGGTCTCCCCGGTGATCACATTTCCACATCGTACCAGGTACTCATTTAAGGCCACATTGACCTAGCGGAGGCCCAGAACGGGTGCAGAAAATCATAACTGGTATTTTCCATGAGTGGAATGAAACTGGTCGCTGAGTTCATAGCGGAGCGCATTAAACACTACACCACAACTCGTAATTGGCGAGAGCGCGTCACCGGTTGGCCCTGGTGAGCGCATCTTG
>JAZEWT010000007.1:26468698-26482024 GCA_036362905.1 Mordacia mordax | reverse complement strand
GAGTGGGTGGTGAGTGAGTGGTGTGGTGAATGGGTAGTGAGTGGGTGGTGAGAGTGATGAGTGTGCTGAATGGGTAGTGAGTGTGAGTGGGTAGTGAGTGTGAGTGGGTGGTGAGTGTGGTGAGTGGGTGGTAAGTGGGTGATGAGTGTGGTGAATGGGTAGTGAGTGGTGAGTGGGTGGTGAGTGGGTGATGAGGGTGGCGAGAGGACGGTGAGTGGGTGGTGTGGTGAGTGGTAAGTGGATGGTGAGTGTAGTGAGTGGTGAGTGGGTGGTGAGGGTGGTGAGTGGGTGGCGAGTGGCTGATGAGTGTGGTGAATGGGTAGTGAGTGGGTGGTGAGTGAGTGGTGTGGTGAATGGGTAGTGAGTGGGTGGTGAGGGTGGCGAGTGGGTGGTGAGGGTGGCGAGAGGGTGGTGAGTGGTCTGTTGTGAGTAGTGTTTTGTGAGTATGTGGTTGTGGGTGCTGAGTTGGTGGGTGGTGAGTGAGTAATTATAATGTGGCGCGCCTGTCGTGTCCCTGGGCTAGGCGCCTCACGCTCCTCCCTCACTATCCGCGGCATGCTCAGAGTCCGGCTCCTGGGTCGAGGCTCTCGCCTCCGCGGCAAGCAAGGTGCAGCCGAGATGGTCACTAGGGAGTCGGTAGAGATTCCGCCTGCATCCTCACCTCCGGGCTCATAGCTCGCCGATTTCCCCCCACGCTCCTACAACCTCGCGGGCCTCCGAGTCACTCAGATCTCCAGTGGAAGTTCGAACGTAGAATTCTTTATTCTCCGCAGACCACGCGTAGCACTCCCCGAACTCCGTCCGACTCCCCGCTTGATGATGACTGACTGACCAACAACTCACGACGCTCCGTCTTTATCTCCCTCCGTGCCGCCTCCCCCCCTTCGCACCTTCCGGATGACCTCACCGGTAGTCACGAGTTCCAATGAGTCACGCACCACGTGTGTGATGTGTATTGTGAACAGGGGCTCGCCAACAAGGGATTACGTAAATCAACAACCCGAGTTCGATGAATCACGGGTCTCGCAAGCAATCGCACTGTCTGCTCGTAAACTCTTTTAACCCCACAATAATACGACTTGAATGTCTTAAGCGCCTTTCACACGAAGAGTCGCAAAGCGGTGCACAGAGCTGTGGAGAGAACATGTCAACAATATCAGAGTAGATCGCGTCAGTAAAATAATGACTAAAAGTCAATGAACGACAGCAAATAAAATAATTCTTAAAACAAATAAAGGAAGGAAGAAGTGTTCCTGAGCAGGTGCAGGTCAACAGCGCGCCATCATACAAGCACACAGCAGTGAGCAGCATCAACAGTCCGAGACAGAGGACTTACATTACTGGCATTACATCTCATGTTATAGGGCAGGGAGGTGCATCATCAGTGACTATCCCCTATTGAATGAAAGCATTCCCAATCTATAGCCATCTATTATGCAAAGCAACAATACACCCAGCTGTTAACGCTATAGGTACTTTTTGCCAGTATATTAATTGATTATAATAGAACAGGTTTTACCGTTTCTGGCAACGGTAAAACCTGTTCTATTATAATCCACCCAGCACTTGCACATGAGCTGATCTCATCGCCTCTTCTCGGTCATGGCCGTGCTCTTGGCCGTGTGCTTTTTGTTCGATGTCACACTGTGGACAGAGTCGATCACTGGCAATCATCTCTTCTGGCCATGACGTGTTTTGCCCAAAACAATTTTTTACATCAGTCAAGTTGCTTAATTTTAACCATTTCAGCTAAGCTTCTGATATCCAACAATATTGCTTGAATTCAGTGTTATTTGTTAATGGTACAATTCCCCAAATATTATTGCATTCAAAGCGAATCATAACCCTGGCTGGGTTATGGGCTAGTTTTATTACTGCACATTTGATTCCTGTGGAACTTCCATTGCTATGGAAAATCAGTGTCATTTAATGATATTTTGATAAAATTGTGCAGTTATATTGTTTTGCAACAAAACGTTTCCAAGGTCGTATTTTTGTTAAAAAACGGAATAATTCCATGACTTAGTAGACTTGTGGCACCACGACTCGGACCGCAGACTCGTGGCGGCTCGACGATAACGGCCACGGCGAGGATCAGCGTTCACTCCACGATCTTTCAGCCAGCGAGCAGAGACTTCTTGTCTTTTGATGTTTTTTTGAACAGCGTGCACGGGCCCGGGCATAACGAACACGAGCGGCGACTACATCTTGAAGACTGATGACTGACTCCGTCTGACTGCCTCACGACCAACTCAACTCCCGTCTGACCGATTCCTTATATTTTCCCGCACCGCCCCCTCTCGCGCCTTCCAGATGACATTATGCATAGCCACGTGTTACAATGAGTCACGTACCACGGGACAATGTGTATTGTGAACAGGAGCTCGCCAACAGGGTGATTACGTAAATCAACAACCCGAGTTCGATGAATCGCGGGTCTCGCAAGCAATCGCACTGTCCGCTCGTAAACTCTTAACTCCACAGACTCAGAATAAAAAAATATATAGAGCTGGCAAGTATGCACTTACCAGTAAAATTATTAAGTGCACATGCCTATATGTGACAACTGCTCTCTTGCGGTTTTAAACTCAAGAATGTAGGTTAGCTGTTCCACAATATTTTTTTCTTAATAGAACAAGTTGCCTGGTGTTAACAGGAGAGAGGGAGGAATGTCAATTGTTTGTAAAATAGAAAACCTTTCCACGTCCTGAGCAAGGGTCCTTTGATAAAATTCATGGAGAAAACGCTTTAAAAAATAAATATTGCAAACATGACAAGGAAAAAAGGACGATCAAGTTGTTATCAAGATACGTTTCAATAAACAAAAATACATGACTGCAATCCAAATACAGGGAGGTTACATGAAAGTGGAAAGAAGTAGCTGAGCATTCAACATGTTCTTGTAAAAACCTATGGTGCAGGTTTTAACAGAAATGCACTCAATTCTTTTGTAGAGTTAAAGAATATAGGTGGGGGGGGCGTCAACTTTATGGTTTCGTCTCGCGGTGCCTCATGATGTCTCGTGATGTGGTGACTCGTGATGTGGTACAGGAAAAGATGTCATTTAGAAGGCGCCAGAGGGGGCTGCGGGGATATATAAGGAGGACCGGTTGGAGGGGCAAGAGACTCTCCTGGGGGAACGAGGAGCGTCATGATGTAGGCTGTTCGTATGTCACTACACTCCGGCCCGTGTCTGCTGGTTTCATTAAAGCATCTAAAATCAAGAAGTATTTGCTCGTCCGTGCTCGCTGGCTGATCTATCGTGGAGTGGGTGCTGATCCTTGCCGTGGTGTTACCGCTGTAAGCCGTCACAAGCCCGCAGTCGAAGCCGTGGTGTCACACTTTCAACCAGGGGAATAGTCCCAACATCGAAGAGAATGGAAATGAAAGTAATAATTATCTTAATCTTAATGTACATTTGATTCATGTGAAGCTTGCAGATTACGGTTAAAAGGATCATTATGTGGAGGCCTACTTCGTGGACCTCGGAACCACCAGGGACGCTGGCTGTGTTTTTGTTATGTCCGCCCCTGTGACCTCCCCAATTGAAAGTATGTTATGTCACATGGTCACTCACGCAATCATCATTCCTGCACACCACTTGCCTGATGCCTGCGCGCATCCGTTGTTCGGGCGGACATTTGACAACAGCATACTGTTCCACACTGATGGAGTGTCCGCACGACATGGGGTTCGAGGGGTAGCAGAACGACGGTGGAACTCAGCCCCAGCGACGGAGGTTTTGTCCATAGACCTTGTTGTAGAACAGGTTGGTTCGTGGTTCCTTCGTCAGCTGGAATTTGGCCTAGGGGCGCCGGGTTCCACCTACAGTTCTGCCGGGGAGAGCATCGCTTCCCCGGATAGAAAGCTGCAGACATTTGTGGGCGCGGAGCTTGTAGGCCGGTGGGTGAGTACAGTAAGCCTAGGCGGGGCATTGGCAAGTTGGGCGGAGTTTTCGGGGGACAGTGCGACATATTCCTTCCTCGTGTAACGGTCAGGATTCGCCATGGGATTGGCCGATTTCCTAGACAGGCCGGCGCCAAGGTGTTTACGACAGCGGTGATTGGTAGGAGAAGGACACGGCGCCCAGACAAGGGGGAACGACGGAGATTGGTGGAGAGAGACACGGCCGTTAAAAGGGGGCGGTTCGAACCGGAGGGCAGGGATTTAAGGGAGCGCGGAGCAAGGGGGCGGAGTAGTTGTGAGTGGAGTCGAAGCGGTTAGGTTGGCAGCCATGTAGAGGGACGAGGGCAGAGAGTAGCGGGGTTAGTTAGTTAGCAGGGTTAGTTAGTCATGTACGAGAGTTGTGCCCGGAGCTGTGCGAGGCTGTGCTGAGCGGCTGGGCCCAAGCGGTTGTCCCGCGTAGCGAGTGATGTAGAGGGGCAGTTGGCGCGGCTAAAAAGGTACCGAACGGCTGTGCCCAGGCTGTGCGAGGGGCTGTGCCCGGGCTGTGCGAGGGGCTGTGCCCGGGCTGTGCGAGGGCTGTGCCCGGGCTGTGCGAGGGCTGTGCCCGGGCTGTGCCGAGGGGCTATGCCCAAGTGGTTGTGCCACGTAGCGAATTGTAGCGAGGGAGCAGTTGGGGCGGCTGAAAAGGGACCTCGTCGCGGCGCGCAAGTCTGCAGCAGTAAAAGGCTTCCAAGTCATCTTCTGTCCGGTAATTTTGTATCAGAGCGGTGGTATGAGAGAACGTGGTGTGAGCGCGGTACGTGTGAGAGAACGCGCGCACGCCGTGTCGGAGCGCCGCGTGTGATCAATCAGGGACCGAGAGAGATTGGTGTTAGGAGTTAGGAATCACTCAGATCTAGAGAAGATATTTACGGAGGTGGGAACTATAGTTTTTGGGGAGCATCACAATTACTTTTATCGTCTTTATTGTACTTTAATTGATCTGTGATGTTAACATGCCGCTCTCTCCACAGCTCTGTGCAACGCTTTGTGACCCTCTGCTGAAAAGCGCTCTAGGATTGCATATTATTAAATATTATTACGTAACGAGTGTACACTCACTCTGTACACTTGTCAGGGCACGCCAACAGGCGCGCCCTGTAGACCCTAGGACATGTGCGCCGGCACTGCCGGCGCTTCTCCTCACGTGGCAGCAACACCAGTGTCGAGGACAGGAGGCTGCTTGCCTTGCAGAACTTTTATTCACACTAACAATACAATAATAACAATCCGCGCTGCGCGCGTCAACCGATCTTTTTACCTCTAATACCGCTGCCGAACCACTCAACCGTCCTACATCTCACACCGTCACCTGTCCCGTTCCCATCCAACTGTCTTACTCTCTGCGTGTCTCGCGTTATATTCCCCTCAGCACCCTTCCAGAATTGTGTAACCTCACCCAGTTGTTTACCCCTTCAGGATGAGCCATCCTATACCTTACGAGCTATCCTACTCCTTACCCACCTCACCTCGTATGACCTCTTCCCGGTCGACCACAGCTCTCCCTCTGCCTGCTTAAACCCAGGGCGTGCCCATGTGCATCCAGCCTGGCATGCACGACACCCCGACCCATCGCCGCCACCCACTCACCCATGACATCGCGACCCCCCCCACCTCACGGCCCAATCGCTGGGTGTGGTTGTGCAGGTGCATCTAGCTTGGCACAGCACGGGGCTTGGCACCACACACACACTCGCTCTGTACACTCTCACTGGAGAGCGATGGCCCAGCGGATAGTACGCTGGGCTAACAAACCCGGCGACCCGAGTTCGAATCCCGCTCACGACGAACACCAATGACAATATTATGAACCGGTCCTGGACCTCCCCTAGGTCGACTCAGCCTCAAATGAGTACTAGTGCAGTGTGTAAACATTGCCACTAGGGAGACAAAGGCGGCCGAGCATAGTGCTGGTCACCCGCCTCCTCGTGTGCCGTGTCGACCTTCATAGGTGCTCGCTAATGACACTTGACCCCAGTCTGTTAAGGCTATATGGGGGATCTTTATCTAGCTTGGCACGGGGCTTGGCACCACTCGTGCTCACATTTTAAAATCACGCTAGCTCTGTACACTCACTCTATACACTCACATTGTACACTCACTCGCTCCATATACTCAATCACACGAAGCCCTTCTCGTAATGTCTAGCGACTCAGTATCCTGATCTCTTATATTTCCTTCTTGCATCATATCCTTCCCAAATTATTTTCTGCGAGTTTCAAAGCATATTTTGAAACCAGCATGCACGTCTCCTTTTCCAACACTTCCGTATCGTTTACTTTGAATATCATTTCGTCTCGCTCTCTGAAGATGTATCGGCGTTTTTCCACTCCCTCTCACGCACCTGGCAACTAGAGTTTGTTAAAATTGCAGCTCCGTATGGCAAATTTTCTTTTTACTCTAGGAGTACGCAGGCTCTTAACACTCCCACCGCTCTGCGTGATACTTTTCAACTTGGCACCCACTAAGTGTATCACGTTGCTCTACCTGGCCACAAAATCACTTTTATATATTTTTTTGGGTGTCCGACCACTATCGTGCACCCTATTCACACAGCCATGCTGCTATAACTCTCTACCCAAACGCCTCCACTTCTCCACCGGCCATTGCCGGGCTGCGCCTCACTCTGGTGACTTTGGCCGATCCGTCTTCTCTGAGGAGTAACAGAAACACTGCGACCACATTGTTCAGATTGTCAAAATTACCCATATTTTATCAATTCCAACTGACGAAAATGTAACTGTCTTATGAAAATTCAAGAAGGTATCACCTCCAACTTTGATGGAAACCACCCATGTCCTTCCCCATGGATGCTTGGTAGCGACAAAGAAAATCGTGGTTTTAACTGAGAGACATTCTGCAATCAATTGGGTAATGACCAATGCCTGGACCACGTGCTACAATTATAGTCTTATAACGGGACTTGCAGAAATCGATCATTAAGCTGTTTGCATTCGATTTTGTCCTGACTAAAGGAAATACAAGACAACACATTCTTTCCTTGTATGAGGTGAGGTGGACAAGCCCCGTTGGCTGTTTTTTAGCTCTCTGTTCATCATAACGCATACTCATCGCATACTAATCTCGATCTTATGTCTGTTTCATTCACTCTTGAAGAGGAGAACGACTCAGAGGCATGAGGAACCACAGAGGAAGGGATCTGGAAAGCAGTCAGGTGATAACCTAATCCCAACACATCCCAGACGCAGCATTCTTTATAGACGATGTTATCGGCCAAACAGTGAGTAAACTGACGTAGGTTTTCAGGGCTCTATGTAAGATTGCTTTAGCCACCGACGTTGGAGGCATTCTCACTGTCAGTACGCCTGAGGATGCCTCCAATATGGGAGGTGAAACGTTGCGAAGCAGAGAGGGAAAGTGTAATACACAGCTATTCTGAAACATCAGATTTGGAAAGCAATCCTCAATTATTGAGTGTATGTTTGCAACAAATTCGCCACCGAACCAGGAATAAGTATATAAGGTTACCATAATTATAATTTTTTACCTTGTGACACAGGTCAATAGAATGACATAGCCATGCCTGACAGGCAGTTTACTAGCAATGTCCAAATATAAATAGATAACCTACACATTATAATGCGGGGCGGCGCGGTGGCCCAGTGGTTAGCGCCGACGCCTCACAGCAAGAAGGTCCCGGGTTCGAATCTCTCGGCTCGGGTGCCTTTATGTGTGGAGTTTGCATGCTCTCCCCGTGTCTGCGTGGGTTTTCGCCGGGTACTCCGGTTTCCTCCCACAGTCCAAAAGCATGCTCCTGGATAGGTTGATTGGCTCGCAGACTAAAATTGTCCCGCAATGCCTGGCGATGGACTGGCGTCCCGTCGTCGGGTGTATTCCTGCCTTACGCCCTGTGTTTCCGGGATAGGCTCCGGCTCACCGTGACCCTATATAGGATTAAGCGGTTTCAGATAATGAGATGAGATGAGATGTTATAATGCTCAATTAAGAAAAAAAGGCACCCCTACTCCTTTGCAAATTGACAATCTTTCATTGCTATCCAGTGGTCACATCAGATTTAATCTAAGCTGGATGACACGTACACCTAAATGCGTCCTGATAATGAGAGAAGCCCATGAAAAAGCTCAACATTGTTTTCTCGAGCTCCAGGTTACGCATCTTCCCAGACTCTACTCACACGTGCCAGAACCTTCTACTCTGCTGTTTAAAAATTCTACCCACACCTCTACATCCACAAACTGCTTGGGGTTGCCTAGCTCTCCGTCAGTGACTGAATTCCCTTCCTGTTTCACGCAACCTCTATCGACCTGGACGTCGGTTCCTGGAGTAAAATCTGCCTCTTCACATTTCACTTTCAATTCCTCACATTCCACTTTCAGTTCATCACATTTGACCTGCACTTCTAAACATTTAATCTGCACTTCTTCACATTTCACCTGCACTCCTGGACACATTGCAAAGCTGGGGTTTTCTTCGGGGTCTTGTGTCATGAGGGTTGGGACCTTTGTAGGAGTTTGAATTTTACAAGTTGATTTCACTTTTTTGCGGATATTCTCACGCCTGCTTGGCGCTTCGGAAATTGCTAATTCCTTATCACACACAGTGCACTCACAGGCATTGTCTCCTGTATGTGTTCTTTGGTGGATATCAAAATTTCTTGAATATAGAAACGCCTTCCCGCGCACAGTGTGCTTGAAGGGTTTATCACCTTTGTGTGTTCTCTGGTGTCGTTTAAGACTTCCTGATCCTGTAAATGTCTTCTCACACACAATGCACTTGAATGGCTTCTCACCAGTGTGTGTTCTCTGGTGTCGTTTAAGATTTTCTGACTGTGCAAATGTCTTCTCACAAATAGTGCACTTGAAGGGCTTCTCACCCGTGTGTGTTCTCTTGTGAGTCTTAAGATTTCCTGACTCTGTAAATGTCTTTTCACACACAGTGCACTTGAAGGGCATCTCTCCCGTGTGTGTTCTTTGGTGCTGTTTAAGACTGCCTGACTGTGCAAATGCCTTCTCACAAATAGTGCACTTGAAGGGCTTCTCACCCGTGTGTGTTCTCTGGTGCATATTAAGACGTCTTGACTCTGGAAATGTTTTATAACACACATTGCACTTGAAGGGCTTCTCTCCCGTGTGTGTTCTCTGGTGCTGTTTAAGACTTCCTGAATGTGCAAATGTCTTCTCACAAATAGTGCACTTGAAGGGCTTCTCACCCATGTGTGTTCTCTGGTGAGTCTTGAGATTTCCTGACACTGTAAATGTCTTGTCACACACAGTGCACTTGAAGGGCTTCTCACCCGTGTGTGTTCTCTGGTGCTCTTTAAGATATCCTAACTCTCTAAATGTCTTCCCACACACAGTGCACTTGAAGGGCTTCTCATCGGTGTGTGTTCTTTTGTGCTTCTTAAGAGTTCCTGAATCTGTGAATGTCTTTTCACACACAGTGCACTTGAAGGGCTTCTCACCCGTGTGTATTTTTTGGTGCCTCTTAAGGGTTCCTGACTCTGTAAATGTCTTCTCACACACAATGCACTTGAAGGGCTTCTCACCCGTGTGTGTTCTCTGGTGCTTCCTAAAATTTCCTGAATCTGTAAATGTCTTCTCACACACAGTGCACTTGAAGGTCGTGTCACCAGTGTGTATTTTCTGGTGCCTCTTAAGGGTTCCTGACTCTGTAAATGTCTTCTCACACACAATGCACTTGAAGGGCTTCTCACCCGTGTGTGTTCTCTGGTGCTTTTTAAAATTTCCTGAATCTGTAAATGTCTTCTCACACACAGTGCACTTATAGGGCTTTTCATCCGTGTGTGTTTTCTGGTGCCTCTTTATGTCACCAGTGTGGTCCGTGCTGTATGAACACTGGTCACATTGGTGCATTTTAGCACCGAGCAGCTTCAAGGGTGTCTTCGCCATGTGAGTCATTCTGTAGATATACAAACATGTTACACACAATATACGTATACTCACACAACACATACACACACGTTACATACAGCGTACTCACACAAAATATACGCACACATTACATACACTGTACACTCACACAATAGACACATTGCATACATTGTACACACACAATATACACAAACATTACATGTAGCATACACTCATACAATATACACATTACAAACCGTGTACATTCACGCACAATATACACAAAGATTACACGCAGCGTACACTCAAACACAATATAGACACATTACATACTCAAACACGAAGTACACTGATAAAACATACTATTTGGAGCAAGTGCTGTTGGCCACCACTTATTAATGCCGGTACACAACGGCATTGTTTGCCGGGGCCAAATTTGCTGGAAAAAGTATCCAGTATGTTTTGATGTTATAGCCCAATCAATGATGGGGTTTTTGTTAGTTATGGAAAAACCTGGAGGAACGGAGAGAACATGAACTCAGCAAAGCGTAAGTTTAAAGTGTGATTGTACAAAGTTAGTGTGAGTGTGCAGAGAGAGTGTGAGTGCACAGAACGAGCGTGAGTGTACAGAGCAAGTGTGAGTGTACAGAGCGAGTGTGAGTTTACAGAACAAGCGTGAGTGTAGAGAGTGATTGCGAGTGTACAGAGTGATTTGTAGAGTGAGTGCGAGCGTACAGAGCGAGTTTGAGTGTGCAGTGAGTGTACAGAGTGAGTGTGAGTGTACACAGCGAGTGTGAGTGTACAGAGTGATATGAGTGCAAGTGGGACACGAGCATCTGGCAGCTAACATGCGTGTGAGGGTGTCTGTTGTGTGTCTGTAGGGTGGGTGTATGGTGGGTAACTACTCCACGTTCCTGGTGTCTGTGCAGCGACAACATCCGCACCTCCTCACAATGAGATGGTCCTCGCCGGGGATGTTCGATTTCTGCCTCGGGCACCTTTCTGTGCAGTGTTCGTGTTGTCACCAACTGTTCTGCGTGGGTTTCCTCGGTGAGTTGAAGCGATAAGGCTGAAAAAATTACACGATAACAGAAGATTTTAGCATTTAACTATTGAGTGTCTGCTGCCCATCTTTAGGTTGATTCCCACTCATGACCAACGTCCCAGGTAGTGAACACCTGAACAGGTCCTTATATGTAATGTGTGTCTATATTGTATGAGTGTACATGGTGTGTAATATGTATTGCATGTATATTGTGTGTGAGGATACTGAATGTTATGTGTGTGAATGTATTCTGTATGTAATGTATGCTCAACAACAACGGTAGGAGGCTGCTAAACTTCTGTGCAGCCCAAGGGCACGTAATAACTAACATGCTGTTCCGCCATCTGCACATCCACACAACATCTTGGGTGCATGCTGCGGAGCAGCGAATGCGGACCCATGTCCTTAACACCAGGACCTGCTGAGGAGCTGATCTAACCTCTGACCATTGGCCTATCATCTCTAAGATTAGCCTGCCATTCTTCTATGACAGTGGCAGGCGTCCACCAAGGACCCCACTGAATCACACAGTGGCCTACTCTCGGATACTTGATGAAAGCTGTGAGCTAGAATTTCATCATCGTTTGAAGGTGGAGCTGACATCGTCTCCCACTCCTGATGCCGAGGAGAAATGGGTGAGGTTTAGGGCTGTGACTCATGCAACTGGTATGGCTGCAGTGGGTACATGGTCCAGACCTCTTAGGAAACCCTGCCTGATAGAATTCAAGTTAGCCGAGAGAAAATCGCAGGCCCACTCCTACTGCCTGTAACATCCCACACCCGCAACATCCCACGCCCAGGAACGAGGAGGTTTACCGCAGCCTTCACTCAGCGGTCCGGAGAGCTGTGCAGTGTTGCAAGGATGAGTAGTTGAGTTGTGTTTGTGGGCTGCTGAGGAGATGAAGTCTGCTTCGGTAGCCTATAATCAAAAATTACTTTAATTCCATAAAAATATTGACTTGCAACGCTGCACCAATTACCCTTCTCAAAGGGGAAATGATGATCTGATCTTTGACCATGAAGAACAAATTTGCAGATTTGCAAAGCATTTCTGAAAAATCTTGGGAAAGGGAAACCCCCCCAGCTCAGATAAAACCGTGGTACAACATGGGAGTGACCTTGCTGGGGCTGCAGTACCTCAGATAATGGAAGATGTACACACATCCTGTGAGTGTCTGGTGGAGGTGCCATCTATAGAGGAAGTACGTAATGCGATCTGGAGCCTGAGATGAAAAGCACTGGGCAGAGATGATCTTCCAAGCAAAATGCTGAGGGAAGGTGGTGCTTGTCTGCAGACTGCCCCGTATGACATTATTAACACCGTCTGGAGCACAGGAAGGGTCCCGCAATAATGGAAGGATGCCCTAGTGGTCGCCCTCTTTACGAAGGGTAACTGCACCGATTGTAATAACTGCAGGTGCATCTCACTCTTCAGTGTGCCAGAAAAGGTCGTGGCAGGATCATTCAACTTCTCCCTGCCAGGCATGCTGAGGAGAGGCTTCTGAAACCCCAATATAGTTTCAGGCTGGGGCGGTCTTGGGCAGATGTAATATTCTCTGTCCGGTTGCTACAGCAGAGATGTAGGGAATTCCAACAGAACCTGCATCTCCACTTTATTGACCTGGTCAAGGCCTATGAAACCATAAGTAGGCCAGTGCTATGGATTATTCTTCATGCATGCGGGTTCCCCGACTCCCTGCTCTACATCATTAAGGACCTTCACGAGGGTGGGCAAGCCCGAGAAAAGCTACGTAGTCGGGAGTCAGAGCCATTCCCTGTTCACTTTGGGGTGCAACAGGGATGCCCTCTGGCTCATACATTATTCAACATCTCTTTTGACCACGTCGTTCGAGGAGCTTTTCATGGATGTTCCAGTGGAATTTCCATTACAGGTACAATGAGAGGCTGATCAATGCCCGAGTGTGGTCAAGGGATAGCTCCCTATTGGGAGCTATCCCATCAGTCCCATCAATGCCAAGCCCATCTTGGTATTTAGTACCACTGAATACTCCACCTATGTACACTCTGTAAACTCATACTCTGTACACTCACGCTCTGTACACTCACTCTCTATACACACTGTACACTCACACTTTGTACACTCTGTACATTCACTCTCTGTACATTCACTCTGTACACTCACTCTCTGTACACTCACACTCTGTACACTCACACTCTGTACACTCTGTACACTCACACTCACTGTACACTCACACTCTGTACACTCACTCTCTGTACACTCTGTACACTCACACTTTGTACACTCTGTACATTTACTCTCTGTACACTCACTCTCTGTAAACTCACACTCTGTACACTCACTCTCTGTACACTCACACTCTGTACATTCACTCTCTGTACACTCACACTCTGTACATTCACTCTCTGTACACTCACACTTTCTACACTCACACTCAGTACACTCACACACTGTACACTCTGTACACTCACACTCTGTACATGCTGTACACTCACACTCTGCAC